>VWZY01000180.1:49160-64564 GCA_013399075.1 Chloroceryle aenea
GGGGCTTTGCCGGGCTCGCCCGGGCTCTGCCGGGCTCTGCCGGGCTCTGCCAAGCAGAGACCGGCAAAGCCCGTCAGACCTTGGCAGAGCCCGGCATAGCCTGGCAGATAGACTGAGTGGTTGGCCGTGAAAATTGTGGGAAGCTCCTACGTCTTAGTTACAACTGAATCACCTCTAAAAAGACACGTTATTTTAGCCAGTTCAGCTATCGTTTTTAGCTTGAGGACAAAAAAAGTTTAAGGGGGGGGGCAGGGAGGGTTATGAGTTTATGCAATATTTGTATGGATTTTTTTTTTGAAGAAAGAAAAACAATTTCTCTGGCTTGAAAATTATAACCAGTTTTCAAGGATCACTGATTAGCAATGAATATCACAATACTTAGAAAAAATGGATCATTTTTTAAAAACAGTAGGGAAATAGCTATCATGAGCACTACTAGCTTTTCTTACACTCTTATGCAGGTCTTCTAGATAATTAGTAAATATGTAAGAAGTGTATATTGGTGTGAGAGACAACTGTCTATCTGTTCTGAGAGGGTAATGGGGATAGGTGACTAAGGGTAGGACACAATTTGTATTGCTCACTCATATTTGGATAATGTGGATTGTCTACACCTTACATCTCATGCCTTCTACTGAAGTAGAATTGTAAAACGTGTGAAGAAAGGTGATAAGATTGCTCAAAACAAAGATGTAATGAAGGGAACAACTGCAGAAACCAAGAAACAAATCAGGCAATTAGTGGTGGGGATTGTAACTGTTCCTGGATGTGTGCATTCCGGAAAACCGATAGACAGCAACTGTTCAAGATTTATTCCTATACTGGAAATGACAGCATCATAAGAAACTAACAGAAGTTAATTTCAAAACATGAATGTAAGTTACTTTTCATATATTATGTGGCTGAGCTATGGGACCCTTGCTGTGGGAAGCTATGCACACTAAACAGCATAAATTCAAAAAGTGACAGAAAAAAGTCATGATCATTCATTTACTTCAGGAATTTCTTGAGGTGTGAATTACTAAGGGTTAAAAAAATACAGTGGGGGAGCTACTGTTTCTTGTCCTTCTCTTCAAATTTTCCTGAGCTTTCACTATTGACTACTATTGAAGACAAAATACTCAGTGGATCATTGGTCTATGGAGACTTTCCTTTCCTTAGCTTAATTAAAATCAATATAAAATCACTTCCTAGTTTAGAGAAACTCGAGATCAGTTCCATGATCTGTGAATAATAACCTTGTCTTTTTAGTAATGATTAACTTTGACTATGTACGGTCATAAAATTGACATTAAATTCATTCTGCAGAATATGATCCTATTGGTAAATGTAAATTGACTTCAACTGTCTTCATGTATTTGGAGTTATATAAGATGAAACTGGCAGAAAAAGGTACAGATGCTATACTTTGTAAGATATACTGGACATTTTGTAATCTTACACTGCAGTAAGCAATTCTGGCAGATACCAGGAGTACTTTCATGCTGTTGATGTCCTAATGAGTTCTGACAAACATCTTGTGTCAGTCCTTTGACCAGCTTCTCATGGTAGAAGATTTTTTTCCTCTTACATTTGTGAATTAAGGATATTAAAATTTGCTTTCATGTGTGCATGATCTAAAGGAAGTTATATTTAAATTCCAGGTATACTAGCAATATGAAAACTTACAGGAACTGGTGTTGGTTGACTCCAGCCAGCAGCTAAGAACTCATTCACTCTCCCTCTTCCCTCAGGGGGAAGGGAGGGAGAATAGGAAGAGCAAAAGTAAAAAAACTGCTCATGATTTGAGATAAGACAGTTTAATAAGTAAAGAGGAGGAAAAAAAGTGGTACAAAATCAATTACTCTAACACTTCCTATGAGATCGAAGCCCAATCTGAGCAAAGGCTATGTTGGAAAACAGCCCTGCCTCCCCATTGTTGTTACTGAGCATAGCATTACATGGCTATATCCCTTTGGCTGCTTCAGGTCAGCTGTCTTTGGTCAGCTGTTTACTCCCAACTTCTTGCTTACTCACACCAGGGAGAACAGAGAGAGAAACAGAGAACGCCAGGGCCCTGTGCAAGCGCTGCTCAGCATTAGATCAAATGCTGATGTGTTAGCAGCAGTCATATATACAAATCACAGCATCCTCGGGGCTGCTGTGAAAAAGTACAGCTACAGTTCATAGGAAAATATTATTTAAACTAGAAATACACAGGAAATATAGTTGAAGACAGACTTTTCTCTGAGGAGATGAAGGTCAGTGTCATATTGAAAGGAGATGACTTCAGCAGGCCTTCAGGGGTAAATATGGTGACTAATCTTGTTGAGTAAGCTATTAATGATCTTGAAACACTAATGAAGATGTGGGAAACACCTTTGAAACAGAGAATATGCCCAGAGGGAAGGAAATAGAAAAAAAAAAAAAAAGCAAGGCAAAGCAGAGCAAGGCCAAGGGATCCAAATTACACTGCAGATTCAGGGTAATAAAAATGGACAGAATGTGGACTCTGCCACAATAAAGGACTAAAATACTTCAGTCAATTTAGTCCAGCAAAGTGGATTTCTGTCCATAAACATAACAGCCAGGTAAACACAAGGGAAGGCAAAATCCCTTTGTCTGATTTCCTGTGCCTTGGTTATCTATGCTGAAAAATAGTCACTGTAACTTGCATAAAAATGTAAAATAGTCTATCCATAGCTTAATGTCTAAACAGTTCTGGGATAATCTTTCAGAATGATGATTATGAGACACACACACACAAAAATATAACTACTTTTAGGAAGGGTTCTGTGAATTATAACAAAGACTACATAATGCGTTAGTTTAACAGATGGGGAATAATAAACATTTGAAAGGTTTCTTCTGGAGCTCTATTCTCAGCTATTACAAATAGACATATGTTGGGTAAGATGTGTTGACTAATGTATAAATAGCTGTGTAAATAAAAAAAAAATACTTGCAGTGCTTACAGCAACAATTTCTGCTGAAAATAGATTTTTTAAAAGAAGCCTAATTATTTTTTCTTACACAAATTATTTTTTTCTCATCCAGGTCGAAAGACTCATAATTTCCTATTGTCTACCATTTCTCTGTAGCAACATCACTAAATACTTCACTTAGTAATGCAATTTATTTATTTTTGTCTCTGAAAACAGCAACCAGAGTGTTGACATTACTTAATATAACAACCAATTTATCAGATTGTTTAGTTCTGGCTGCAAGCACAAATTCTTTCAGTGGCAATAGGAGGACCTTCACACTGTAAACCAATGCCTCATTTAAGTCATCTTGTTTTGCATCATTTTTACGTGAGTTTGTGTTCCTTAGTTTAGAGACATCACTTTCTTACTATGCTGATTTAATAATACCATTAATGTTAGATGTGATTAAATGGATATACTGCATTTAGTGTAATTTACTATTAAACAGTTACAAAGATGTATTTCTGTTTAAAAAACAAACAAAACCAAAAATAAACCACTGAGCATTAAGATACAAGAAAGAGTGGTTACAACTTTTGATTAATTCTTCTCATTCCCCTGCAAAATATAACAATTTATTTGAAATTAGTACTCTCAGAGTTGTTGTTACTGTTTGTGTTCAGTAAAAGTTCATAAGGTAAGTTTAAATGTTTAAAAAGAAGGTTGTTTCTTAACATGTTTCACTACCCGTCAGATGGTGTCTTCATTTGGTGTTTCACTGTCAAAGTTGCAAAGGTACTAATACTGAAGTAAAACTTCTGTTTGTTACAGAGAACAGTAGCAGCAGCCAGCAGTAGTAGGATATTGTTTAATAAATTAATAAATCTGAATTAAATCTATCCTAATATTTCAACTTTGCAGGTCTTGATCCCTTCAGTTCTCAAGTTATTTTCTAGGATAAGGACTGTCCCCAAAAGACAAAATGATTTGTGACTACTGTAGCCAAAATTCTGCATGCAGCTATTCAAAAGGACCAAGCAACTCCCAGGGAGTAATAAATTTCTCAAACTGTACTCAGTAATATAAAAAAATGACCTTTTTCTGCATAAATCTTCTATCATTACACTTTCATTATTTATAATTACTCCTGCTTTAAATTCATTTAAGTCAACTTCTTGTGTTGTTAAGAGTCATGAAGACAAAACATAATTTTCAGAATACCTATGAACAACATGGGGCTAATATTAAGAAAGTGAATGGATTTTATTTATTGATTTATTTATATTTGTTTATAATGTACATATTGAAAATAAAATACATCATTTTTAGGCAGTATTGAAAAGAATATAAGCAAGTTCTGATAACTGAGCAATCTCTTTGGTATGTTGTGTATTAGTTCAACCTCCTGAATGCAGTTAGCTGTCAATTTACTTGAAAAGAGAATTTGAAGATTAAAAGGGAATTATTTTTTATTCTTTTAAGGGAATTGAGGAAGAAGTTGTTGTTCCGATAGGATAAACTCAGATAAACAGAATAACACTGTTCCTGATCTCTCTAGATATGTTTTCAAACAGTGAGATTATCCAATAACTTGTAGGGAAAAAAAAAATTGATACAGACAGTAGAGAACAGCAGACTTTTCTATGTTAGATTCTGGCAACATGGGAGAACTCCACTGTGTCAAAGACAAGGTCAATGTCTGTAACTGTAGAATAAGAGTTTTTCATTCTCAAGGAGGGAAAGAAGCATTTCAGGCATATAGTAACAGCAGATTTGAAGAGCAAATTTATCAGTAGAAACAAACAATGTATATGAAATGCTATGGGAAAAACGTTCTAAAGAAAAGAGTATTTGGGTAAATATCTTTAAATAATATTTATTTTTTAGGGTAACAAAGTCAGCTTAGCAAAGTTGAAAAGAAAGCTAAGTGCACAAAGAGGCCAATAGTTAATTTATGAACTCTTAATTGACTGAAACTTGACACAGAGATATACCAAGTGTAAAAATGAGTTCATGTTATTAGAGATCACTATATAAGAATTTCTATAACATGTATATGTAAGGTAAGAAAGGACAAGACTCAAAGAGTTATGAAATTAGAATGTGTGGCAGTAAAAGGAAACCATTCTAGAAGTACAGTTTTATGAGTGGCTAACTTAACTGATCTATTTAACAGATATTAAATGGCCAATAAGTTTCCAATGTCGTCTAGCATCAGTATTCATTGTAAATATACCCCCCAAATAACAAAATCTTGTGATTTTCTAAGTAACAAAATTAATGTCATTGACATTTTTAAATGTGCTTAACCTAGAATGAGAAAAACAATTATTTTTTTAAATTACTAGGTAGATGTCTTCATTTTAGTAAGCCTAATCATGGTCATTCCTGTATAGTGAGAGATCTGCCTGAAGCAAATTAAAACCTTTTGATATTTTAGTGAAAGGAATCATTTAAATCAGGTGGGATTATTGAACACAGGTAAATCATGTAAATACAACTGAAATTCCATACATGGGAAATTAATGAAAACAGATTCCTCAGCAGATTATTTTTAACTAAATGTTAAATAATTATAGAATACAGACATGCCAAAAAAATTGTATTCATATAAGCTAATTTACTTACCTTATTAACTAAACTAATTTACTGATTTACAACATATACCATTGAATATTTTCATGTGCAACATAGGGAAAAATAGACTGCACAGAATTATGGAAGAGGTAGTGGAGGCCTCATTAAAATCTTCCCAAAGAGCTTTTACAAATGTCCACATTCTCACTGGAAGGTTGTATTCAGTACGTACCTTTGAGAGCTCTTTTGGATCTCTTGTTTAATGATCTTATTAATAACTTCAGAGTATCCTTATTCAAAGCTGAAGATAATAGCCTGGGAAAGGAGTAGCAGAAAGGGAAAGGAGAAAGAAAGGACTACTCTTAATTTCCTGTTAAATCCAAAGAAAATATGTTGATTTAAGCCCACTTTACAAAGCCTAAATGTGTTTCCTTCTACTGTGATTTGTCCCTGAATAGGAAAACTTCAACTTTGATTAAACATAAACCAGTTTTTAATAAAAATTTTGCTCAGGCAACTAGTATGTCTAGGAGGATTTGTGATTTTTATTGGATAATGGATGAGGGCTTTAAGTTAGCAATAATATGACAGGACTTTCAGGAAAAAATGGGACTTCAACACAGGTGAAGAAGTTACTGGAGTCAGCTTAACTCCACTAACCTGAGGAATGCAGCCTCTCAAGGGAAGATTGTAGAGATTATGAAGACAGCTGCATGAAAACCAGCATGAAGTGATGTGGGTTTATTTCATATTCCCATTCTGCATGAACGTGACCCTAAGCCTTCATAAAATGTCATTCATTTTCCCAATGCTACAGGCAAACAAACAAACATAAAAGGCTTTATAAAACTGCAATTTTAACTTTTTGTCAGTTTAACTGTATAACTTTTTCACTCTCTATCTGAAAATGCCATGACTCAGTCATTTCTATGTGACCATTCTGGACATGTTATGTTAGGTAATGTACTACTAGAGAACAGGATTTTCTTTGCTGTTTTAAAAATTGTTTAAATGCAAAGGTAAACCCCAGAGGTTAGGAAATCAGAAAAGAATGAATGTGTACTTCTCAGTGGCTTCTCAAGTTTTATTTCAATATTGTTATGGCAGCAGTTATTGCACTGTATATGCTTTCCTTTCTTTTAATGTCATGCTTTTCATAAATGAAACAAATTATTAGCAGTCTAAACTCTAGAGGCTTGGAGATTACATTTATTAAAGAGGCAGGGGGTAGAGGTTTTGCTAGAGCTTGCTGCTTATGTTTTAAAATGTCACCTGTTGTTTTTAAGTTGCAGTTCCACAAATGTACTACATTGTGTGCTCCCTGGTCAAACAAATTGAAAGGACAACAGGTTGCCATAGAAACAACATCAGGGTGAGCTTGTAATATTGTTAAAAGAAAGCAACGACTGCAAAATCAGCAGTGCTTGAATCACAAAACCAGATGAAATGCTGAAGAATCCCTTCACTTGAGAAATGGCAAATGTTTAAGGATCAGTCAGTGAGCTGCTCATCTGAGATTCACGCTGTGGCAAATAGATCCCTTCAGACTCTCTTACAAAGCTTTCAAGTACAGGGCAAAATTTATTTGTAAAGTACACAAAGGTGTAGACTACAAAGAAAGAAAGGTATTTCAAGGTATTGAGTCGACATGGTGGAGCCAGTTAATCAATGGGGAAAAGAAAGTTCACAATGCTGTGAGTTGTGACTGAAAACACTTAAGAATGGGCCACAAAAAAAGATAAAAGGAACAGTGAGACTGAAGAAATATAAGAGGACAATAAAATAGAATATACTTACAGGAAATAGAGAAGAAAATGAAAAAAAAAGACTGCTTGCCAAATATTTAATAGCATTCCTGCTTCAGGAGGTCTTGGTTAGAAATGATGGAGATATCTTCTTTATACGAGCATGTCCAAAGGACACTACATGAGGAGTCAGGTAAAATTAAGCCTAACGTGGCAAGCAAATGAAGGAAAATGGCAGGGAAAAGAGGATGAGGAAAAGTGAATAGCAAGAATTACTTTTTCTTTAGCAATCAATCTTCAAAAGGAAGCATCATTAAAATTATTAACTACTTCTCATCTTCTTTTCTAAGTACAAGTTGATCTGCTCTTGCCATAGACTGTACTAAGATTAATTATTAAATACAGAAAAGAGGTCAGCACAATGTAGAAAGCCTGAGACTATGTTCAGTAAAGTATTACTAATTTTAGAATATACTCATGTCTACTTTATTTGACTTTAACACATGAGCACTTAGATCCTGGATATACTGCTGAGAGCTGTACGTAAATTTGTTTACGGGTCACTATATCAGTATTAAAGATTCTTAAATGTTTGAATCGACTAAATAATTTATTTTATGCAAACTTTCTACCTTGAGGCTATCCCCTTACTAAAATGTTCTGTGACGTCAGAAGCTACACAACTGTACCAGGCTCTGTACGTGCCAAGAGGTATGCACTTGCAGGGGTAGACTGACATTTTCATATGTCATTCTTTTTGGCTTTTATGTACCCTGAGTCCACACTGGTTTTAGATGTTTCATGGATAAGATATTGTAATGGTCTGAAGTTGGGGCAGGGAAGGTTTAGATTGGATATTAGGAGGAAATTCTTTACAGAAAGAGTGGTGAGTCCCTGGAACAGCCTGCCCAGGGAGGTGGTTGAGTAAACGTCCCTGGAGGTAAAGAAACGGGTAGACCTGGTGCTTCAGGACATGCTCTAGGGGCAGGCATGTAGGGGGTTATTTTGTGGTTTTGAAGTCGTGTTTGATTGGGGTATTTAGGGTGTTGGGTTTTTTTTTGTTACGGGTATGGTTGGACTCGGTGATCTAGGTCTTTTCCAACCATTAATATTCTGTGATTCTGTAATTACTTCTGACATGAAAACGTTTTCTTTGTTATTTTTAAAAAGGATATACTTTTACTTACAAAATAATAAACTGCTGTAGTGAACGTAAATGTTTGTATTGACTAGATGACTACACTGATAATATCTCTACATTTTACCAAATTTTTGCTTTTAACATGTTGCCAAATTCCTAATGCCCTCTTAATATCATCAAGATTGCCATTTAGGTGGTAGAAGACATGTGAAACAAAAGCTTTAGCACCTATTTGGATAATGTAATTTACGATCCCCCCTAATTTGAAAAGGAACCTACCTTGGAAATGGATGATGAATTTATCTGGTTTTTTTTAGCTTCCAAAATACCCTGAAAGACTTCTGATTATTGTAAATGATTTAAATCTGTAGGATTTTTTTTTCTGTATTCTGTCACCTTGAGCAGCTGAAACTATAGTTTTTAGCTTTTGAGATGGAAAACAAAAATGGAAGATAAAAAATATGTGAGATCTAGATAGCCAGAAGCATCTCTTCACTATAATTTCTACTTCAGCAAAAGCATTCTTTTAAACACTTCTGCAGATGCAACTTATTTACTGGTTCAGGATGTCTGTTGGAAATTAGTACTACACGGGTGTAAATAAATCTAAGCTTAGAATGATGATTCAAAATGTGCAAACTACTCACCTATGAGACGAGGACACTCGGTGCTCCAAGGCAGACCAGCTCAAAGAGGGCTTCCAGGGGACTCTATACCCAAAATTATATTGGGGTTTGTAGTCACATAAAAGCTTTTGAAATAAAAAATGTGTAATTCAATAAAACAACTTAACTTACTACAATAATACTTTTCCAAATATGGTCCAATATAGCCTTAATATATTTTTGGCTACATTCCTATGTTAGTATTTCTGAATACTCTACTTGAAACTCAAGTTACATAGCATAGTAAAAAAGAAAATAAACATACATGGTGTAATGGTTTGAAAAGCAAACCAGCAAGAGACTCGAGTCAGAAATACAAAACAAAAGAGATGCAACAGTACAAAGAAAGACCCCAAACAGAGTCCACATACAACCTGACACTGCTGGCTGGGGGGGTGGCAGCAGTCCCGACGAGATGGTCCTGCTGGAGCAGTGGTCCTGCTGAAGCAGTGATCCCGTCAGAAAGATCCAGCTGCTGGAGAAAAAATGGAGGGGAGAATCCGGCAGCTCCCGTTCTCCCAAAATCCAGTGGGGCAGGGTCCCTCGTGCTGACCTGAGCCCCCAGACCATCTCCGGATGGCAGCACTCGGCTCCTCCCCCCTGGATGGAGCATCTCCCAACGGGTTGATGTCCTGCTGTGAGTCGGGTGGTGGGTCCTCGACTGCCCCTTAAACTCCCGGAGGGAGTTCTCTGTGAGTCACAGGCAAGGCATTGATGGTCCCAGGAACAGAAAGGACTCCTCCCACTGGATGTGAAGGTGGGTCCTGGGCAGCTGCTACCGATGATTTGTTAACAGCCTGTGAGCAATGACATAGAGAGTACAGAATACACAGTTTTGCTTCTACCCACATAATGATAAACTGGTCCCAGCCCCTCTAACTGTGACACATTTTAATAAGCATGTTTATGTCTATGGAGTTGAGTGTATGTATAATGTCTTTCTAATTACAGCATCACAGAATATTCATGGTTGGAAAGGACCTCCTAGATCACCAAGTCCAACCATACCCATAACAAAACCCACCTAATTACTTGTTATGAACATTTGAATATCTAATTACACTAATGTTAACCTCACCTTTGAAAAAAACCTGTGGAGCAAAAGGCTCCTGGTCCCAGCATGGCAGAGGCCCAGAAAAGACAGTTTTAGGTGCTGACTTGATGCAGTAAGTTTGCACTTGTAAGATAATATCCACTGTTCCAGATTCTCCGTGCATAAAGGCAACAGTTAGCTTTCTGTTATTAATACTCCAACAGGTATTTTTGTGAAGATTGTTGTAAAATACTTTCACAGCTTCTAACAATGCATCTGATTTTGGATTACTGTTCTGAAACAAAGAACACATCTGCAAATGAAACTAGAAATTTCACTCATACTCACTGCACTAAATTTAGGAGTCAGAACAAGGTCCATAATGGACACTTCTTAAAAAAAAAAAAAATCTAAATTCTTTGAATAAACAGTGATCAGACTATTTTTCTTAGTAATATGGAAGTAATATGATTAATTGTATTTCCTATATTAGAAGACAAATTTGTATAGATAGATCTACAAAACAATACAATCATAGTAAAATCAGACCTTTTATATTCAAGTCTCTGGTCTTTTACAGATTCCTTGACGGTGTATGTAATTCTACATTGATTAGGTTTGAAGATGTAGATCCTTTGTATGACCCTACTGGAAAACAACCAAAGCAAATACCTGAGGAAATGTTGTAGACAAACACTACAGTATTCTGTTCTATTCCACAGGTTTCAGTAGATGCTATAGATACTCATTTCAAACTTAAAGCTTTTTGAAGTATCAGCAGAGAATTGGCTCACTCTTTTTGAAGCTGATATGTTATCTTAAATGGTATTTTTTGTTTTATATTTTATTTTAATTTCTTTCATTTCTTGGCAAAAGGACTACATTAATTTGTTTCAGTGTTGTTATGTTTTGAGCAGCCTTTGCTGCTTCATTTTACCTTCAAGGAAATGTTTGTTGGATCTGTGCTGCATTTGGTCTAACCAAACACTACTCAGGAGTTTAATCAAAGACTTAAGCTTTTATGTCAATAGTTTGTGCATGAATAGCTTACAATGTTTACTACATACATTGCATGTTGACATTTATGCTCCAAGCAAACTCCAGCAATAATAATTTGTCTTTGGATTATATTGAAAGCTTTGCAAATGTTGGATGACCTGAACTAAAACTGTGTTCTTTGGTTTTGCTTGAACACATATGTAGTTTCTTCTGGTTTATAACTGCATAAATGATTTTTCTTGGACCTAGATTTCCTATCTAAATACTGCAATGAGTTAAAATTCAGTTCCATTAACATTTGCCTTTGTGATTGCCAGTCAACTCACTCAATATAATATCCATTGGAATAGCATTAGAAAAGGTGCATAAACATAGCCAAGTAAAACATAAATTTAGTTCCATTAAATATTTGTCTAACTTTGTGTGTATGCTCAAAGCCTGCTTCTTCTCACAAAGACCAAGTTTATCTTTCCACAAAGGTACAAAAATATCAGTGAAGTTCAGTGATTGGCTTACACCGACTCCTGGAAGTCTATCTCAACCATTCCACAGCATTCCTGAACCCCCATTTTTACACAGAGCATTATACTTTGTTGTTGTTGTTATTGTTTTCTCCTCCAGTTAAATTGTTCAGGATTTAATACAGCTTTAGATTCTCATGTATCAAATTCAAATTCACTCTTTAATCTCTTAAAGGATTTGGTTTGCCACACAGACAAATCAGAAACTTTTTTTAAATACATGGGTTGATCAGGGAACTGGGGAGGCTTCCTCTTATCATTGTCTTCTGTGTTTCTGGTCCAGACTGATTTTTTGCCTTCATGTGATGTGGAGTGGATTTTGGGATTCTGCCTACCTCCGTTGGAACGGGAACTCCAGCTGTCTGCTCAAACATACTCTGCTATCCAGAACATACTCTGCACACACTGACCATCTGCTCCCTCATCCCATGGTCAGATGTGCAGTTACCATCAAGGCTAGGGAGCAGACGCTACAGCTTTGTCCAGGATAAATACAAGGGCCACAGTACTGTGCACAGTATATTCCTGAACTTACTGTAGATGGATCCATGAAAATCAGCAGCCTATCCTGTTAGTTTTGGCCTGTTCAAGCACGAGAATGATACCTAGCTGATATAGGTTGTTCATTTTTTCAAAGTGCCTGTGATCCCATTGTGGGGATTAAAGGAATGGAGGGGTGTCCTGGTTTGAGTGAGAACAGAACCAATTCTGGTCAGTGATTTTACTTTTCAGCTCAGTTCTTCTAACTGACTGCACTGTCTGAAGTCAGCAGCCTGTTTTCCCAGACAGGACAATGGGACCATGAAAAACTTATCTTTGACATCGATAGCAACCATGATAGGGTGTGCTTGCTCTTGTAACAGGGCAATGAGTTCAGCAATGTTTGGCATGGCAGCAGTTAGTGGGGCAGTGTTTGCATTTAGCCTGCGATAGTCTCTTGTGAGCCTCCATGTCCTGTTTGGTTTCCTTACTGGCCAGTGGGTTTGTAACAGGTGAACCCACGTGGTAGAGACACCAAACGCCCGCTGTTGCCCCTGATCTTTGGTCTATGGTCGCCCCTGCAAAACGTCAGTGCCCAGCAGACTTAAGGCCATAATCAATCAGCTCCTGGGTGATCTCTCCCCAGGTCCATGCTTTCTTTATAACAGTCCACAAGCTTAAACACTTTTTTAACAACCCTACTATGTTAATTGCAATTTTGTTATAATTGGGAAGATAGTAATTTCTTGTTGCATCATTTATTTAAGTCTTAATAGAAAGCTACCTTGTGAGCACTGAGATTTTGGAATTAATATTGAACTAAGGCAACTGCCTGAGGACTGGTATGAATTATAATTCTTAATATAATTTAATTGAAGAAAAAATCAGGGCAGAATGAATGTGAATAGTTTTAGTTGTATCATTTCAGATCTCAATGGCTACATAAAAGGATTCTAACTAATTAATTGATCAGAAATCATTATAGCAGGTACATAGGTAAGTTAGATTTCTGACCTTTTCGTTTGTAGTTCTCTATGTAATATCAAAGAACCTTGTCTGTTCAACACCCAAGGGGAGGAATAACATATTACAGAATGCCAGTGCTATCAGATTTCCAAGAAATACATAATGCTTTAGGTGTCTGATAAAACATTGAGTTAGTATTAATATAGTTTATAGTGATACAAAGAGAAATAAGCAACCCTTTCTTTATTCAGCTAGAGTAGTCAAATTATTCAACAAAGGGACTACAATAGAAACTTAATTTTAGAAACTCAGGTAGTCTCACTATGACATCCAAAGAGTTGAAACATTATAGATGTCTTTCCATTCAAAGCACAAAACACAAAATGACTAATTATTTGACTTCAGATTCAGCATGATAATATGACAAGTAATCTTTTATACGACATGCAGTTCACAGAGAAGGAATAAGGAAGTTGTCTAAACAGAAATTAAAGTTCACATTTTATACTGCAATAAAAACAATGTAAAATTTGACTATCTGATTAAAACAAACAGATACACAATTTAAAAATGAAGTTTTTTGAAAGTTCCATGTATTTGGGCTCACACTGCTAGGACATAATAATCTCATTTTAGCTGATACATGTAACTAAAAAATGTGCAACAGAGGATACACAAGGATGTGTTATAGCTACTCATTTGATTCATGCGTATCTGCAGCACAAATCACATCCATACCCAGGATATGTTTCTTGTGGAGCTGAGTTGTCCTCTTTGTTAGTCCAAGTCTATCCCGTGTGTCCCCTGAACTGTCCACTTACAGATGGTTATAGGCAAATACATTGAGATTTACACATCACTGTAAAAGTGGACCTAACTTCAGCATTAGCATCCAAGCAAACAACCACTTCAGCAGACTTCCCAAATTTTAGAAAACTTTAGGTTAGGATTTACAAACTGTGTTACTTTAATAATAGCTACAGCCTTATTCTCACCATTAGATTTATGGGTATGAAAAATTTTATTGTTAACATTTTGTCCCCCCTGATGCAATGAATTAAGACCAAAACTCTCCTTTCCTAGCAGAATGTATTTTATCTTTACGAGATGCATTTATGTAGAAATCCTGACATTAAATAGCCACCACAATACTTTTTTTTTCCCTGGACTGTATTTCACCTTTACAGTAAACTTTTACTGCCTTTTTCTTTAGGTTTACAACCATTAACACAGTGTTCTTCACCAGCTGCTTTCTGTGCTCTGTTCTATAATCTGTGTCTATACAGGCAGTATTCTGTGCTTTTTAGGCTTTAACAACCCTAAAGCACTGCTGGAAAAGAGAGTGAAGCAGATTCATTCCTTCCAGATCTGATATGGTTTACTGCAGAGGAATATGACAAAACTTCTGATATGGCAATCTGAGCATCAGAGGAAAATGTGATACACATTCCACTTCTTCACCAGTAACCTTTTTTTATTACTGAGCTCTCTGTATTGCCTGTATTTTAACATACCAAGATATAAGTTATCTCTAGAGTGCTCTGAAAGAGGCATTTCATATACAACTATAATTAGAACATATTTTGCCTCCCTTTGGCTTCTTACATGTGTATGTTATTTGTGTGTAGACGTATATATCTCTAGTTAATAGAGAAACCATTTTATATATTTGTCATACATGAGTGTTTGATATTTTGTGCAATGATTATTTTAACATCTTGCTTATTTCTACCTAGCAGTGTGCCTAACTATCTATCTATTTATGAAATGCATATATTACTTTGTATGTATGATGGGGGCTACACTACAAACTCTTTTTTTTTTTAGAATCAGTAAATGTTTTTGTGTAATGCATATTTATAAACATCTCTGCTTAACCCACTGAAAAAACCCAAACAACCAAAACATGTGAGGGGTAGGCACAGAGAGTACCACTTCAATTCGCAAAAGGGAAAATCTTTTGCCATGTTTTTTTCTCACAGCAAAGACTGTGTGATAGTCCAAAAACCCTTGGGTATTTGTCCTGTGAAGACCTTTCCATTTTCTTCCCCAAGCTTCAGCTTGCCTTGTCATTATCCTATAAATGTTATTGTGTGTAAACCTCTCTGTTTCCATTGCTATTTCTTATTTAGACCATAATAGCCTCCATTTTCTGACAGCTATTCCCCCTCTCACCTTTTCTCTTCATACCTAGTCAGTTTTCCGTGCTGTGCTAACAACCTAAGGATAGTAGTTTGTAAGTTTATAAATTCATCAGGGAATACAGGCCCTTTATACTCAGTCTTGTGATAGGACCAAACTGTGGCTACATAAAGATAACTGTTTAGATAACTCTGATTTGACTATTTATTATGTCTTTCAGGTTCTGGGA
>VWZY01000180.1:64730-157827 GCA_013399075.1 Chloroceryle aenea
GACTAGCTATTTTTTTTACCTCTGCCATGGGAAGTAATATCTCTGAGATACTGGTTTTTTTTAGGATATTCTTCCTCACTGCTTTATTTTTCATTATCAAATAGCCTTTCTAGCATGAAATTTCATGGCTGGGGTGAAATGCTCAGTACACAATGACCAGCCCTCCTGGCTTTCAGGTTCCTGTACTTACAGAATCACAGAATCACAGATTCACAGAATCCTAGGGGTTGGAAGGGACCTCGAAAGATCATCTAGTCCAACCCCCCTGCTAGAGCAGGGCCACCTAGAGTACGTCACATAGGAACATGTCCAGGCGGGTTTTGAATGTCTCCAGTGAAGGAGACTCCACGACCCCCCTGGGCAGCCTGTTCCAGGGCTCTGTCACCCTTACAGTAAAAAAATTTTTCCGAACATTCAACTTGAACCTTCTGTGCTCCAATTTACACCCATTCCCCCTTGTCCTATCACTGGTCACTACTGGGAAAAGCCTAACTAACTACCTACTTAGCAGAGTAGTTTGCCATATCCTATTCTTACTACTGGGGGCATAGCTCTTTCACTTTCTTGAAAATACTTGACTTGATACAATGGTATTTTATTTGTCCTTTTCACACATACACCCTACTGGCTGTTTATTTATTAGCAACAAATAAATACAACTTATAGAAGGCAAATTAACACTGAAGGAATTTACTTACAAGTAGCATTCTATTTACAAGTTAATAGGGATTTTGAAAACATTTATCTACAGAAGGTATTAATACAAGAAATCAGGCCTGTCAGAGGCATGATTTTTGGAAATTACACGTGAGTAGCTTCCATTA
Source organism: Chloroceryle aenea (assembly GCA_013399075.1). Taxonomy (NCBI): domain Eukaryota; kingdom Metazoa; phylum Chordata; class Aves; order Coraciiformes; family Cerylidae; genus Chloroceryle; species Chloroceryle aenea. The sequence goes on from VWZY01000180.1 coordinate 65,555, forward strand.
ACATATAATTCATCTCACACCGATTTTGTATTGTCAAAAGGAAATGGAAAGAACTAAATCTGGTGGTATAAATGTCATATGATAAGCATATACCATTCATGAAAAATGCTGCATAGCAAAATGTATTCAAGTATGAGCAGGATCATACCTCTTCACCATGTATAGTGTACATCTGCTTTCTTAATTATTCATTTTTATTATTTTTAATATTTTAGTTATTCCTTTTTGAAGAAAAATGACACATGGGACTGGTGAACTCTGCTCCTCTTGACTTATATCACAGCATCCATTTACAGTCAAATGAATGTGCATGCTGTCTGTGTTCCAATTCTTTTTCTGTTTTGTTAGCCAAATACCAGGCTGATTTTAAAATTATTTTATGGCTACATGTGAGCAGTGTATTTCTCTTCTGTTCATTCTAGAACAAGGTTACCCTCCTTTCACTTAGGGCATATACCACATGGTAGAGCCTTTTGTTTACTTCAGGATGAGGATGTTCAAAAGGCTATTACTGTGGAATAGCTAATAGGTCATCATTTGTTATCCTAGGATAACTTGCTCATGTCCATAACCTCGATTAGGTATTTTACAAATCTAAGTCATGTCTATCTACTTGTTATTCTAATGTGAGTAAAGTTCTACAGCCTTTGGGACATATTTGAGTACTCTTGTATAATAGTTCATTCTCTGAACAAACCCATTGGTTTCACTTTAAAGGCTCTCAAAGACTTCAATGAGCTGTGAAATTAAGCTCTACCCTTGTACTCTTTTCAATCTGAATTTCATCATGGACATTTGTACAGCTGTTTTGTTGTATGAATGTTTGTGGAAGAGCTTTTAATTCACCTGAAACCCTGATATTCACACATGAACGACCATATTCATAATTCCACCATATAAACATGAAACTACTAACAGAGTTTGACAAGGCAAAGTTGAATGAAGGTTGTGCAGGAAAGACAGTCCTTATGATTAAACTGAGTCTTGGGGCACCCTAAGGTCCCATTTTTTACCTTGTTTGTTTAGGTTTGTTTTATTTGCNCTATCAGCTATGACATATTTACCTGATAGGTGTTTAGCTGTTTGGTTTTTTTTTGTGTAGTGGTGTTTTTTTTGGTTTTTTGTTTTTTTTTGTTTTTTTTTTTTTTTTTTAATCTAAGTGAGAATCTTTATGTCCTATGCACAGTAGTATGGCACAGTTTTCTTCTTACAAGTAACCTATTGTGGAAATATTACTGAAATAAGTAAAGCTGTGTTAGTTTACAGTAGATTAAGTTTTTCCTGTTCACACTGGGGATAGAAAAAAGATATTTGAACAGATTTAACCTAAAAACTAGAAAATCCTGAAAGAAATAAATAGACTTGTTTTTTGAAGAAATGCCTTATTTTAGGACAGTGTTCAGAGACCACAGTTGTAATTTTTGAAGATTCTCAATACCAATGCTGTGTTTGAAGGCCATGAACTGGAACTTGAGCATTTTGTGATGCTCATCACAGCAGCTGAGTGTCCCACTGGGCCCTAGTAAGAAGCTAAGCGGAGAAGAGCAGGAATAACTTCTTTCAAGAAATACTGGGGTCAAACCCAGTAATGCTTCCAGTGGAAGCATTTTGGAGAGGGAAAAGAGGAGCATGTTGTGTTAATGACACAAGAAAACACAGGGAATAAGAAGCTTCTGCAATAGCACAGCCATTCCTCTCTGTACTCTCCACATCTGAAAATCTAAGATACAAGCTCTTCTACTTGAACATCCTGGTAAAGATAGGTTTCAGTACACAGAAGTAGCAAACAAATGTTGTCTATTTCATGTCTAGCTTATTCATTGCAACTTTTTAGCATCTTTGGCTGAACAGAGATTAGATTAAAGTATGAAGATTGATGAAAAATGTACCTGTTTCTTGAAGAGAATTTTTGCTTCATTTGAGCCACAGTCTCCCAGCCACAAACCATAAAGCATTTCAGAACAAGGTCAGAGAGCTAATATTAATCCTGACAGAAGTGGATGATTCTTGCAGCCATACTTAAAAGAGCCTTTTTTTACTGGATCTGATGATCTACTTGTAGCATCTTCACCATCTGTAACAAAGACTGAATATGAACAAAACATATTTTTACACTATATGCACATGATGGTACCTTTTATTTGTCTCTTTATTTCAGATTCAGTGCTCTGTGCTGCAATTTTTGTATTACCTGATATGACACAGGATGCAGGTATTGGTATACTCAGTATAATTGTACAAAAACAGTAGGTGGCCATGCCTTTTGTTTGTTTGTTTTTTGAGAAGGCCAGAATATTTGAAAAACATTACAGACAGCATGACTTATCTAAATATAAAGGAATTTTTTTTTCATATAGTATATTGGACATTTCATATAGTCCAAGAAGCCAAATCCTCATCACAATTCTTTGCTGTCTTTCATTCCTGAATACAGATTTGAAGGGGTGATCCTTGAACATTTGTCCATCTGCCTATCTATACATTAATATTACATATACATATATATGAAGGCATTTTTTACAAATACTAAATTTGATTGAAATTGTGCTCAGAACCCTGGAAGATAAAACATGGATGCCATTTGTCCTGAAATACTGGCTGGCTTTTCCTAGCAGCATGTGTGGCTACAGTAGGTATTAGTAACACTACCAGCCTGACACCTGCACTAAGCAACAGACTCACTCTAATGTAATTTAATAAGATGTCTTTTGTTATTAAACTGAGAATTGTATGTTGCCAACCGAGGTGGAAAATAGGTCCCAGAGGTTATTCTTCCTTATTCCATCTGCAGCTATTTTTAGGGGGCTTTAATATTTAAAAGCCTATTACTAATTTCAGCACTGCCCTCACAAACCTGCTTTGTAGTTGTATTGCCAAATTATCCCTTGAAGGCAAGTGCTGTAAATAATTTCTCAGTTCTGTTCCTAGACACTTGCCAAGGTCATTATCTGGCTTTCCCACAATCCCTCTATTCTGACTTTGATTGTGAGTGGTAACTAAGAAACAGTTATGAGATGCAATCACAAGCTGTGGCAGCCTTATCAAAAGCTTACGATGGTCTCTGAGCACTCTGATGAAGCCAGTGGGTCAGATGCTCTTGCTTCCTTAATACTTCATTTAGCTTTCGATTTGGTCAACCAACAGAGCAGCAACAAGAGCAAACATAAAACAGGTGCTACGAAGCAGACCTGACAGCAACAGAAAAAACAGGCTCCAGAAAACCAGCTGGCTGGAGCTGATTGTAGAATTCCAGTGTTTAACTTCTAACAAGTAATAATTCATTCCTGTGTTCTTATACTTTGCTTTCTTATCTCTCAGATTGTCAAAAGTATGACATCATTTTTAAAAACTGAACTAATTATTCCATGACAGTTTTTTATTGAGTTGAGGCATGAATTTCAGGATCAAAAGAATTTCAGTGTAAAATTGTTCTTGTTTTATACACTTATGATGAAAAAACACACCAAGATTGCTGTATGACAGATTGCTCATTTGTGAAAGTCACGGATGTCACAAATGAGCAATTTAGATTGCTTAAAAAACCACCATTAAAGGTATTAGCAAAAGTTATTTTAATATGAATTTGTAAAAGTGCAACTTCAAGAGGTTTAGTGGCAGAAGTCCACTCTAGTACTTATTACACTGAAAAGACATACAAAGGAAAATTGAGTTAGAATCAATTTAAAATGGATTTACGCAGAGACTGAAGACACAGATGGGTAAGAGAGACCCTCCCATGGAGCAATGAGTTTCAGAGTAGTTCCCCTTGCTTTCTAAAATCCTGAGGGAGCTTAGGTGTGACTTGGTCACATTACATTCAATGTAATTAGATTAATGTAATTAGATTAATCGTTAGTATTGATTCAGTATGCTATCTGTCCCTACCTGTGTTAAACATAGAACAAAATCAAAATCAAAATAAATAATAATAAAAAAGTAAGGTTGATGTACCAATGCAGCCTCCTAGTTCTCCACTGAAAAGTAATCTCAACTGTCCATGTGCAGTTTGGGTCCTCAAGTTTAAGAACCACATAAAAAGATATGGCTGAGAATAGGAGATATTCAAGTACACATAATAAGTATAAGGCAGAATCCTTTGCAGATTCCATCTTCCAACTCCACATTCTGCCACACACTCAACTCCTCTGACTTGGAGTTCTACTTTTTTTTATGACTTTAGGCATTTAAGTTCTATAGAATGACAAGCTGAAAATTAAAATGTTTTACAAATTCCTGGCTTTTCAGTGTGAAATCTGATCCTACAGAGAGAAAAGAACGTTTGCAACTGTTCACTTCAAGTAGAGATGGGAGAAAGAAAGATAAAATAATGAAAAAAAAGGACAAATATAAAGCAAAAGAGAGAAAGAAAGAGGAAATAAAAGAAAGAAAAGTAGAAAAAAAAAAGAAATGTCATGCTTATGACTTTGAAAACTTCAATGCTGACAAGAAATGCATTACAATCTTTCAGTTTTTGAGTAAATTATGTATGTAGTATTTTAGTCATAGGCTACTTTAAATTCAAAAGCTACAGCTCTGCTAGTAAATTAAATAGAAGCAGGCAATTTTCCTAGGAGCTGGAACTTGATTGCACATATTCTTAAATTTTTAAGGTAGGATCTCACACTTTTTTTTGTCTGGGCCAGACAGCATGCTTCTAAACAACTTCTGGGAAGAGTTAGACATGTACCAAGGTACAGGGAACTTTCTGCTTCTGAATAAACATTTTGTATAAGACCATGCTTTTTTAGGAGATGAAAGAGTGTAATAGTATGAAAGTATTTTCTGTATGTTCATTTGAGTGATAGAACATAATTTTAACATCTTTTAATTTGTTTGGATAGACAAAATAGCACTGTATTATCTGAAAAACAGCATGGAATTTTATTATATAAAATAAGTCTTCTATACAGGAAGATTATATTCAAACCTAATGACTGTATTTTTGTGAATTTAGTTCTAAAAAAAATATTTAAAATTTTATTTTAATTAATTCAAAACAAGACTAGAACCTCATCAGCATAAATTTCAATTTCTATTCACCCATGGCTCAAACTGGTGCAAGAGAATAAACACTTCTGTATTGAGACCTAATATTGTGGTACAGGTGTGGGTGATTAATTTCACAGTTTTAACCAAACCATAATAAACATAACCCAAAATAATTTATACAAGAGAAGAAAAATATTTTGTACCTCTGTGCTTCTTATTGTAATATTTTGACCTTAATTGCATTTCTTTTCAGTAAAAGACTTTCCAAACAGTTTCCTTCTACAGTGGGATAATTAGATTTTTGTAAGTGTAAACTATCATGTTTTCCTCATTATATTTCTTATACATTATAAAGATATACATTATATTTATCCTTGGATATCCATATGGAAAACATACATTCAATATCATAGGTCAGTATTTAGGTTCATTTGTTTCTTTCTTTTTTTTTTTTTAATGTGGATATTGTCTTTAACTGAAAAATGCAATTTTGAACCACTTGAATTAATAATTCTCAAAAAAAAACCCCAAAACAACCCAAACAACAAATCAGATAGAAATATTGGTTTTGAGTTAAATGTAATTTAAAAAGGAGGGTCAGAAATGGTGTCTGCACACACAAGGGAACCTTTCCTGTTTCAGTGTAACACTGAACTCTGTCTTATCTAATGTTCCCTCACAACTTCTTGTTTCACCCCTTCTTTATCACTCCAGATGATCCCTCATCACATGTAAAACAAAAGTCAAAGGCCAGAAAACTGAAACTGAAAAAATAAACAAACAAAAAAATAACATACACTTCTGACAATTAATTCTACAGCTCCAGCTAAAGAAAGCTATGTGGTTGATTTATCTTGTATTCTGTGTACACTGTGTTTTAATTTGATGTGTCACTCAGTGCAAGTTGCCCTTGTACCCCTTCTCAGTCAGTAAGCACCGATGAAATCTCATTACAAAAGCTTGCAAGGAGAAATGGGGATTTTTTATTGATCAGTTAGAAATCTCCATGTTTGAACTAGTCTATTCTTCAAAGATTTGCCAGAGTGGTTTGTGGTAGATAGGACTGTTAATAAATTAAGATTGTACTGCTAATTTAGAGCAGCTACTGCCTACAACCTCTTTCAGCTCCAAATCCACAAACTGTTGTTACACTGACATGAACTCTTTTGCAGTCATATGCTCTATTATATTGTCTATTGTGTACCAATTCCTCCAACCCCCACCCCTCTTGGCTGAGGGACAGGAGTAGCATCTCTCAGAGAGGCTTAGCTGGCATAGCTTGACAGTGTGAAGCCAAAATAAACTTTGGATTTCTTTCTTAGCTTCAAATGGACAAAGAGTTTAGTCTACCAACTTACATTAGACATCTTACATTGAGACAGCTAAATTCAGGTAAATGTCAGCCTTTATGTTCTGGAACAAGAGGCATTTCTTTTCAGTATGGATGTAGTGTACATGTTAAAATAAAACAAAAACAAACAACCAAACCAAACCAAACAAAACCAAAGGGTTTACTGAGATATAGACAGGCATTATCCCTGTCATGAGAAATATAAATCTGGCACCTCATATTAAAAATCTGGACTTAAGTGGTGATTTTTTCTTGTTCTATGTCTTTTCCCCAGTATAAGGCCATCAATAGGTTCTGGATTTGTCCTTTAGAAAAGACATTTACCTTTTTTAGAGAGTTGTTTAGAGGCTGCTGGTGAGAGGACAAACACAGGCAATGCTTTTAGGAAGTCGAGGGTTAGGTAAAGCTCAAAACTGCAGGATCCAGTCAGACCTTTTCCCTTCTGGCCTTGTCTCACTTCATTTTCTTATCCTTCTCTCCTACTTCATAGATATCTCTTGAGCTTTCTGCAGAAGTTCTTTGGAATCTGTTAAAAATATTAACCCTTTTAGTAAAAATTCACTTTCTTATCACTGGTGAGCCTAAAATGTGAGTCTGACACACAACTTTTAGTAAGAAAGGAGTCAAAATGATGCTTTTTAACACACACCCCCCATCCCTCAATACTTTAGGATTCAAACTTACATCTGGCCCTTGTATTAGTTTTATAGAAACTTAGTGTCTTTCAGATGTATATTTTTCTGGAAATTCAAGAGAGAGCTTTTGTCCAGCCATTCTCTGTCTTTCAGGTTAGACTGTTTTCCCAGTAAGCTTAAACAATACCTCTAGTTGGTAAGAAGCTTAAATAATTCTTGACTCAAGTAATTATAGGATTGTTTTACAGACTTATTTCATTTTCCAGAGAGTATCAGAAAGGAAGTTGAATGTACTGTAACAAAGGCTTGCCTACAGGCTGGACAAAATGCAATAATTTATCATTTATTTCACGTCCACTCACAAAATCATATGCCAAAGAAGAATTTTAGTAAACTACCTTCTGTTTTTGAGGACCTTGTTACATTTCAACTGAATCCTTCTAGCTATTTCACAGATAATCTTATTTTTATTTTTCTCAGCAGTGGCATGTGAAATAACATTATATTCCATCCCTCACAGATACTGAAATAGTGCCCTCTCAACAAATAAGCTATTGCCTACTTTTCCTTAGGTGTAAATGCACACACACACAAACCTCCTTCTATTCACTTAGATTTGGCCTTTCTCCTAAGACTGACTAACACTGCCTGTCAGTCCCCTAAACAGATTGTCCTGAGAATCTGTTTAAGGCCCTGCCAAGGCAGTACAACTCATTATCCTAACAGAGAATAAATATGAGAAGGGTTGTAGTCACAAAATCATGACAATACACTTATACACTTATGTATTGTCATTCCCACACTCTAGCTCTTACATTCCAGGAAAAGCTTACCACAGTTTGCTTTCTAGAAAGTCTCAGTAAAATTACCTGGGGCACAAAGGAGCCAGGCGTGTCCTACAGGTCCCTCCTCACCCTGAATGGCCTGTGTGTTAAAAACATACTGCAGACCAGTTATCTGCCCCTTGGAGAGTATAAAATAGATTGGAAGATACTTATTAAAAGATACCTGCAGTAGCTGCAAGACTTAGTTTAGCAGATGTCAATCTATCTGGGCCATGGTAGGATTTGGGAAGTGGAGTTCAGAAAATAGGAAATGTTGCTGGAGAAGAAATTACCACTCTCGACAAAAGCTGAAAGCAAGCATAAGAGAGGTTTCTCATCATGTGCAAACCTTGTGAAACTTCTCTACAGACCTTCCCAGGGAGGCTTTGCAATCACGTAGTAGGTATTAAACTGGCACAAGTTTTGGCTCAGCTAAATTTAGCAACCACTGTTCTATAGGACTTAATGCCTGAACAGAGATAGAAACCCACACAAACCAGGTCAGTCATTTTCTCCTAATAAAATCTTACTGGAGAAAAATTGTAAGTTGTGGGGAGTTCACATTAAGTACACCAATCTGTGCAGTGAATATATACTTTTCTGTTAATACAGAAAAAGAAATATATATATAGTCAATGTTTTCCTCTGATTTTTTTTTAAAGGGAGCTAGGAAATATTTAAACCAGTGTCCTGAAAACATATTTATTCTCAATCTTTTTCTAGATCATTTACCTTCTAGTTTTCAGAAGTTAGTGGTCCCAAAAGTCCTTCATGCAAAATACTTCTTTCATGCCACATACAGAGCAGAAGGGTCAAAATCTCCAAGTTGGCAAGCTGAAGATGGACCATTTGAGAAGCTATAAACCCCAAGAACTTAAATTTTCATTCAACACACTAGGGCAGTTCATTTTCTTTGGAAGCATGTCCTACTAAATCAAGATGTCTGGTAGACTCATGACCAAATCAATGTGTTTAGTAAACCTTCAGAATGTTTAAGTTCTCACATAAGAACAAGAGAAGTGAATGTCAATGTCTTAGCCAACTTTTTATGTCCTCATAGAAACTTCTGCAGATGAGCTGGCACTCTTAGGAGTATTCAAAGCATTATAAGAAATTCTCCTAGTTCCAAACCAGAGGTATGACTGTGTAGTATATTGTCACTGCAAAAACATTTTAAATTGTTCTACAGAAAAACACAGGTACAAGGTAATATAATAACCCCTATTTTCTCAGCAATTGCCATCATGATAACAAAACAGCAACTGTTTGCTTTCTGTGGATGAAGAGTGTGACATGAAATTAATATACAGCTGTTCAGAAATTGTTACAGGAAGGATCTTCTGTCTTCCTCCACAAAAAAAAAAGAGGGAGGGAATGCAAAAGTATGCCAATGTCAAACTTCACACATTTATGATTGGTTTTTTGGCATGAAGGTGATTATATTGCGAAGAGGTTCCAACATATCTTAGAATGACAGAATGGTAGGGGTTGGAAGGGACCCCTGAAGAACATCTAGTCTAACTCCTCTGCCAAAGCAGGTTCACCTAGATCAGGATTATATCTAAGTGGGTTTTGAACGTCTCCAGAGAAGGAGATTCCACAACTTCTCTAAGGAAATAATTTTCTGAAGTTCCTTTTCAAAAATATTGAAACATTAGGAGAGTCTATATTGAAAACCTTAAACAGAAAAGAATATTCTTTTGCCACACCTCAGGAGCAGGTCAATTATCTTTCTTTATATCCCATTCTCCTTCTGCCTTGACCTGTGGAGTGGTCTTATAGTAGATTTTGGCACCCCTCCTTACCTGTGGTCTAAGTAACAGGGTTTCAATGACACGAAGGTAAATTTAACATAAAAACAACATGTGATTGTGCCAGCCATTGACCAGTGATGCCATGTAAGAGTTTGTTACAACATACAAATAAATTCCATATAAATATATATATTTATTTTTAATGAAGCTTAACTAATGACAGCATTCTTTTGTGTTCTCACCTCCCTGCATTACCCTAAACTCAGAGGAGCATTCAGCCTGGTCATTTTTCTGTTTTCCAGCGTCCAGCAGCCATATAGACTCATTTTCTTCTTATTATCTAGAAAACAAATACAATCTCTGTAAAACATATTGCTTTCTTAATTACCCACTGGTGCTGCATGCCTGCACGTCAGTGGAAGAGACAATGCCAAAGAAATGTATTACTAAGAAACCTGTGGTAAGGATGACCTCACACTCCCCAAGGAATGACCTGTCTCAGAATCAAGGAAAGTAACAGACTTTAATTTTTCCAACTTTTCTCATTCACAAACTGTTAGGAGGCAAAGATTCCTTTTCCTTCTTCATTTGTTTTACTGTTTGGTTTGGAGTTTTTTTTACTGTTTGATCGAGTTTAGCCACAGAGGGGTTAAGGCAGAGGATGAGGATTTATTTTTAATTCAAATTCAAAATTTATAACTCAAATGCAAAAATCAGGAAAGCAGAAGAAATATCATTAAAAATGAGACTGACAAGTTCAGTTGCTGTAACATAGAAGTTCTGTGCCCTGTGAAACACTCTGTCCTGTGCTGCCCCTCTGGAGAGTCCCACAGGCTGAGGCAGAATGGTGCACAACTCTCCAAGATCCTGTGTCAGCTTCATGCAGATGTATGGTTAAGTTATAGCAAATAGTATTGTGGTTAAGAATATACACAGAAAAATCCTGTCCTGGATCCCAGTGGCAATAATAAGAATTTAATCTATTTAACTATAACTAAATGTTTACATTTAAAAGTAAAAGGCTGGCTTCTGGAAGTTGACTGAGAAAATGGTATATATTGATAGTGCTGTGAAATGATTTTTTTCATCAGTGCATATCAGCCTTTCCAAAGGTTAAGTGAACACATTAACTGCTTTTACCTTTTGAATCACATACAAAAAACCTTCAAGTGTCTGAGATGCACAAAACCACATCACATGACTTGGAAAGCTGAAGGCATGAAGATGTCTGAGAGAGATTTCTAGGTGCACTGTGACAGTAGCCCCTGAAGAACCTGAGTGCTCTCAGGTTGTATAGAACTGAGCTGCTTGGGCAGGTTGCAGCTACATACCGTGGAGCATTAAAAGGTATTAGTCACTGCTGCTTCCCTTCTTATCACAGCAGAAGATCTGGATGGCCCAGAAGTCCCCATACCAGCCAAAAAAATGCAATTAAAAATCTCATGAGCTGGATGTGACTTAAGAGCCACAGTTTGGTGTCCTTTATGCAGCATGGAAGAACATAGCAATTAGAAATTTCCAAATGACATAGAATACCTGAATGTCTTCATTATTGCTTTCCCACATGGTCTACATTTTCAACCAGAACAGCATCTAAGGGAGTCACACAAACAGAGCAAAACATTAAGCAATTGTTTGCATCTTTGAAAGTAGTTATAACTCTGATCCCAAAGCTGGTGGCTGTAAGATAGAATTTCCTTAATAGACCATATCAGACTCATCAGATAGAAAACTCAAGTATGAAAGCTGTTCTTTATATTGAAAATGCTGTGCACATGCTAATTTTTTAATGGTTAAAGACATAACATTCCCTGTAATGGAGTTGACAAAATGCCAATGAAAATATAGCAGCCCAGAAAAGCTCCTTATATGTGCATCTTGATAGCTTAAAGGAATTCACCTGTGTCACATTTTGTTGTCATGTAATAAAATTCTATAATCCAACACACAATTATCCACTTTTTCTCAAGATTCATGTAATACTGTTGTTAAAAGACCATGTTTTTTTTTTCTCTAGGACAGCTAGAAAAATATACCAAAGTAGAAAATAGAGATTGACTGAAAGACTCATAATTTTCTTACTACTGGACTAATTCATTTTCAGGTTTGTTTCTATATAAAATCCACTATTTACAGTGCTTTTGGGTATGTTTTTTTCCTCCCCCTCTGTCTACAAAATACACACAAGAGGTCCTCTCTATGTAACAAAGTTTTGTATTAAAGCAATCAAAATATTGGAAACAACAGTGGATGAATTCTTAAATAATTCAGTTCTGCAGTTTTTCCTCTTTGTCCCACCAATCTCTTTTGGGCTTCTGCCTGTCACTGCTAGGAGAACTAAATCTATCTGCAGCTCTTTAGATGGATTTTGAAGCAGTACTCAGTATAAATAACCTAGGCTTAATTCTGAATTCCCTCATGGCAATGAGATGATTTATGCAGGTTTAATAGAAATCCTTTTACTTATGCCTATAGTTGTCAACATTTTTACAAATACATCCTAGCACACTTACAGCTCCACATTAATTGACAGTGGGTTTTGTAGCAAACAAAACTCTATTTTTTTCTACTTTTTTCTTTCTTCAGTCTTTCATAACTTAGCAAATTTTGTGGAAAATAATAACAGATACTTTATGTTATGCTAAATTATGGTTTGTTTTAATTATCCATTTCATAATCTATGATGTAAAATAGTGCTTCAATAATGACAAGTGTTAGAATGGTACTGTAAAATAAAGGTATTCAGGAAAAGAAATAGATCAGCCTCACCTTCAGTAATACAGCTGAAGGTTAATCTCATTCTGGTCATTTTTGCAGGTAATACAGCATGCTTGCTTTAAAAATTTCATCACGTAGCACACTCCTTCACATGTATCTAAAAATAAGAAGGAATAGCACTATGTGCACATGGAAAAACAAACAAACAAACAAAACCCACAACTAACAAAACAAACAATAAACCCCCAAACATTTCTGTGTTTTCCTCATAGTGAAAATATTTTATGTTTTGCTCACAGAAGCAAAGACAGGAGTTTTCAACAATCAGATTGTTCCATCAGCATGAAAAAACAAACAAGCAAACAAACAAGAACAAACCACCAAATCAAAAAAAAAAAACCCAGCAAATGTGCTGGTCTCTTTTTAGTGTGATAGCCTGTGATGCAGGCTATGGCTGCAGCCTATTCATCATCTTCCAGAGTTATTAGGGAAGTAGTTCAAGAAAAAAAAGCAGAAGCCACTATGAAGATCTGATTGCTCCCATATAAATAGAACAATATTACGTCTCTTATTCCATCCTTTGCCAAACACTTGGCAATCACTTCAGGCTGTGTATGAATGGTACATGCATGGATCAGTTGTATACCACATATGATATAGATCCAGTATATTTCTTGTTTGGACTGACACAAAGATAGTTAAAAGACTGAAGCTCCTCTCATAAGGAAAGAGGTTGGAACTGTTCAGCATGGAGAAAAGGCTCAAGGGCATCTTATCCAGGTACATAAATACCTAATGGGATAGGTAAAGAAGATATAGGGAGATGCTGCTCAGTATAAATAATCAGAAACTGAAATACAGGAAATTCTATCTGAAAATAAAGAATGGCACAGGCTGTCCAGAGAGGTTGTGGACTTTTCATCCTTGGTTATTAAAACTCAACTGGATATGGTAACCTGCTCTACTAGACCCTGCTCTTACCTGGGGGATTGGACTAGATCTCTACAGGTCCCACCCCACCTCAGTCATTTCATGATCCTGTGATTTACAAGATGTAGTATATTTAGGAAAACAAGCCTGTTTCAAGGCCTAGTTTATACAATGCCAGCAGTATTGTGTCATCACCAGCTGCAGAACTAAGGAGCAGATCTTTGGGGTGGGGGAGAGGATGCAGAAAGGGGGCAGTCTTTCAGACAGGGCAGGGTCCTGTGATTGAAAGACAGCACTAGTGTATGATTAGAGCTGCATATACTTTTTTCTTCCTGCCTTCCTTTTCCTCTCCCCCTCCAGTGGCATGAAATTTAGTAAGACCAAATGCCACATTCTGCACCTAGGATGGGCAACTCCTGGCACAAGTTTAAATGGGAGGTAGAGTGGCTGGAGCACAGCCCCGAAGAAAGAGAGCTGGGGTTACTGGTTGACAGCAGGCTCAGGGGGAGTCAGCAGTGTGCCCTGGCAGCCAGGAAGGCAAACTGCATCTCGGGGTGTATAAAGCACAGTACAAACAGCCACTTAAAATGGTGATTGTCCCACTGAATTCAGCATTGGTGCAGCCTCATCTTGAGGCCTCACAATTTAAGTGGCAATTCTGGGCCCCACAATTTAAGAAGGATGTGGAAACGTCTCAGGGGAAAATATGTGATGTGGTTATGATACAGCAGCAATTCCAAATTTATTAATAGTGCAAAGTATATCAAAAGGGTGCATTTTAGCAACGCTTTAATCATTATCCAATTTACACTTAACAACATGATTTAGTATTCTAATCAAAACAGGGACTTAACTAGAGATTTGATAATGACAAGATTCACACTAACTTACTATAAGGTAACCTAAATTAAAAAATATATATTTATGTATATGCTTAGATATAACCACAAAACATATAAACACACAGTATCATCTGGCTCCAGTGGAATATATAAACTTAGATTTATAAAAGCAAATGTGTACATTCAAACACATAGATAGGTAGGGAGGTGAATGAAAGAAGAGCAAATATAATGCTTCAGCGTTCTCAACAGATGATAACTGAGTCAAGAGAAGTATGACTTCAACCTGGCCTTTTTGCAGTTCATACCTGAAAGATGAGTCACTCAGGGGAGGTGCAGGACACAGATCCCTGTGATCCAGGAGAGCTCAGAGGGTCCTGCTTTAGTAATGCAGTTTATAGGATCTAAAAGAATTTATTTTTTTAAGGTATTTTTTCATTCCAGCCCACCCTGGATGTCAAAACATTCTGATCTATTCTGCTAGATCCAAAACTTGATGACTTCTGAAGTTTGATATCACCTCCCTGTTGGCCATGCCCCAGCTACAGGTGTACTAGGCTATCAGGAGGTGATTGATTCCCAAGCAATAGGGAAAGCAATACTACACCCAGGACACCAAGGAGGTGCCTTAACCTTCTGCTCCTGTGTCTTTCAGAATCCATCCCTGACTTACAGTAGGTTGGTCTGTGGCCATGACAGGAAGGAATGGCAACCTCGAGTGACAGGGGACCCAAACCACCATGGGAGGTACTTGAATGTGGCCAGAGGAGGGAAACAAAGCTGGTGACAGGGCTGTAAGGAATGTCCTGTGACATTAAGAGAGAAAAAAAAAAAAAAAATAGTCCAACCAACAAAAGAACTGTTTTCTCTCATGTGAATGGCCAGTATAAGAAGGCATATGTACACAGGTACATGCACATATATCCAACTCAAAAATACAGAAAGATCACACAATCTTATAAACTCAGCAAATGGGCTTCCATAAAATGACTTCTGAAAATACAACTCTACTTTTACATTTATACAAATGTTTCAATGATTACATAAATACAGAGATTTGCTTTTTTCTAAGTGTGACTTCCAAGTCTATGAGATTTTGTTCTTAGCAAATGATATGATATGTAAGTAAAGATGACAGATCTTCAGTTTAAAGGAAAGCTACAAAAATTCAAGAATGGTTTTGCCTAGAGCAATTCATAAATATGGAAAACAAATTTTCCACCTAATTGTACCTTGTCAACCAATTTCCTTCTGATGCCATAAACAGAGCTAATAAATTTTTAAAAGAAGATGGTGTTTTCTCAAATCTACCCAAGAAAATTAGCTCTTCTTTGGGTAACAGTCCTCAGGGAGACAAATAAGGAGTTCCTACATTAGTATTTAGAAATTTTCCCCCACCAGCAGTTTACAAATGTAAATGTAATTTCAGATAAATATCACTTTAAAATGTCACAATGAAAATATTTAAATCAAATATCTCAATTTTTATTTTATTTTTCCCTCCTTTGACATTTTCATTTATGATCTTCTTTATGATCTATGACTGAAATTCCCACATGGAGATTCTGTAACAGTGAGTTGAACACATTGTTATAAAGATGGTTAGGACTTCCATCAATCACCTTGTTGCAAAAAAGCACATTACCTTATCTGCTCAGGGACTTGCTGTACAGTAACTCAGCCACCCAGGAAAATCATACCCAGCTATGCTGGCTATGCACACAGGCAAAGCCCTGATCACTAGCTAGACCAACATTGTAAGGGACCTTTGGAGATCATTGATTCCAACCCTCCTGCCAGAGCAGGTCACCTAGGGCAAGCCACACAGGAACAGATCTAGGTGGGATTTTGAAGGTGTTTCAGGAAGGGGACTCCACAACCTCTCTGGGCAGCCTGTTCCAGGGCTCTGTCACCCTCACAGTGACGTTTTTCTGCGTGTTGAGATAGAATTTTTGTTGTTCTATCGACACTGATACATTCAAAAGTGCCTGCATTTCATTCTAATAAGGACCTACTTCTGGCTGCTGCTGAAATGTAGCTTCCTCGGCTGACTTCTGGAATTTTTGTATTTGCATCTTAAAATATTTACAGTTACCCATTTCTGAAAGAACATGAAAGGAAACTTATAATTTGACCGTGTTTAAAAAAAAAAAAAATTACAGAAAACTTACTATACCTTCAGTAAGAGGAGTAGAAGAAGAAAAAGTCCTCCCTTGACACACTCATCCCACTGCTCTTGATGCAGCCCAGAATGCATCAGACTTTCTGTTTTTTCTGGGCTGCAAATACACATTGCTGGGTCATGTATTTATGTATATACAATGATTAAACTATCAAATTCTAGGAATATAAAGTATATAATGATTTCTCCAGTCCTGTCATAGCTCATTTACACTGAAAGGAAAGTGAGGTAATCTCAGAAAGTGGTGTACACAGCTGTGTCCCCTGTTCTATGTCACATACTTAGAGAAAGTTGTTTGAGAACAGTCCATAGCTGTACGGTTTTTCAATACCTTATGAAATGCTTTCCTCCCACAGAACATTGGATTTTTTTTTCCTCATTCTTTGTTTAAAAATCTCTTAGAAGTCAGTGAGTTCAGTTTTATATAACCAATGCATAAACAATGTTCCAATTAATTTCACTTTTCTAAATTTTTTCAAAATATTTTGAAATATTTCAAAATATTCAAAACTTATTTTAATGGTTAATTAATTTTACTATTTAGCATATGAATTTTTTTTCTGTTGATAAACATGATATCTGCATAGACAACTCTGTTTTGGGGATATCTGCAGAAAAAAATGGTGTATCATCTTTGAACAAATTGAATCCTCTAGCATGAATTCATTTTTCTAAAGGTGAAACACTGCTGCAAAAGTTGTTTTGAAAAATGGTGGTATCAGCTGTAAAGATCAGTTTGTGATGTTAGCTCATAAACTGGCCATAGAAAGGGCCATCCATGGATTAATAGAGGTTTGGGATATCAGCAGTATTTAGAAGATTAAAATCATGATCTGCTTTGTCCAGCTGTGAAATGGTAACAGACTAAGTGTGTGTACCAATACAATAGGAAGCTCTGCAATTGCTGTATCAAAATTAATATTTCCTGAAAGAAATAGTAGTTGTGGGCAAAAATATTACCTGATTGTGTATGCAAAGACTGTGTCAAATTGCATTTGCACAGGCAGGCAGATTGAGAATGCTGTCATCCTTAATTCTGAAATCCCTAACTTGTAAACTCTGACATTCTTTTACCATGCCTTTTCAATACAGTGTGTGATGTATAATGCATATATGCAGAAAAGGCTGTTTTGTCAGGAACATGTTCTCACTTTATCTGTTGTTAGCTATTTCTTTTCTGAGAAAACTATTCAAACCCAGAAGGGTTGCAGAATTTGAAAGGGAAGTGAATTGATTCTCTTTTAAGAGTCTAAAATCTTTGGGTTTTTTAATTATAAAGCAGTTACCTGTGCCAACTAATTTTAATTCAACTGCATTTATATACTACATTCTTGCTTTTGATTGTCTAAAAGGGAATTCAAATACATAAAAAGGTTAAATTAATCTCTGTCTAATTTGCTCTCACACATATGCTAAAAGGTGATGCTTTCAAAGGATCTTTTTCTATTACAAAGGTGTCTTTTTCTGTTACAAAGGTATACTTTAGTATCAGGATTAAACTGTATTAAAATAACTAACTAAGTAAATAAATAAAAAGCAACAGGGAAAAAAAAAAAACCAGACCCCCAACTCTGGTAGTATCAATCAGAATTGATATTTAATTTATATTCTGCCAGACTATTTTAACATGCCATCTTATTTCAGCAAGCAGATGGTACAGCATTTAGTTCTTAGCTGTTGGGAATGTTGATGGATGCATCATCTTTGGTACAGTTTGTGCTGTACTTTTTAAAGAATGATACTAATTTACACTAATTGACAGAAATTACACAATTCAAGTATGCACCCCATGCTCAGCACAGAGTCCTGCACTATATGAAGTTCGTGTCTCATTAATTTCGTCTAGTAAGTTCAATTTTCTGATAGTCTTGAGGGATTTCAGCTCAAGAAGCATTAGTTATTTCATGGACTTGATTTTCCTAAACTTTGTCCATTTGAGATTAAATGTGTGAAATCAGTTTTATTTTTTTAATATGTAAAATGTGTAGATTGTCCAGGCAGTATGAACATACTGCAGTTGAAGAAAATGTGGTTTTCTGTACCTTTAATCAGTGTGATTTTAGATTAAATAAGAAAGATAAATTGTGTAAAAAGTGTTTTTTTTTTTCTTTTTTGTTTTTTTTTAATAATCCAAAGTTTAAGAAAATTAGTCTCATTTTCACCTTCCTCTTTTAGGTGTGTCCATGACATTTCAAATTTGTACCTCTTCTTATAAAAAGGAGACTATTATATTGCTCAAAGTGCAGATCCTACTCTCCTCAGTATACATACTGCCTGAAGAGAACAATTCAGTATAAAAGAGTGTTTCAAAGACTTCTTCAGAAAGAGGCATAGCTAAAATCTGTTTAAAAAATGATTTGCTAATTTTATGTACAAGATTTTTGGCCAAGAGGCAGCAGTATTTAAAGAGTGGACCATAACATATAAAATTTCACAGAATAAAATAAGAAAAGAGATAAAATAAGAATATGTTACTGCTTCACAATACCTTATACAAGAGTTGGTTGACTCAGGGAGAGATGATGTAGGACACAAAAAATATGTAACTCTTCTAAATGAAGGGTCAGTTTTGAAAGAACTAGCTATCAAATTGCTGGAAGTGCAACACTGAGGGTACTTATTCAACCAGTTCAGTTGATGTACATATTTGTTTAGCATATGACCATTTACATAAGTATTATTTTTAGCTCTGTTCACTTAATTGTATAATAAATGTGTTCACCAGATAGAAAAATAAATTTTCTTTAAAGAAGAGAATAGGCTGAATGTTTACCCTGCTGCATGTAACTTCTAGTCTTGCATTAAGAAAAAAATCTGAAATTTTGTGAAATATACCTCTCTACACTAGAAGAAATCATAGGTTCTAGTGGAGTTCAGGATCCTGTGTGGAGAAAGCAGGGCTAAAAGCAGGATCACATCTCTAGATTTCAGGAGAGAAGACCTTAGTCTCTTCAGTGATGTCCTTGGAAGACTCCTGTGGGATACAACCAAAGTACAATTATAGAACTATATGCATTCTGAAAGATTCTTTCCTACAGTCTTTTTTCCAACTAATACATTTTGTGGGTTTGTTTTGGTTTGTTCTGGGTTTTTTTTGGTTTTTTTTTGGTTTGTTGGGTTGGGGGTTTTTAGGGGGGTGTGGGAGAAGGCTGAAGCTAGTGCTTCAGTGCCAGTGCAGGTTACCTTTTCATTTTCTTTCTGATTAACTGAACAGATTGTCATTTTTGTCTCTTTTCTTGGTAAGGTTTCCATCCCATAGGTCAAATAATATATTACTACTTTATAGACTTAGAATCTTTCTTGTTATTAATCAAAGGAGCTCATCAGCTTTCATACCCAGAAAATTACAGAATTACAAAACTAATTATCATGTAACTATTCACTATGATACTTAAATCCTCTTTACAGTCACAGCTTCTGCAATAAAATGTCAAAAATGATTTTTTTAACTTCATTTTTACTTATTATCTAGTATATTGGATAACTCTGTAACCAAACCCTGAGTTTTGTGTGATCTCACTCACAGGAAAAAACCTTTTTCCTCTTTAAATATATCTTGAAAGCCTACTCTTTTCCAGTGGGGATTATATTTTACAAGTAGTGATTTTATACAGTACTAGATTCCTTAAAATATAAAAATATTTGTCATACAATAGCATTCCCTATATCCAAGTCCATATTTCCTGGGAGACCTGTGAGATTGAGTCACCAGTAACAATTGAGATCAACCAATTATATATAGGTACATTCAATTCCTCATTAGATAGCACAGTTTTTGTCATTCCACTGTATAATAGATTTGGGCTACATTAGGACTATGTATCTCTATATTTATTCCTTTTAAATCTGAACTCCTTTGAGAAATCTCTGTTTAGCATAAAACAGAATAGTTTCACCTGGGACCTTTTTTTTTCAGATTTAAAAGCACGATGCTGGCATCTTTGCAATTATAATTCCACATGAATGTAATAAGGTATTATGCACAGAATATTTGGAAGAAGATTCTCTAAGTACATTGCAAAATTTGTATGTAACAGTGAGTAGGCTAAATGCTACAGCTGTGTCATTTAGAGCTTATTATATTAAATATACACCGAGGAAAAGTATTAGATGTTATTAAATCCAAAGTAATTTGCATATATTTCTCTTCAGAAAATTTTATGTGGGTAGATCACAGACAGCATATTGAAAATTTAAAAGTTTACAAACTATATACAAGGAAATTAGAATTATTCATATAGATTCACGCTTATATATGTTCTCTCTTGAAAATTTCCTCAGGTTTTGGTCAATCCTGCATTTAGATCTAGAAAGAATTTCAAAGTAAACCATCAGAAACAGACAGGATATATTCTCAGAAATGATAGCTTCTTCAGTAGGAAACAGATTCCTTTCTCTCTATTTCTCACAACATTGTGGCTGCTACAAAAGTTTCCATTGTCAGCTAAAGTATCAGAAGAAAAGTCAATAGCTTTATGAGATTGCTTATTAAAAAGCAATAGCAAGGAACAAAATATCCCTGATTAAGTGCAAATCAATAAGTTATTACACATTAATGTATGAGAAATATAGCAGCATATAGATCTTCAAATCTACATGGGGTGAGCTAAGCTGTCAGTCATAAACTGCATTTAAAACAAATGCTGTGTAAGGTCATTTTATCATTCCAGCTGTGATTGATTAAAAAAGAATGGTAGACATGTATTGTGTTAAATGCAGGCTCATATTTTACCTATTCTTAACACAACTTTCAATCCAGTAACAAAACTCCTGACCTAACCTGGAACTTGATCAAGAACTCCATGAAAAAAAAAGGTGCTCTAACAGAAATGTTGGCTTTACTTCCTCCATCTGAATTCAATAACATATAAGAGTTACAGCTCACTTATAAGAGTGATAGCTCACTTTTCCTTATCTTCTTATTAAATTCCTTTATGACTCTTTTCCTGGTTGGGGGATATCTATGCTCTGTGTGTGCACAGGAATCTTAAGTTCAGGAAACTGGAGTCAGACCATGGGGTGGAGGAGCCATGTGTCTGTGATACCAGTGTGAGGGGATGATTCCTAACAAAGCTGAAACTGCACTGCTCAGTGAGCTGACTTAGAAGCTAGGGATGTCTCCAAAGGCAAGGTCACAGGGGATCTAGCTACTGGGGACCAGGAGCACCTGGTCAGCCAACCACCAGGACAGCTTTGGGTGTGTAGGTGTGCTGGAGGAATCCACACTGTACAAGTGTGTATAGATATTCCCACAGGTAGACCTCCATCCTCAGCAGCCAGAGAGGGGAGCAGGCTGAGTCTGCTGGTGCTATTCCTGTGAGTCCCATCCGTGTTTGCACTATTTGTGCAGCTGGTCAGGTGTCTATGTGTTGTGTATGTATTCTGTATGTGTGCCTATTTGGAACACATCTTCAGTTTCAATAGCATTTGTAACTGGAGCTGCAGGATAAAGCAACCTCACTTGTTGCATGCACCTTCACAAGCAGAACACTTTTCCTAGTATTAAGATGGAGCATATCTACTTTAAGAGTACTTGGAGCTTGAAACTGATTGTCTTTATGGATTTTTTTCCCCAGTTCTATTAACCATAATTTAGCCCCTAAACTGCATTACAGTTTTCATAGTTTCAAACTCCCATGACTTGCCACGTCAAGTGCTGACAGTACAGCATTTTGGATATTCATTTATCTTGTTTCCCTGATCTGCAATGTGTGGGAATCATAAATCTTTGCTTCCCACATTTACAAAGTTTTTTAGGCAGTGTTGCTCAACCCATTCCTATTTAATTATTGTTCAGAGTTCCAACAGGAAAAAACATATTCTGAAGCACATATAATCAATCAAACATGACATATTTCTTCTGTACATTTGGTGTAGTGCAAACTAAATAATAATTATGAGAATTAGAGGTATAATTCAGCTAGCAAATGTTGTCATAATTATAATTGGGTTGTATAACTTGACTAATAGATATATTCCAGTCTAGAAAATATATTTTGAGTTTGGCTTTATTCAAAATAAAGCAGATAGGCAAGTGGTAGGATGGGGTGAGGGAAGAAAATTGCAGTATTTTATAGATCCAGATATAAAATTGGTGAAATATTATTATGTTTTATTGGCATAAAATAAATTAAATGACATGATGGTCAGGAAAAAAAAAATTAAGTAAAAAGGTCAAAATGAAATAAAAATGTTTCAGTGCTGTCAGACTGATGTATTTCCATTCCTTAGAACCAAAATTATTTCCAGTGTTTATGTACACATGATTTCTGCCTCAAGATAAATAATTTTGAAATCACAGAGATGAAGAATTTGAAAAATGAAATCCCATTCAATTCTAATCATTCTGAACATTGTTAGGGTTTCCCCCCCAGGTTATTCTGGGGAAAGAAATAGCCTAACAGTGTCAGGATGGTGTTTTGTGCTAACCTGTGTTCTCATGGTGACTTCAGCCAGGCTGTGATTCTCCTAGATACAGAAGATTTTTGGCAGCACACTTGCCTGGGTTCTCAGTACTCAGTAGAGTGTATTTACTTACACTTTTCCACTATTTTTAGCTAGAGGAGATTGCTCCACTCTTTCCTTTCATGAATCTTTATGAGGTAGATAAAGGGTTGGAGTAAAAGCAATACAAACTTCGTAATAATTCAGGCTGGCTGCTTTAGCATTAGCTCCTTCCTTGTTTCTTCTTTGAACTACTTGTGCTAACTCTAGGACAAGTTTGTTTCAAGTTTAGTGTAGACATTCACCAAGTTAATGCTATAACATTTGGATCTGCAAGTGAGTCCTTGGTATGAAGGTCTTGTCTTTTTTTGATTTCTATTTTATTTTGGGACAGCTACTCCAGAAACCTTTTTTTTTTTTTTAAGTGGGTGAGTGGCAGTAATTGCTGTTACCAGAGCTGTTAGAAATCTGACCCTCTCAAAGCAATAGAAAGATGATTGTGAGTGCTCAGATTTTTTCTAGATAATTCAGTCAATGAATCTGTCATGTTGAATTTTGCTAGTGATCCATAAAAGCCCCTGCTTGTTGAAACTACATTGTGTGATTTCAACAGTTCTTGCATATAAATATTCATTCTTATAAACAGACATATATTTGTCTGTGTGTATGCCATTGCTTTTCCAGAAGTTCAGATGTTTGTTTTGACTTCCTCCTAAACTAGAATGCAAACACTACCATATTCTCTTAAGAAAACTGTACCATTTTTACACTGAAAACCAGTACAAGTTGTCACAATCACTGAAATTGGTCTGCAGGGATGGATGTGACCTCTTCTGTTGTTACTTTACTAAGGTTCTTTTCTCTAGAGTAATCCGTTGGGATTTGCCAGTGTAATCTCCGTCTTGTGGCATTCCTCCCATGTCAAAGACTAATTGTTATATGAGTATATTTTTTTACTGCTTTTTTTCTTTTCCTATGAGAATGAACTATTCAGTCCTGTTGGTTCATCAAGAAAAAAAANTTGTGTAAATGTGTTGCTTCAGCAATGACTAACTGAGGTGTGAGGACCTGAAGCCTCTCATGCCAAAAGGGGAAAGTAGGGTAGCAGGACAAAACCCACACAGACTTGGAAACCTGCCTGATGTATGTTTTAGGAAGCTTTGCCAAGGGCTCTGTTGCATCATTAGCAAAATTGTTGAATGGTCTGACTTCAGTCAGAACTAATCTGCATAAGAAATAAATATTTCCTGACAGACTAATGTCAGTCTTTAAGTTAAAAAGGCCATTTTTTTACAAAGTCCATTTATAGATGCTTATTTAATTTTAAAATTAAAATGAAGTTTTATCAAGATTTGTAGGAACAGTGGGTACATCCAGTGCCACTGTGTCTATCCAGTTTGTCTGCAGATCTCCCTTTATAGCTTGTCATAGACTGTAGGCAAATCAAAATATATTTATAAGACATAATGACATTTCAAAGGCAATTAAATTCCTAAAATGTTAATGAAGCCTGAAAGAGAGACCCAGATTAGTACTTGCACTGAAGAAAATAATAATAATAATAATAATAATGATAAAAAAAGGAATGACTTTATTTATTTATTTTTCTGGTAGTGTCTAAAAGACAGCTTCTTTTCCTGGATAGTCAAATGTACATAACTCTGGTCAAGCTACATCATCCGTTTTATTTTCTTTGGTGGAAAGGATCAGTGATGACAACAGAGAGCAGAAGGGAGTATTAGTTTTACCCTTGTAATGAGGGAAGTTTGACAGGTAGCAAACCAAACAAAACCTGTCATCTGCTTCTGTTTGCTCTTTTGCTAATGGAAAAAATAGATTTTTTTATAGTCTTACTTTAGATATATTTATATAATTCATGTATTAATGTTATTTTTATATTAGAACAACACAATTTAAATTTCTGTGTTCTTTAGAAGTACTAACTTTGTTATGTAAATTCCCTCTAACAGTTCTTACAAATATTATAAGTCTATTAAGATAAACAAAACTCCCTATTTTTTGTGTGTATGGAAACTCATTTTTATTATTTGAGTCTTCAGAAGCCATCAATCAAGGTTCAAGAGCTTTTCTGCATTTTCATAAAAAGACCCAACAGATAGTCTGTACTCTGAAAAGGTTCTACTGTAGTTAGAAAAATTAGAGGTATTTCAAAATAATAATGAAATTATAGTCATATTTGACCTTCTTGTAGGCTTGGAGTTCATAAAGAGAGGTAGAAGAAGAGAAACAATCTAATCCCAGGATTGTTACACCATCGCCTGACTTTCACAAAAGAGAGGTTTTCCAGTTAGTTATAATTTTGAATTAAAGCCCTAACTCTTATTCCATATAATGAAAAAAAACCCATATATGACTAAATAAAGACTTTTATTGCAGGCTTGGGTTTAGGTGTTCTGNCAGGGTCCATCTCCGAATTAATATGGAACTGGAGATATTTCAGGGAAGGTATAATAACAATTTGTATAGTGAATGCTNTAAAGACTTTTATTGCAGGCTTGGGTTTAGGTGTTCTGGGAATAAATTATTTCATAGTAATATTACAGTTGAAGGTGATCCCTGTTCTCTCACACTTTCTCAGAAAGTTGGATTTGGACAACAAAGACATACAGACAATGCCATCAGAGTAGTAGTGAGGAAGGTTATCCTTTTGTCTTCAAAGTAGCTGTTGCAACAAATCTGCTATACCTTCATCCCTGAATTTAGAAATAATATACATAGACACATCTAAAACAGTCACTGCAACAAAAAATATTCAGTAAAAATGACAGAAAAACCCAGGAAAATAAGCAGAACAACCCCAGTTCAGAATAGCTGAGGACTTAGGTCACAAAAGATATTTCAGCTATGCAATTGCTTCAGATAGCACAGCTGTACTTAAAATGTCATTAAAAAGGTCTTGGTTGTGTATTAACCTTCTTAGTGAGGAATAAAAACTTGGCTTAGAGAGGTGCAACAATTCTGCTTGGCTACATACAACTTTATAACTCATTTATAGTTATCTTACAATTATCTCTCTCCAGAGTAACAGTCATCAGAACCCAGCAACTTCTACAGGTCAGACCTTGTCTTGCAAACCGCTGAATAGCAACAACTACTCTGCATACACGTTTTGTTATTCATATATGTATAGTAACAACCCTGCTCAGAAACAACCTGTACTTATTTAGAGGTAAACCCAAGAGTGGTGGTGATGGACAAGATCAGACCTTGAAGAAATTATTACTGCTGAACTTGTATAATTTGGAGAAAATGAGTCTGTAATGGATGATCTGCAGGAACTCTGATTTATACCCCTTTACTTAGTATTGTTGTGTGAATGCATGAATTCATGATATTGATAATATCATTAAAAAAATCCTCAAAGTTTATATATGTTCAGATATAAGAAATGTCTCAGAAGTAGAGCAGCTTATTAGTAGAAAGGAACAATTTTGAAAATATTAATCTGGAGAGTTTACTGCAGCTCATTTAAGATTTAGAAGCCTAGAATTAATCTTTACTTTAAAAATATTTTAAAGACTTGTTAAGCAAGTTATGTCCCTCATTAAAACAGCAACAAAATTAGTTCTGGCCTTGGGATACAAAGAGAACTATCTAAGAAATGTTATGTTTATTTTTGTGTTTTAATTTAAACGTGCTAAATTAGCTACGTTTCGGTAACATGATCTGAAATGAACAGAGAAAGGAAGAAATCACAAAAAATAACAGATGGAGAGGTTAACTATTACTCCAAATGTCTTTCTCCAAAGAAAGTCATATCATGTTATCCACGTATTCTCTCAGTCTGACAGTTTAGGAAAATGTCAGGGGTTTAAATTCTGTAATGTAATTTCACTATCTTTATGACCTTCTCTATTTATGGAATTGGAGAAGAAGTACAAGATAACAACTGGGTTATAGTTATATTTAAATTGTCAGGAGAATAGATTAGGCTTGTAGTATTTTCTTTTCTCATTACAGGCATTGTCAGAAGAATATAGAATTCCAATTTTAATGCCTCATATATTTTAGCATATACAATTGTAAAATGTACTTTGGTGACCTTTCCAATGTTTGCTTTCTGATTTATGAGCACCTTTTACAGTTCCCTGCCCAGAGCTCTCATAATGTGTAAGGGGAGCATCAGAATGGTCAGCCTATGTACATCTAGCACTATTTAAATGTCTATATATTATAAACAATTTATAGCAGAGGGCATCTTCTATGTGGGCTACCAAATCACTTAACATGAGGATGACTGTCATTTGAAGTTTCATCTCAACAGAGCTGTTAAATATGTATCCTTGATCTAAAATGCATGACTTAGTTCTCAAAACAAAAGTAAAATAATGTTATACCAATAAATCTATGTATAATTAATTGTGATGTATGTTTAATTCCAGCTGCTGTAATTTATGTTGCAAAGTAAAAAGAAAAAAATTGTTGAAAACCATGACTTTTTATTCTGCAGTGATAGCATATTTAACAACAAATGGATAAGTGAATAAAATGAGAAATATCAAATACTACATCTGAAATAGCCTCCTATATGCACTTCTGTTTAAAAGCCTAGACATTAGACATTCACGCCAAGACATGAAATAGCTTGATGAAACATTTTGACTGTTTCTTTTCTTTAAAACTGTTTCAGTATTTGTAAAAAAATAGTTATAAAATCATGGGAATATGTTGATGGGTTTTCATTTTATTCAGTACTACGTATAATTTCCTAACTATTGAAACCTACAGAGTCATTTAAGTAAAAGAAAACACATTGGAGAGATACCTCTAAGTCTGTCTCAAACTACAAAGAAGTTGTAGGTGAAATTAAACAATAGCTCTTCAAACGGTTAATTTTTAGAGCAACTCCTTAGCAATTGCTGCCTCACCATAATGTTTTGGAAGTAAGTAATAAGTGGATACTAACATCAACAGTAATTTAGGTGAAAGCCAAACTCTGCACTTGATATTTTCAGTATAACGTGTCAGAACTTTAATATTCTTAGATTAAATTCATTTTCACAACACAGCTTCATTCAAGTAATATGAAAATATAATGTTTTATCAATACAAAATTTAACAGAATAATATAGAAAAATTGATTCAAATTAGTCAAAGCTATTGATTAATCTGTCTATGTTGGAGGAGGAAGTGGATAAGCATAAGAATAATACAACAGCCACTATATTTAAAACCTCAAAAGCCAGATAGTAAACATTTATAATGCCTTTTTTTATGTGAGACTATCACCATCATAACTTCTTTTTTGAGGGATAATTTTATGTTTCTGCAGTAAAGAATATTTTCTTTTTGTGATGGAGATTATGATACAGAAGGTGAAATATTTATGATACAAATCATTCAGGGTCTGACTGCTGACCCAGATTTCACCCCAGATTTCAGGGTGACAGTGGAATTCTCTATGCATGGAAATTTTCAGAAAGTGAAAAGACTGTGTCTTAGACATCAGTGCTGCAAAGAGGATTATGAATTTATTTAACAGACTTCTTCATTAGTAGATATTGCAAAATGAGCTGTATTCAGATAAACACATGATGTGGGAGGGAGGGTCCAAAATTTGTGAAGCTAGGTAAAAAATATTTTAAAAATGTAAATTATATTATAAAATTTAATTTTTTAATTTTTGATTTTGATAGTCTCAATCATGCTCACATTTCATAGCCAAGATTTCCACTAATATTTTAAGCATTACTATGAAATGTGAGATTCTAGTAGAATGAATGGATTTCAGTTGCTATAGCTGTACAAGAAGAAGAAAAGAAAAATTCAAAATAAGTTAATTATGACTGCTTCTCACACATATATTGGTTTCATTTCTGCTTTTTTTCTTGTTCTATAGCTCTGTTTCTGTTTTTCTTTAAGATTCTTAGTAATAACATATCATAATGGTACACCTAAAAATATGATTCAGTGGAAAAGGGCTTTGATAATACATACAAGTGTATTTGAAAAACTGCATTCCTCTTCCACAACTTGTATTTATTTTCTTCACGAAGCTTGATAAGAAATGAATGTGTCAACCATGAAATAACACACATTTTTAAATTAAAATAAACATGAAGTGCCAGGGTTCACTTGTACTAAATCCACAGCATTTTGCCTGCAAAAGGCTAGAGATGTGAGAATACCTAGAGGAGTATTCTTGCCTTGTTCTTATAGTATCCTCCAGGCCTCAGCTTTTGTTGGAAAGTGCAGTAAAAGGCATGAGAAAACCCAGTCTTAAAAATGGCTTTTTAGTATTTATGTAACATATTCTAAGCATAAATTAAACACCAGTTATGTTCATGTTTGGCTTAATGGTCAAAATGTTTAGCATTTTATTGAGTTTATATTTGTGAAACTAAATGCTTGTACATAGCCTAATTTTGTTTATTTGTTAACTATTAAAATGTAATAGTGAATATTGACAGAGCAGCAATGACAGTCACATATTTGTGTTTCTATAAAACACTTTTGTGTTCCATATGAAAATTCCAACACTGTCTAATTTTTCATTCCATAGTTAGGCATATTGTGCATTTCCTAGTTCTCAGGGCAAAAGGAACAGTAAAGATTTTGATAGTCAAAATGCAACTAACATTTTGCTGTAGTCTCTTACTTGAATATACTACCTTCCTGCTACTACAATAATATAAAAGAAAATAATTGGCTCAGGATTTTTGGTAATGCTCTGAACCATTTTTTGTTTAAAATACAGTATCTCACAATTTCTAGAAATAGGAAAGATGTTAGCTCTGAAATTCTATCATTTTCTTCCAGTTAGATGGTCTTTGTAGATTACATCTTAGAAATCAATTTAGTCTCTAAATTTTAGAGACATCCCATTTCTTTTGCCAGAATATTAGCTGAAGTGGGCTGTGTTACAGAAATGTCCTGGGGCCTGAACTTCTTTGTTTTCTAAATATTAGGTTTTCCAGGATAAGAAATAATACTTTTTTCAGCCAACTTCATTAAAAGGAATGGCACAGTAATGCAGCACTTCAAGCTAGGTTAATCAGCTGTATCTATTTTCAGGGAGTATCATATCAGTAAGCAGACAAACTCAATCCCTTATTTAAGAATGACAGTTTGGATTCAGATTGCATATTAATGAGCTTCCAGCTTCAGCATCTTTCTGGTTTTAGTAGAATTTTAGAAAACTACAGATCATCTAATTTTATATTAAAAAATAAATTATTTTTTGCTTTCAGAAATAAACTCTATAGTCTTCATTTGATTAATTAGCAACCACAGAATCACAGAATTACTGAGGCTGAAATACACCTCCAAAATCATCAAGTCTAGCCTATGACCCAACACCCTGACATCAGCCAGACCATGGCACTAAGTGCTATATCCATTATTTCCTTCAAAATCTCCAGGGATGGCGACTCCACCACCTCCCTGGGCAGTCCATTCCAGTGTCTAACCCCCCTTTCTGTGGTGAACAGGAATCAGCCCTTTGTTGCCGCAGCCTAAGAGCCATCTTTTTCATCCCTGTTCTAAACAAATTAGCAGAGGATAATTTAATCGTGCCACCACTTGCTGGAAAAATTTCTGTACTTTACTACAAGAAAAACCTTGTTAAGTAAAGGGACTTGAATTATTTAGCAAGACAAGTGAGCCATGGAAGAAATTCTTAACTTCACAGCTACTTATAAGAGCCTTGATTTGATACTTCCAAGCACAGCAAATAGGCAGGAGAGGACTAGTATGATCTATTACACATATAGAGGCAAACTAGAAAGTGTCTTACCTCATTCCTTAGTAGAAATATTCCCATTCCTGTCTTTTGTAAGTCTTTGTAGCTTTCTTATGCCTTCTATTTGTTTTTCAGACTTCTTGCACTCCTTCCTCTTCTTCTTCTGCATTTAAATCTGCTATTTTGAAAGGATATGATGAATATTATTCTAATAGTATGTAAACTTTTTTTCCAATTGTAGATATTTTCCAATATCTCTTTCCATCTAAACCAATAGGTAGAATGTATTTATTAATTTTATATTGCTTTCTAAAGATTAAATTGACTTTTGGTCACAAAAATCTGCTCTGTATACTTAATCTATTCAATGAAATTTTAATTTAGAATTTACTAGTGCTGCAGGCAAATGACTAGCCAATCAATAAGGCCCTGACTTGGGGCTAAAGTTAACTAAATAAGGTGTGGAAAACTACTGGAAGTGACAAACATGGTGTGAGAAGATGAAAAATATTCCAGAGACCACTATTAGGAATAGATTATAGAGGTCAGGGTAGGGGAGGATTGTGAGAAATGGTCAATATTCACAGGTAAGTGGAGAGGAGATCTGGGGAGCAGAGACTTGCAAGGCCAGCATGTGCTGGTAACCTCATCAGTAATAAAATATAAGGCCTACATTCACCAGGGGAGAATAGAAGAAATATCAAATTTGGGGGGAAATGTAGTGAAACTGGGACTAGTGAGGAAAAATTCATCAGGGGGGGATGCTTAACTGGGAGTGAGAGGGGTGCAGGAAAGGAGGCTACTAGATCAAAGTAGGGTTGAGAAATGGAGAAAAAGAATAATGAACTGTGTGAATCTGTATTTGATGTTATCAGGGGAACAATTTAAGAAAACCTGCACTTGATCATAGCACCTTAAATCAGGAGAGCAAATCTTGTTCTAGCTATAAATGCTTTTGTGGCCAGGAGGATGGTGGGGGGAGGGATGAGGTTGCTTTCTCCAGACACAAGGTGCTTCTAGACAGACAGACTGAACATCCTGCTACCACTGTTCAGGTACCCACCAGATAGCAGTCTGCAAATGCCCACCCCTTCTAGCATAGCTGACATCTCTTAAATGTACAGATGATTGAGTACAGGACAGCTTTCTTTTCCTTTCTGATGAGGTCCTTCACTTTTTTACTAATATTAAGGTTGGCTACATTAGCACTTAAAGCAGTGTGCATCAAATAATAACCAGTATTTCTTTCAGTAACAACGTATATTTTATGAAAGATACATCATATTATGCAATGCTGGAGATGTTTGGATGAGAAAACATTGAAGTTTTGATGAGCCAAAATCTTCACGAGAGAAGTCAAACAAAATTTTGACAAAATATCAACAGGGTAACATCAGGACCTCACAACAAACCCTCAGAACATTCTCACTACTTTTCTAAATTCACTGACTAATTTTTCCTCTGTGGTGACTTCATACTACTGAGCATTTAAAAATGCTTAAAATTATAACAGAACACATTATGGAGACATTTCTTTTTAGGAAAAAAAAAGGAGAAAAAGTGACAGGCTGTTACCAGAAGTGACATTTCTGCAGTCTATCCTGTAACAAGCCTTTAACCTTGACAAAGATCCATTGAGATTGACCTCTAGAGAAACTGGTATCACATGCAGAATCTTTAGCCTCAGGTTAATGGGATAAATAATTGAAGCAAGTATGCTGGGTAATGAGGTGAATTTTAACATTTTAATATAATAATCTGATCTAACCAATTGTCAAGTCTCTCTACAGACTTTGTCTGTCCTGGGATTGGCTATTTTTAGCACAAAACATAGTCAGAAATGCAAATTACTGGAATAAGACAACAGGATAGGGCAGAAATAGAACACATCGTGTAGTTACAGAAGATGAATATCTGAAATCTCTAGCTACTTTTTTCATATCTGTACCTACCAGAGTGAATTGCATAAACAGCATCTGTTCCAGCTTACTGGCTAACAACTCCTAATTAACTCATCTGTATAATCCAGAATCTTTACTCTGTTTGTTACCTGCTAACATTAAGATTATGCTGAATAGAAAAAAAAAAAAAAGGAAGACAAAAATAAAATAAAATAAAATCATACTGTAGCTGTTTTCTGGTTCACTGTTAAAAGAGAAGTTTTATAGTTTTTTATTTGCTCAATTGCTTTTTCTCCTGGAGTACTGCATCCAGATCTGGTGCCCCCAGCACAAGAAGGATGTGGATATATTGGAGTGTGTCCAGAGGAGTGCCACCAAAATGATCAGGGGAATGGAGCATCTCTCCTATGAAGACAGGCTGAAGGAGTTGGGGCTGTTCAGCCTGGAGAAGAGAAGGGTCCCTGGGGACCTTCCAGTGACCTTCCAGTACCTGAAGGGGGACTACAGGAAGGTGGGGGAAAGTCTATTCAAAAGGGCTTTTAATTATAGAACAAGGAGCAATGGTTTTAAGTTGGGAAAGGTTTAGACTGGATATTAGAAAAAAGTTCTTTAATATGAGGGTGACAGACACTGGAATGGGCTGCCCAGAAAGGTGGTGGAGGCCCCATCCCTGGAGTCATTCAAGGTCAGGCTTGATGGGGCTCTGAGCAACCTGCCCTAGGTAGAGATGTCCCTACTCGTGTAGGGAGGTTGGACCAGATGACCTCTAGAGGTCCTGTCCAGCCTAAAACATTCTATGTTTCTATGGTGGCATGGCATGTGCCTGTAATTTGCAGTGTGTGAAAATAAGGAATTACATTCTGTGAAGAGCTTTTAAAAAAATTACAAAATCAAACCCCGACGTTTCAATCTGCATGTTATTACTCATTTTGCTTGCTACATCAGTGTTTCAAAACTATACATAAGCTACATTGCTCCAGTTGCTCTTACCTACTGATCCCCCGGGGTGGTCTCATGTGAACAGGTTGCTGAAGCTTTGACAGCACTGTACAACAAACCATAATTTCTGCATGTTGAGGAGAGCACAGAGTTAGTGAAAAAGAACAATAAAAATATAGGTACTTCTGTAGCAGCAGCAGGACTTCAGTGAGAACTGCAAATAGACTCAAAGCCTTGCAATGACTGTTTTAACTAGGACTTTACTTTTCATAGGGTATTATAGTAACTGTAGAATTAATAGAAAGTGAAAGACTGTTTTGTACTCTGTCTCATAAGGAAATGAGAATGGGTCATGCTCTAATTTGTATAGATAAGATTAAGACATTTTATGGGTTAGGTCTACTGAAGCTGTACAAACATCAAGGATCCAGAAAGAGAATGGATGTAGGTAAGTATGCTTTTATTTTTTGGTTAATGTATTAAACTACAAGGAAGCACTTCTGAATTGCAATCTCTGCTTCCTAAGCTGTTTTCTGTTTCTGTTTGGTTTTTAGTTTTGTTTAGCTTTTTGTTGGTCTAGTTTGGGTTTTGTTTGTTTTCCATGCTGAAGACTATGTAAAATAGTATGCATTAGTCCTAGGAAAAAAAAACCCTAGGTTATAGCACACACTATGGTTAACTCAGGACATTAAGTAGTAGATTTTTTCAGTAACATTCCTTTTCCATTGCTTCTTTCTGGCTCTCTTGGTCTTGAAACTCCTCCTCACAAACAATATTTCCACAACTCTCTCTTCATGTACCGTTCCTTTGTTGCCAAACTGAAATCATTGTCCAATATCCAATACTCCTAAATTAATATTAATTAACATCTGGCATCTAACAACAACTTTTTATCACAAAATCTAGTTTTAACTCATGCATAGTCATGTCTGCAATTTGACTTTCTAGTTATCACCTTCCTGACTATAATTGTGACTGAATGTTTCACACAGTAACAGAAACACAGTTCTGTGTTATGGGACCCTTATCCTCTTTATCTGCCTTTCATGGGTGAAGAGAACAATTAGTCATTATTTTCTTCATAACTTGCTTATTCTTCCCTTTCTTTAAGCACCCAAATGAAATTCCTTTCATCTTTCCTGAGAGGTTGTGTCTTCTAAATCTCCTATTATTCTTTCTCTGCTCAACTGTCCCTGGTGTACTCATGTATAAGCATGTGCATATTTATGATTTTTCTTGTCTTTTATTTTCTGCACAAAGTTGTGTACTGTATTTAATGACAAGTAAAATAGAATAATTTCCTTCAAATTTTATATAATTCCCCTACATTTTACAGTCTAAGTAAATGCAGCTTTTTTTTTTTTTTTTAAGAGGATCCTCTTAACTCAGCAATCTGTTATTCTAGATTTTATTTTTCCATACTTCTGCTGCTTGCAGGTTTTCTGCAGCTGTTCTCTACTTAGCATTGCATTGTAATACATTTGCATAGTGCAATTAACTCTAATTCACTGTAATTTTTTACTTTTTATTACTCTATCTCATATAAGGATTGTAATATTTGTATTTAATTTACAAAAATTAGTGATTTCAAAGGAACACCATTGTTAGTTATAAAGTTAAATATTTTCCATTGTATAGAAGTTTGAAATTGCCTGAATCTTGACTTATGAGCTATAACAAAATATATTTTTACTTCAGTTCAAACATATGGAGAATAGTTAAGGAATGTTTCTGTTTGAAATGAGCAGGAGGGACCTACAGAAGTCTGCTGTACTACTTACAATCACGTCCCATGTCTGTTCATCCCCACATGTCCACATTTGCTTTGTCCAGTTCTGGTTGTTTCCAGATTACTGTCCATTTATATCTTGAAGCCTGACCTGGAACAAGATGAGGTGAAAATGGACAAGCATGAAGAACAGGAATTCATGAGAGAGGAAAATTTTAATAAAGAAAAGTAATATCGGTGTTTTAATTTTTCATTGACTGCTGTGGAAAAGAGTCTGTAGCAATTAATTCTTCCACCTGTAGTGGTGTACTCTAGGTATTTAAATAGTACATGCTGGGCTTCTCTCTTTCAAGCAATATTTTTCCATCTATCCGTATGCTGCACCACAGCCAGACTGTGCCAGGTACTGAAAGATGTAAGTGGATTACACAAATGGATTCATACCGTTGTGTTTTTCAAAGAAGTCTCTATTCAACCTCTTTAAAACTCAGTGGAAACACTAAGTTAAATTGCCTGCTCTGACTCATTAGTAATTTGGTCTATTATAACTATAAAGGGTTATGTTTTATATAAAGGACAAAGTTTGTTTTCTTTGGTAACAGCTTAGATTTAAAGCAATAAGTGAAGTGAATTAAATCGATGCTCACATGTAATTACATTATACATTGAAAAAAGTCAGTGCTGTTTGTAGATATCAGTGACTTGAACCACTGATAAAATTCAAATATAAATCAAACAATTAGACCAGTCATAACAAGCTGTTGGCATGTATGTTGGCAGCAATACGTCATCAGCTAGGAAAGTGATTTCTGAACACCAAAAAACCAAATGAGAAATTGATTTACACATGAACACACACACACTGAATTAAGGCATCAACATCCAGAAACAAATGCATTCACTACATAGCAGAAAACTATTTCACTGGAGGACAGGTCCTTTGCCTCTCTCTGGAGTTTATACATGTCTTTTTGGACAAAATTTTCTTCAGAACTCATTTACAGTTGCCATAATATTTCATTATGCTGTGAAGGACAGTGAAGGAAGGAGGTTTATTTCATCTGGAGCACTTGTCATCACAGCAGGGAGCACTGCCCACTTTTATCCTTCTCAGACAGGTAGCACCAAGCATCAGGCTATAAAAGACTAATGCAGCAGAAGGAAAGCTGTCATACTGCCTTTTCTAACTCTGCTCATGGGAATCATTCACAGAAGTTGAAAAAAAAAAAGAGATCAAGATCACAGGAAGTATTCAAAGCAGGAACATTTGTGGTGCTTAGCCATGTCTTTGCCAGGTTTGAATGCATCTGTTTTTTCTGAAATGATTTATAAATATATTTTTTTCCTCCCCTTCTCCCCTATTTACTCCCATTTCCTCCCTCTAACTTTTTTTTTTTTTTTTTAATATTCTCTTTTCCCTTCCCCGCCCCCCCCTTTATTTGTTCTTTTACATATTTCCCTTTTTTACAGAAGAAAAAATCTTGGTAGCAAAATGATATACAATATTTTAATTGTATGTGATCCTTTTTTAACAGTGAAATTAGCCATTTAACCATACTGACAACTAAAATGTCTTCTCCCATCTATGCTTTCATTTGGTTGATGTACATGAGTATACTGAATAACATTTCTCTTGCTCTAAAATACTCTGTTATTCAGAATCACCACTCTGACTTGTAGCCTTCTATTCTAGGTACTTTTCACATTCTCTTTCACTGAGTTCTTCAAAGTCCATGTAGACATAAATAGGTCAGGTATAGGTCACCTCTTTTCTGCTCTATTTATGTCCCATTCCCCCCGCCCCCGGCGTTCTTAATGGAATACTTCAAACAAGTAGCAGCAATTTCATACTTGGCCTATTTTATATAAAATAGAGCAGTGTCATAATTAACAAAGACAGGAATTAGCACTGTCAGAAACCCTTTGTTAGAGCTCGGATTGAGAAAAAAGTAACTCAGATAAAAATCAGGTTGGACTTTTAATGACTGGAGTATTCATTCTCTCCTACTGACCAAGACAATCTTAAGAAGAATCAAAAGTTTTCATTTAAAAAACCAATCCAATCTACTGAAATACCATGATACAAAATAAACTCCTTGAACTATGAAGTTTATCATTATTTAAGGGAGTATTTTGGATTAACCATTTGACAAAATGGATCAGGAAACATAAGACTTTATTTTTTCTACTATTACTTTATCATCTTTCTTTCCTCTCTAAGATTGTCAGAGGCTTTTTTTTTCTTTTTCCTCTGAGTGATTCACATCCAGAGGAAATGGGGCAGCTGGGGAGGGGGGAGAGGGGAGGGGGAAAAAAGACCACTGTATGATTTACATCATTCATAGCAGAAAAAACTGTACTTTGTATACTCAGTATATGTCATCAGAAAATTATGTCCCCACTGTCCCTATTACTTGATGAGTGCGTGTGCTATGTCAGTCAGTTCTAATGCTTCATATCTTCTCTTTAGTCCTATGTCATTGATTGTCTACCACTTATATCTAAAAAAATTACAGTGCTACTCTTATTACATATGCTTTCTTAGGGAAAATCAAGATTATACTGCCATAGAATGGTAAGTCATTAGGATGTCTAATATAATGCACCAGCAATGGAGATATAAGTAGAGGTACTCAGGTAACTTTAAGGTTTTTGTACTTAATTGCATTTAAAACAGATGAAAAATGGAACAGTGATTAATGGTGAGAAGAAAATAAAGTTTCTGAATTACTAATAGGGACCATGTTAAAAGAATGTGAATCTCAAAATGAGAACTATGAAATTTTAAATTGGTTTTCCACTTGAATAGGGAGGCAACTACTTTGGAAACCACAGCTGTAGACTGTGATAAATAACTCATTAGAAGAATGGCTGACTTGAAGAAGAAATACAATTGAAATAGAATAAATATAGTGTAAAGAACTACTTCTAAGAAGAAAAGGCAAATTCACTTTGTTTCTTTTACAGAACTCGCTACTGAATAAAAAAAAAAAAGAAAAAAGTCAACCTACATAAGATTAGCTGATTAATTTATTAACACAGTAAAAAACACATAACATGATAAAATTATAACCTAAAATGAAACAACAGTCCTCAGAGAAAAGGGAAAACAATGAAAAAGTTATCAAAACTGACTTCTAATCAAATTTGCTACTGCCTGGATATGTGATTCTGATAAGCTAAACAGAGAACATGAGGTAGGTCTTCAGGGGTTATGACAGCAACCTAATGCAATGTTACACACATGTCTTTGAGTGACACAGACTCCAGGTAATACGCCTCTTCCGACAGAGTCAAACCAAAATGGGAACAAATGACAAACCCTGTCTGTAAAGCTGTTGCATTGATTGGTGTGCACACTGCTTAGGAAAAGTTGTTTTTACAACCAGTTTATCTTTAAGACAGCTGGGTAGAGTGGTCCTAAGAAGAGACAGTAAGAGAAACATAATGCTGGCTTGGCTTTTATAAGCTTGACAGTCACATCTGGGATTTTTTAAATATAGAATTAGTATATGGGTGCAACATAAGGTTGCATTCAAAATCTTCAAATATGTTACCATAAAAATATCAGTATTATCTATTTATATTATCTATTAGAGAGATACTAACTCGCCTACCCCAATTTATCAAATTGATACTGAAAAGTCTCAGTAGTAACACCATTAAAATTGTTGTGCAGAAATTCTCTAGTGCCTACACTATTCTCTGGTGCTAAGGTCACACTTCCAGTGCCTTTCTGGGTAGTAAGTTGAGTGAGAACAATCCTCTTGTAGCAGCAGATAAGGGTGGCTGACAGCTTACCCCTTGTCACTAGAATCCTGTGCTATTTGCCAAGAAGCATATGAAGTTGATGGTGAGAGTTTCTTCCTCCTCGATCTTAGGGTTACTTGGGTTATTTCCATATATTTTCTGCTTTCTTCACTGATTCCAAATTCCACATTATATTAAGTTTTCTGCTCTATTATCTTTAATATCAGTTTTGCCTGACTCACAAGATTGCCTTTCTTTAACAAGCAGTAATTGACCTTTCAGATTCATAGTCTACAGTTTGGGTCCTCTGCTATCATCAGAACAGGCATCGTGGTCAATGTTAAATCTTGTGAATTGACCCAACTTGTTAAATGAGAAAGTACCTTACATGTGAGAAGTGACTTGCATAAGGTCAATGACAGTTCTCATTAGGTACTAGAAGAAAGGTATTTAACATTGTGTACTTGAGATTCTGGTCATTACTTCTTAGCTTTACTTGATTTCATCATTGTGTCATTCATGTTTTATTGCAGTAAGGATGAAAAAAATGATGTCCAAATCTATTATTTATTGTCAACGTAACATTGGGAAATTATCCTCCTGTATTATGTAAATTGATGAGGAAAAGGAAGAATGTGTTTAGAAATGAAAGGTTTACTTTAAATAGAAAACCAGCACTATTACAGACCTAAAATGCTTGTTTCATAATCAACTCATTTCATCCTTGTATCTCAGAGCAAATTAAGATGGATGAAATGCAGGAGTCCTTGAATAAATGTACGTATTTATTATTATTATAATTATCATTATTAAAGAAGTACAAAGAAAACAAAATAAAAGGCCTTCTGACTTTATAAAGCTTTTCCATTTTATATGGAGACCTTTGGAATTCTGTTGCTTCCATGTTATCTGCTGTCAATATATTCCTTAGAATTAATATTTGTAGATTTAGTCTGAATTGCTAACTGGAAAAAAGTTCCTAAAATCACCATTACAATGATCTATGATTCTATATGGTTAAATTTTGTAATAAGGATTTTATATTGGAATTAAGAGCAGTGTTAGGGCACAAAGCAAAATCTCTGAGGACAGTTTTGTATGTATAAGCCTAGTATATTTGGAATCTACATGGCCTATGCAGTTTAATATCTTGTCTTTGCTATTTGTCAAACACAAGAGGAACATATCTATGTATATTAAGTCCTTCTCCTTGAAACTGAAATGTGAACACTATTTCATATATAAACTTTTATTGAATGTTTCTGTAGTTTGATGGAGGAGAGGAAAATGAAAGCCAAAGGGAATTACATGGCAGAATCCAAATAAGGAGTATTAACCAATGGGTATATCCCTTCATCCTTTCAGTATATGGGCCATAAGTGATCTGGATATTAAAATCTTTGGATGCAAGAGGATTATTTTAACTAAATAAATTCCAAGGAGAGATGGCTTTAGTTCAATGTATCAGTATGGTATTGTTTTTGTGGTGTGGGACTGGTTAACTGTGTCAGATATTGACATCATTGTGTCTTTTTTTAAGAGGTTATGTTAAATTTATGATCAGAGTCAAGTTTACCGAGATAATTTTATGGGCTATATTTTCAGTACAACATCCAACAGCAATAAAACATTTAAATCCTTCCCACAAGGAAGAACTCTGGTTTAAGCTGGTTTATGGAGTGAATCTCTTAACTGTACACCATTAGTGCCTTTAGAGTATGAGACAGAATGCTAGGTCTCCTGGCACTTCATCTTTATACAGCCTTTAGGGGGGAATTGTTTGGTTGGTTTTTAAATGTAAATATGTAGTATTATTTGCAAATGGTGAAGGATAACTTGTGCCTCCTTAATGATGTCAGTGTCATACCTCTGGTCAAAGCAGTTGAGGAAATGGTTTGCACTTAAAAGTTCTGTTTCTGCCAAATCCCTGTTAAGTACTGGATATACATGTGAAGTAGTTAGCTGATTTCAGAGAAGGAACTGTGGCATCTAACAACAAATCATCTCCAGAAATATAAGAATAACTGGCAACCACTGTTCATCTGTCAAGCAAAAGAGCTAATGGCTGGTGCCGAGGGTTTGACATCCAATGTTCCAGGAAGGACTTTGTGTTGAATTTGCAACATGGACTGCTCTTGTATCATGGACTGAGCTGCAGTTTGACACTATCTGTGCTTCTGGGATACATCTTCCAATTTAGCTTCATCTGAAACTCGTTTTAGCTCAGGATTCTGCCACATTCTCCATGCCAAAGCAGTTTAAAACCTACACTTCCTAAAAGAGATTTGATTAGATTCACTGCTTCATGGAACGCAGGAGGGTGGTATCCCCATCCCTCAAGGTCACTCTGTGTCTATGTGTGTGTGTTGGGGGGTATGTGAGTGTAGTTAAAAACATGCTCATAAAATTCTCAGAGACCCTTATCATATGTATGCTTGTGCAATTCTTACTTCCAAATGCTTTAACAAAAGTAGTAGGCCTGATGGATGAAATTTATTTGCTGCTTGTAACTTTTCTGTTTCTTTTCCATTTTACCAATGTGTTACAAATTTTCTTCAGAGTAGCTCAATATGTGCTGTAGATTCATGAGTAAAGAGATGCCATGAATGTGATATCAAGGTTCTGATTTTTCTTCATTAGTGGAAAATTATCATTATTTTCTTATTATTAGTGAACTTTCCCACTAGATTATGATTCATATACTTCTCAACAGGGAGAAAAAGGTGGGATCAGATATGGACTTTAATCTAGGAGGAAAAATCTACAAAAAAGAAATGCAGTGTTGGGAAAAAAAACAGAAAATTAGATGAGAAATTAGGCTTCACTGTTAGGCATAAAGGGAAGAAAAGTTACTGAGAAATGGAAGACTTTTTTCCTGATTTTGTTGCAGTCAAGAAGGTTCTCTTTCAGGAAGAAACAAGCTATTGCTCTCTCCTGAATCTAAACTCTATGGCTTATATACAGAGGCAAGATGTCATAGAACAAAATATGAAAGAGAACATCAAGGTTCTTCTTCCTCTGTTGCTCTTATAACCTCCTGTGTCCCATTAAAGAGAAGTAGGATCAGCAAGGCAGGTAATTTCAGAGTCTTGGCTCCTTCTGGAAGGACCTCTTGCACTTGAGGAAACTACAGAACAGATGCAAACTGCACGTATGAATGCCTGTCTTTTACCAATATGTGCACTAGTAGAACCTTTTTTCATCATGTTCCCTGATGATTATTAACCTCACACAAGCGTTTGGTTATAGAAGCTGTGATATTCAAGACAAGGCAATGGTTGAAACATACTACAAAATATATGCTCAACATATCAAGAAAAATTAAAATGTAGTGATTTTAGTTAGTTCAGTCTAAAGCTCAGATACTGATTCTTTTTTAGCCAAAAGCAAACCAAGGATTTTTAATGAGACATAGAGTCCCAAAGTTGTTAAATTCCTCACTTAAAGGCTACTTCAAATAATTCTGTGGAAGGCACTAGGTGAAATAACAGGGATTACCTGATTCAGTTCAAAAGGTGCAGTCTCCTGAGCTTCCTGTTAACAGCTAGAAAGCAAATATTTGCAAACACAGTTGAATTCGTGTTTAAATGCCAAACAATCAATAAAAAGTGCTAGAACCATTATTACTACAAAATACACTGCTAAAACAATTACATTGTAATACAGTGCTTTTATATTGTAAATGTAAACAGATTTTAATATGTTCCTGTTACTTCTTCTGGTTGGGAAGATTTCCCATAAATATCTGCAAAGCCATTCCACTGATCTGCTTGAAATCCCTCTTGAAAGTCATTCTCTGACAAGGCAATACAATCTTCAGAATAGCTACTATCCCAAAGCTGAATGCATCGACCTAGAGGCAGACCTCTGTTACTGCCTCGTGACATTCTGATTTTCAGCTCTCCACATGTCTTTATCACTTTACTCAACAGAACTCAGAATTTAGAATATCTTTGTTAGGGGTAGATTCTTCTTCAGCCACAGTGGTTTTACGTATTTACTTTCTGGATTACAGGATTAATAAACTAAAGCCAAGAGAAATATGAAAGGCAACCATGAAAAATAAGCTTATTGTTGATGGAGTTAAAGTTTGCTGTTCAGAGGTCTACTTCTCCATCTGGAAGTATTTTATGAGTCTGCAAATCACAAAAGGTTGATACCTACTGATCTAGGAAAATGGTATTCTATTAAATTACTTTGATTCATAGTCTGCAAGACTGGGAAGCAGTCTGTAAACAGACTGT
This sequence comes from Chloroceryle aenea, assembly GCA_013399075.1. Classification (NCBI taxonomy): domain Eukaryota; kingdom Metazoa; phylum Chordata; class Aves; order Coraciiformes; family Cerylidae; genus Chloroceryle; species Chloroceryle aenea. The sequence goes on from VWZY01000180.1 coordinate 108,489, forward strand.
GTGCTGGATAGCTTTATATTAGATCAAACTTCTTGTATATGGGATCCTCAGCTAGACTTGAGTCATAGCTGACATATACCATTTTCATACTGGAAGCCCACTTTCTAGGCACCCTAACTCTGTTCCTTAATATTGTTTTGATAGGCTCTAAACTCATAGTAGGAACAGTCTTTGTTAATGGCATCATTATATGATGAGGTATCACTTCTTGCTGGAAATTAAGGCTTTGTTCACATGGAGATTGTGAGGGTAAATAAAATACAAAAATTATCTGAAATAATTTGAATAATCTGAAAAAAAAATCTGAAATAGCTCTTTCTATGTCCTACACAGAAGTTTCATGAAAGCTCAAATATGGGAAAACACAAATATCAAACAAAGATTATTGGGTTTGGTTGTGGTTTTGTCTTGGTTTTTGTTTTTTATTCCTTTAACTGGCCCCTGCCACCCCTTCAAATCTGGGAACCTTGGTTGTATTACTATTTTAAGAAGACTAACACAGAAATGCAATGTTTTTGTTATTTTATAATCCCTAGAACATAGGTAATTCTGAATTATGGATTCACATCATATGATTTTGCTTAGTTTCCTTGCACTATCAATATTTGCAGGAACTGTTTTACTTTTTTTGCCCTGATTCAGTTTTCTGAGGAGGTTGCTTCTACAAATTACTTCATTTGCTGCATCTCATGAGTGTGAATTCTGGTACCAGGCAGAAGACCAGGACAGTATAGATCTTGAACTGTGACAGAACTACAGTCTGGTAAAGCAATCACGCAGCATGTGTCAGGATAAATCTTTTTTATATTTGTAGCCTTAAGTACTTTGGAGTTGCTTTGTTATGCAAAAAAAAATGATGAATTATATCTGTTTATTTATTTATTCCTATGTTAATATTTCTTAAGGTGCAGAGCACACTTACAGACCTAGCAGATATTTGGGTGATTTCATTGCATTTGGCAAGTTAGAAACCTCTTCTTCCCTCTATTGTGCAGGCACTTATACACATTTACCTCCCTTTCTTCATATCACAGAAAGCAGAAAGGAAGCTCCAAGTCATTCTTCAGACATGGACATTTCGAAAAAAGTAATTGTGATCACTGTAACCTGCCTGATCTCATCTCCATCCTTGAGACCATTTAAAGATAGTGCATGCTGAGAGTATAGTACCGGGTTCACTGAAGGATTTGTTGCTGTTATCTTAAGTAAATAGTTGCCAGATTTGCCTAAAACAATCACAAATTCTTGCAGCTCTGTTGTACACGAGCTGAATCTGCCATATGGCAATACTTTGGAAATGATCCAGACATAAAAAGAAGCTATTTCTTTTTTTATCATCCTCTTTACCCTAATAAAACATGTTTATTTGTTATTTTCATGGCATTTGTTGTTACATAAACACAGTGGAAAAACCTAATGTGTTTTATAAATTATGACTGCTATAAAGCAAAGGTTCTATTAGGAACTGAAGCAGTATGAAAATTTAACTTTAGTTTCCCTTGGGATTTCTGACCTGTGTGTTATGAGTCTGGAATACGTTCAGCACTAGACCATTGTCTCCAGTTTATACCAGAGCAATTTTTTTAGTATTATTTTTGTCTTAAAATCACTGGTGTACCTCTGCCTCAGTGTCTTAGTATCACATCCTCTTAATGTTAAAACACTCCAGGAGGTGAAAATTTTCCTTCCTTTAACACTTGTGTGACATTATGCCCAGTGGGTGGTTCTGCATTTGTCCTGTGGAGTTACACAGGCTTTTTAAACATGTGAGTGATACCCCTAGCTGTGTGAACACATACAGGAATGCTTCTGGAAGTTTTCTGGAAGCTGCAATTTGGAATCAATGCAAAGCCCAACTGCAGATGCTACGCATTTTTCCCTAGGTTCTTTCTGCCACTTGTATTCAGAGTGATTGCTATCAAACTTTAAAATCTGTACCTATTCCAAGGACATTTTAATAAAATGAAAATAGGCTGCTGAATGTGAAATTAAAGAATAACTATTCCCTTACAGAGCAGAATGCTTCACTCACGTAGTTCAGATATTTTATACAGTGTCTCACACAGGTTCTTTTACAGATGATAAAACTCTGATTGCTTATGTCATTTGCTGCTACCAACTGGAAATTCACACAGATAATGAGGTATAACAGGATATTTAACTAAAAGAGAAGCAGATTAGAACTACATAACTCTTTTGAAGATGGAAAGGGTAATTTCATACTACCTTCATTTGATCTGCTGTGCTAGATGTCTAGTTGCCCTTGTCATTGTTCATGGAGACAGATAGAAGCAAATCCAGGTAATCTTCTGGAAGTAAGTATCTTTCCAATTGTTGTTTCAGGACATGTTTGTTCAGTAAATTTGTTCCTAAAAATGTAAAAATTGTGCTTTAAAACATTTATAAAAATTAGGAATTAAAATCCATCACCTATATTGCAGTGTAGTCCTGCATTCATTAATACTGTGTAAATAACATTGTCCTTATCATTATCAGTTTTTAAAGTCAACTTATAGAAATCTGCACTGTCAATTGGTATTTATTACTTCTTTTCCAACAAAACTTTGTCAGGACCATGAATCACCTGGATTGAGTCTTCACAGCTTTAATTCTCAGATCTCTATTTAGCTGGATTCCTCTTGCTGTAGATGGTATAATCATCAAGTCTTACAAGCCCAAGATTTAGTGAAAATAAAAATATGAAAATTCAGTACTTCAGAAAAGACTTTGGCCTAATTTTGTATAGACTTTTACATATTTTCATGTGTAATTTGCTTGTTTGTACCAAAAATGTCTTTCTGCCTAGTGGGATTTTTAATGCATGTATAAGAATTACACAATAAGGTTCCAAAGCTTTAAGCAGATAACTGATGAGTGCAGTTTAACACGTTATATTCTGGAAAATAATTAGATAAAGAGGTGCAGATGGTTTCTTAGAGTTTGGTTTTCTCCAGCACATGGTCCTCAGCACATTTAGCTCAGTTGGGCCAGCAAACTGAAAATGTGGTTTTGATCAATAGACAAAATGTATTAAAATTTACCTGTGATTTGTAAAGAAAGTAGGCAAGAATCTCTACACTGAAGATAAATGGGTATTACGGCTTACATTACACCTGCACTTAGACACTGGAATGGATTGCCTAGGAAGGTGGTGGGGTTGCCATCCCTGGAGGTGTTTACGGAAAGATTGGATGTGGCGCTGAGTGACATGGTCTAGAGAGGCCGTACTGTGGCCTTTCACTACTTAAAGGGGCCTGTCAGAAAGAGGGGCCAGACTTTTTAGCAGGGCCTGATGTGCTAAGACAAGGGGTGATGCTTTTAAACAAAAAGAGGGAGATTTAGACTGGAGAGAAGGAAGACATTTTTTTACATCAAGGGTTTTGAGACCCTGGCCCAGGTTGCCCAGAGAGGTGGTCGATGCCTCATTGCTGGAACTATTCCAGGTGAGGTTGGCTGGGGCTCTGGGCAACCTGCTCTAGTTGCAGATGTCCCTGCTCCTGCAGGGGGGTTGGACTAGATGACCTTGAAAGGCCCCTTCCAAAGAAACCATTCTGTGCTTCTGTGTGATTCTGTGATTCAAAGACCCAAAAAGTTGGTAATATTATGTCATTGACGGCCTGACTTTATAACCACTAACTGCAGGATACATGAAATTGATTTTGTTCTACTACAGATAAGCAAAGATATGAATTACTGAGATTTTATCTTATCTTACAAAATTCTTTTGGGATTTTCAGAGTTCTGGTGGTGTTCCTTGGGTCCTGTTGCTATTTCCTGAAATTAGGTCAGGTCCTGATTTTCCTATGTGATATGCGAAACCTATTTTTCTATTACCTCAGAGGGTTCATTACTTCCATTTTGGACTGTCAACCCTCATTTCATGTCCTTTTCTACTCCTGAGGAATTTTCCAGTTCCTCAGTTCAATACTTGTAGTCCTATTATGGACATACAGTTTTTGGGCCTTCTAATACTATCCAAATAACTATGCATCCAAATTATTGTGTGAAAACATTTTGGAAGTTACACAATAAACACATATATGCGTGTGTTCATATGTATGTATTTTTATGTGTACACAGAAGATTTGGACTTAAAGTACTTGAGAAATATACTTACAACAAGCAAATTTTTCTATATTTTGCACAAAGTTTATATATATTTTTTCCTATTGTAAATTTCAGGGCAGATCAGTACACTCTATTGTACTGAAATTCCTTTTTAATGTATCACCTGCTCTATCAGAAGGCACAGACATTTCAAGTTTTTCCTTTTATTGCTCCACTGCAGCAAAGCAGAAGGAACTTCAACAACATTTCGGGGTAGAAAAAGAACATCATCTTAATTGAATGAAAGCAGAAACAACATTTTTGCAGAATTTAATCTACAAGTTGTTCCAATAATCTCTTTGTCCCTGTAGCCCTTTGTCCTCAGGTAACCTTCACCATTCCTCCGAAACAGAGCTCTGCCTTTTGTCAGGTGGAAAAAGTTTTGATCTGAATGGAAAAACAAGCAGGGGTAGAATCCATGCAATCACATCACAGCACTACCACAATACGTAAGAATGAATCTTGCATTGTGCAGCATACTAAGGGCTGCTTCCCTGTTTCTTACCAGCAAAACTTTATCCATCTCTGCTTTTGGATTGTCTGAATGGATTCAAGCACTGCTTTAGAGAACAGTAGAGTAAGGCACTCTAAAAGGAAAGAACAGAATTTACTAGGGACATTTCCTTTACTAAGTAAATGTATTTTACAAGCTTTATTTTATAATTATGGAGTAGGACTACATGGTTAATTTATAAAATCAATAATTACTATGTACTATGGCTTGTGAAAATTCAATGATGGATAATGACTATATTCACCTTCTACTCAAGCAGAAAAATATTTTGATATTTGGTAGTGTGGCTTGGGAGCTTTGTTGAAGAAGTGGTATTCAAGGGGTCGGTGATCTTGAAGAGGCCATACCTATTCTACTGGGGCTTGAATTTAGGGTTTGAGAAGCCTGTACATTATTAATGTAGTCTGTAATTTATATCTTTGTATGCAGGTCGAGGCGTGGAATGTATTGATACTGACCTAGAGACCATTGCACATTGAAGTGTCAGTGATCCATACAGCAGTTTAGCTGATCAGGCACATGCCCGTGCTGCACTACTCACACCCACAGCCAAGCTGCAGGTTGAATGCAGCCAGCTCACCACAGCAGAGGCAGGTCCTGCTCACTGCTGGTGACTATGAATGACTTTTCCTCAGCAGTGTAGCAAGTTCATGCCAGAACATCCTTTAGGATGTGCTCTTCATAGTGACCAGGGGAAAATCCAGGTGGGCTCTGTCTGATCATACACAAACACAGGTGCCCATAGGAACTTAAAGTTTACTCATTAACTCTTCTTATTCTAGCTTATTAAAACAGTTATTTTATTGTCATTTATTGTTGGGCTTTCCTTGTAAGCATCCAGAAGGAGTCCTGCACTAGCTCACTCTCATGTCACACCCCTCACTCCAAATTTACAGTTCAGGAAAACAATCTTGATGATGATAATTATTTCAGAAAACTAATTTAAAATACATCAGTAAAATAAATAAATAAATGAAGCCATAAAATATACTTGGCCATTTTTGGCCAAGAAATTTCTGTAGTCAGAAGAAATGAGTTTCATAGTCTCTGAAACTGAATTATGTTCTGAAGGTAAGCACCATCTTAGCTCTCACTAAAGGAATAATAAATTAAAAAATGTAAGATATAGTGATGAGATTACTGTTGCCTTCCTGTTTATATGTGAAAAGTTAGGTAAATTTCAAAAGACAGCCCGTGCTTGAGAGAAAAGCAGGATTCAAAGTAGTGCCGACAAGATCGCATTTACAAATACCAATAATATCTGGAAAATCCTAGTCTTTTTTACACTACATGATGCTATATCTCTGAAAGATATGAATACATTAATCAAAAACTCAATGAGTTATTTCAATGAAACAAATGGTACTGATCATTTCATCCAAATGCTCCACCACCACACAGAACAATATAAGTTATTTGGTGCATGTTTGTATGAGAGCTGAGATTCCCAGTTTGTGGAATAACACTAAGCAAAAAGGTTATAAAATTAGTAAACATACAGGCAATGCAACTGTAAAAAGAATATTTGAGAAAGGAATGTAGTTTAGATTTTTTTATGGGCTTTTTTTTTTAACTAAATGTTGAACACTTCCCTGGTGTGACAATTTTCTGTTTGCTATGCAGATTTTTTTTTCTGTTACTGGTTGTTTAATTTACTCAGGGTTTGTTTTCTGGCCTTTGAGTAGAAAAGTGTCACTGGGTTCTCTAGACAAACATTCTGTCTGTACTGTTTTGAAATGGATTCTGTTTCTCTGCAATCACTCACAAAAGGAAGAGTGTATTTGTTCTTCAAAAACCTTGGATATGTAAAGCTGGATTTTTTTCTTGTGCATTTCCAGAAGCACTCCTCAGGCTGCTGACCTCTTCCTAAACCAGATATAAACAATGTTTTTGATCTCAACACACATCAAGAACTTCATGTTGATACAGAAGAAGGAAGAGGGAGAGGGGGAAGAGTAAATTCAAAAATAGCTCTGCTCTGATATCAGAAAGCCTTGTCCACACCTAAAGGGAAAAAATCTGCTTAGATTTTCAAATCTGGAAAACAATTTTAACGCTTTTTTTTCTTGTATTAGAAAAGCAATTTGTGAGTTAAAAGAAATTCTTTAATGAAATTTGAGAAGAAAGGAGTGTGGGTCTGTATTCCTACAGCTGCAGACACTGGATTTTCCTGGAGCATTCATGGCAGGAAATATTTATGGTACTTGGAACAGTCTGGTGTATACCGTGTGCAAAGGAAGAAACCCAAAAGTCACCAATACTTTAATATCTTCATCAACTATGTCTTGGTGTAGCTATTGAGAGGACTTTTTTGACCTTAGTAACTGTGCTGATATAAGGAAAAACTTGTATCTCATGCAATAGTTATCAGCTCTATGCCTGCCTGTTACACATGAGCCAAAACCGGTGTATAATCACAATATATGCCTGACTGGCATAGCAGACTTTAATTAATGTCACTGAAAAAATTGACACTCCATATTATGTGTTTTCTTTGTGGATATTTTACGTTCTTCACAGAGGTTTCAACTTACTTATTTACGGACTTTTACCTCAGAGTCTTTTAGAAGCAAGCAAAATAGGGCATATACTTTAGTTTTATTTGGGGGTCATAGAAGTGGAGTGAGTTTATTGGATGTGAAAGTATTATATATAAGCATGGAATTCTTTATAATCAGGTCAATCCTTAAATTTGATCTGATGAATTAATATCTTTAAAATCAATAAGTACAAGTCAGGTTATGGGGGTTGGTTGAGTACACAACAGTGGGAGCTACGACTGCTCTTTGCTCAATGTCAGATAAATTTGGATTCAGACATTTATTTTGTGGAATCATAGAATCATTAAGGTTGGAAATGACCTTCAAGATTTCATCTTCCCCAACACTGGACACTTTTAAGAGTTGCCTGGAGTGGATGCTGAGCCATCTTGTCTAGACTGTCCTTTTGCCAAGATGTCTGAAGGTCCCTTCCAACCTGGAATTCTATGATTTTCCAGTTTCTTTCTTAAAATAAGTATTTTATGATTGGAGGGAAAAAACCCCCACAACAGCCTGTATACTAATTTTCAATTGAGATTGCTGCTTCGTGGCAGAATAACACATCTGCATTTTCTTGGATACAGTAGCATTACTATTCAATTCAGCTTTTTTCTAAACTAGGATTAAATTTGTTTTGGTTCCCTCTGCAAAGTGTCTGATAACATGTTATGACCTTTTCATTATGAAACTCAAAAAAAATGTTTTCACAAGACTGCAAGTGACATTTCTGCCAACTACTTCAAATAAAGTGAAATTTGGGCTTCTGCTCAGTGTTCAGAGTCTGTTTAGAAGTAATAGTAGAGATGTCTTTGAACTTATCAAGTGCAGTCAACAATTAAGACAAACTTAATTTTTCAACAAAATTCATGGAGGTTTAGTTCAATACAAGCCACTCAAATATGTAGTAGTACTTGACAGTTATTTGATATATAACATTTCATTCATTAAGTGACCACAATATTAACTTTGGGGAAAGAAAAAAAGAAACAAACAAAAAATACCAACCAAACAACACACACAAAACCCCAACAAGCAAACACAAAAAAACCTCCTCCACCAATAAATAAATTTTTAAAAGCCCAAACCAAACAAAACAAAAAAAAAAAATACACCACGGCACAACGAACACCCAAACAAACAAGACCCAAAATTTATGTAAGCACAGGGTAGCAGCTGAATTCCTTTTCCTGTTTATGTGTGCATTCAATTCATTTTAATGACAAATCATAGTTGTTCCTTCTACCTGCAGACTATCTAATCTACTGGATATTGCTTAACTCAGTGATTCCAGACAAAATCCCTGGTTGCTAGCTCTAAAGGGTTCTTGTCACACGGTCATATGTTACTGGACAATTATTCTGACAGATAACATGAAAAGTAGCACTTATATATTTCAGAGGATAATCCTGTCCACTGGCAATTGATTTTATGGAGATTTATTAATTTCAAGAATTCCTGAAGGTTCTCTGATGGGAATTCATGACTTCTGATGATGTGGGGTCCTTTTATGGAGAGACCTTCCATTAGATGATATCTGAAGGGAATATTATCCAGAACTTTTATATATGGGGTTCTACAACAACTACAAATAAACCTGTTGAGTTCTAAAGCTAACACACAGTAAGAAGGGTTCTGATCTTTTTCAAATAAAAAAGGGGATTAACATTTAAATTAAGACAGTGCCCTAAGTACCAGAACCTTCTGCCAGTTGCTAGATTTAAAAAGAGACAGTCTCAGATAGGAGTGAGATAAAGATTCAAACTTCATCTAAGACCTGAACTTCATGAAATAAGGAATTCACATGATAATCACATAGATTAAGCTTACAGAAATAACAGAAAAAAAATGTATTTACCAGGGCCAGTCTGGATAAGTGGAATTAGAAGTTAAGATCACAGGCATTTTTTAACTAAAGGAAAAAACAGTTACAGTACTTTTAATGCATCGCTTGCATTTATGGCTCTGATACCAAATCCAAATCTATGTGAAAATACTGGAGATCTCATCTCTAATAAGGATATGCTTTCATAAAATATGTAAGAAAATACGGTAATAGCTATTTTGAATAATCATTAAAAAATAATCTTTATCATACAAGGTACTATGACGTGGTCAGAGGAAATGATTTTGTACTAGATGTTTCCACATAATACATAAATACCTTTAACTGAAATTAAAAATTTCTTGCATCAAGAGATGTCAACAGATGGGAAAATAAATAAAGGATATCAATGATTTCAGCTAAGGAAAAGAACATGAATACCAAATTAATGGTTAGTTTAAGAAACAGCAAAAGAACAGGAAGGTTTGTGTTTTAGTCAACCTCCTAGCCACACTTCTTTTGATGCAACCCAGGACAGAATTATCTTTCAGGTCTTCAAACACATATTGCAACCTCATGTCCTAGTTTTCACCTACCAGTGCCCCCAAGTCCTTCTGTGCAGGGCTTCTCAATCCACTCATCCCCAAGACTGTATTAATACTGAGGATTTCCCCAACCTAAGTGCAGGACCCTGAGCCTGGATTTGCTGAATTTCATGAGGTTCCCATGAGCACACTCCTCAAGCTTGTCAAAAGTCTCTCTGGATGGCAGCCTTTCCTTCTAGCCCACCACCCACATCACCATTTGATGTTATCTGCAGACTTACTGAGAGTGTACCAGTCCCACTATCAGTTCCCTGTTCTCAGAGCACACAGAGGTGAGGCTGACTGGCTGGTAGACCCCAGGGTCCTCCTTATTACCCTTTTTAAAAACGAATGTAAAAATACCCCCTTTTCTCCAGTCACTAGGCACTTCTGACTGACTTCCACAACTCTTCAAATATAATGGAGCAATGAAATCACTGTATGAAACACTTCCATTATCCTGCTCCTTTCTAGCAACAACAAAGGTGTTGGAGGTTTTTAGAGCAAAGAATCAGTAGTCATGGTGTGACTGTCAATGCTTAGTCTGTATTTCAAACTTATTGTATACACTTGACTATTCCACAGGAAAACAAAAAAAAAGTCCACTAAAATTTTATATAACACTTTTCTATCTCATATAATTGCTGATTTATGCAAATATAATTCTTCATATTAAAATCACTTAAGCCATTAACTTCTAGAAATCCACTTTCAGCAAGGGCCCACTTCTCTGGGTTTAATAATTCTGAAATGACTAACACTGTAGGATTAAGTTTTAGATAACTTGAGTACAAAGAGCTAACAAGCAAATTGTTCCATTCATTATCAAGGCAATGTCTGAATCAACATCAAAAATTATTATTTCATGTCAAGACTTATTTAGAACTGTAGCTGTTATTATTTATCTGTACTTTAGTGTGAAGGTACTAATGCCAAGGAATTTTCCTCACCTTTTAAGTGCTATTCATCATATTCTCCTGTACGTGAGCCTTTTCCTTAGGCTTTGTAAGAAGCCTGCATTTGACTTAGGAGAATAACTTCCTCAGAAAAAATAAAAATATCTCTGAATCCTTACATTATTTTAAAATTATATTCTCTGAGTTGGCTTGAGCCACTTTGTTGGAACAACAGCATGGTAATAATTTAACACTTTTAATAAAGTATAAAAGACACCTTTATTACTTTCCTTTTACTCTAGATGTACAGTTGCATTACAGAGTTGCATTTAATCCTTCCTTAGTTCTTGATTTAAACTTTTCTATTTAGATTGTAGAATATGCATTGCACTACAATTTCCAGTAAGTTACTAGTAAGTCAATGTTAAACTTTGGGTACTGAACAATTTCTTGACTTTTCACATAGGTCTCACATTCAAGGGTATAAAGCACCCTGTGGGAACTGTAGTAAGAAACAGTTTTCATTCTGCAATTGTTCCTTGTTATTATCAAAGTTCAAAGTGTTTCAGAAAGTATCTGAAAGTTTCCCATCCAATTGTCTAAGAAAAATTCCAGTATGAGTCAGTGATAAAAACACCCTTCTGTCTGCAATATTCCACCAGTATGTTTCTTATGTGAAAGAACACAGGTGAAAGGAACTGGTTTGCATTCTGATGGAGACTGATACTTGGTAAAGCATTCTAGATGAACAAGACAGTTTCCATAGTGATGTTTCCTGGTAAACCTTTCTAAAAAGTAATAATGTACCAAAAGATTTGGAGATCTCTGCCAAAATTTGACCTATGAAAAGAAACCACCAATCTATGCAAACAGCACATAGAGCAGTAATCCAATACTTGTGATTAACAAATGGCTCCAGAAAATTATCCAAAAGTTATATTGTTGCTGGGTTTGGCATAGATAGAATCAGTTGACAGTGATCAGATTTAGACTTTTTTTTTTTTTTTTTAATATGGAGAAAATTTTAGCATATCTTTTTCAGGGTTCTTCTTTACAGAGAGCTGTGTGTAGCAGAAAGATGACCATCTGTTTTGTTCAGTATTTGGAATACTGTTTCTCAAAATCAAATTTAGTTTCCAAACCTAGAACTTCTCACTGAACTGGAACAGCAAAAACAATCCTTCAGGCTAAAGTACATTTGTTAACTCTTCTAAATAGAATAAAGAATACAAATGATGTCTCAGAAATGGGTGGAGAGTCCAGCAGATCACATAACATCATTTTAAAAAGAAAAAGTTGCCAAATTCATTGGTATTTGTTCAAGCAAATGTAAATTCGACTACTTACAGTAAATTACCACAATGTTGTTTCTCCCAAATGTTCCATTTTGTAACATCTCTATTCATTTTTCAAGCTTCCAACCTGCATTGGTTATTTTTCAGATATTCATCCTGTCATTTCAACATCTGCATGACAGCTGGTTTAACAGCCATAGGGCCAGCTTTCAAAGTGCCTGGAACTCATGGATATTACATTTTAAGAGTGTACATTTGAAGAAAAACTCAAACATGGATTGAATCAGCCACCTGAGCCACCCCAATAGGGCTGTTATGAGCTGATGCTATTTAATTTGTCTTAGCATATGCTAAATTACCTTGTGAATACACAGTGATTTGTTTCATACTGTCTGACATTTTAACCTGTGTTAAATAAAGCCAATTTGGGAGCAGGTTTGCTGGAATGTGGAATGAGATTCCTTAAAAATGATGTGAGCTGAATTGCCAGGCTGAAATAACAGTTCTGTACCTGGCACTCTTTTCTCTGCTCTCCTATTGACTGTCTGCACTAATAAATCCATGAGTGTACTTGTGTGTCTCAACTGCAGTGGGATCATCTTGACAACTTGTTCTATTCCCATTTATTATAATCATGAGTCATACTTTGCAATTGCCCCAGGCAAGTTCGGGTAGTTTATGATTATTCAGAAGATGTGCCTCATGCTCTGCATGGCCCAAGCTGAGGTCTTAGATTTTAATGAATGAGAGAGTCCAGGCTCATCTGGTGAGCACTCACTCTACTGCACATGCAGCTGGGAGGACAAATGATGGAAAGCACCACAGCACAGAACAGGAGATTGAGCTGAGTTATGCCAATGGTAGGAAAGGTAAGGTTAAAAAACAGATACAACCTTATTGAGCGTGAGGGCCTGAAAAACCTTTTAGGCAGAGATAGAATCTCTGAGACAGCAGTTCTTTCAGATCATTTCATGCAGGTGTAGAGAACCCACAGTGCTCTTAAAAAAATAGACACACTTTAAAAGTTAATCTAAGCTATTTCTGACCAGAGTCCTGTCTCTCAAAGTTGAGCAAATGAGTAAATTTCAAAAGCTGGTTTTCTATTGTATTTGGTTTGTCTGTATGAAAGAGGTATCCTCCATTTCTGCTGTACAAAGAAAATGAGAAATGCTTCTGTTGAGTATGAGGTATTCCTAATATATCTGAAAGTCTACAAAACAAAACAAAACCAAACCAAACCCAAAACCCCTCTAGATTACTAACTGAAGGATTCAACAGCAATAACATCTGTGGATTTCAATGAAAATGGTCCAGCTTACTGAAAGGAAAATGGAAACCAATGCCTCTTACAAAAACCAAGGCAAATATTCCATCTATAAAAAATTCTGCACGATGAAACATAAATGGATGGCTGGTAAATAAGAATAATTAGTCTTTACTACAACATTTCCCAAAATTGTGGTGTTATTTTCTCTTTCAGCTTTATAGGACATCTGTAAAAAAAAAAAAACAAAAAAAAAAAAAACAAAAATGTCCCTTTAATCATAAAAATATAAAATAAAATAAAACTAATCCTTTTGATGCTCCTGGTTGCTGGTTGCCATAGGAGGAGAGAATCACATTTTCACACATTTCTATCATCTGCTATTCTTTTGGGGTGTCTTATGCTCACAAGACTCAATCTGATATTTAATTATGCTCATATAACCTTTATTATCTCCATGCTCACCAGCTGAATCTGGTTTTTAACTGTAAAGGTGACGATGGAGTTTTTCACTCTTAAACTCTGAAGTATTCATTAAGAACATAAGTGTTTGAAGCAAAAATTCTCTTTATTACTAAAATTTATCTCAGAAAGGGGTCAGGCTAAAGAGTAGAAAAGAAGAAGCAGGAAAACTTTAAATTTCATATTAAATAATAAACACACCACTCTAAGGAAAATTAATATATGGAACATACTTAGAAAATTTATAGTTACTCAAGTTAGACTGACAGTCTGTGGAAAGGACATTAAACTTGTCTGTTTGTTCTGATCTTCCTTAGTCTCTTTCTGATACACCAATTTAAAAACCTGAAGGACAGTGTCTAGTTCATCCAGCAATTACCAATACAACATGGATCTATTTTTCATTGTTATGGAACGGAGACATTTAGAGGACCTAGAATATCTACAGCTGATGAAAGACATTGAACCTAAGAGCCTAGTTTACTTTTGGGGACAGACTTCTTGTCCTGTCCTCCCGCTCTCCACCCTCCCAGACAAGCTCAAAACAAGCAGAAAAACCACACAAAAAACCCAAAACCAAACCCAACCAAAGTAAAGAGACAGAAAGGAAAAGAAAACACTGCAGTATCCAGCCAGGAACACATGCGTTATCATCTCCACAGATGAGCAATGACATCAAACCAAGTGATGCAGTGCAGCTGACACACCAGAGGGAAGAATATCACCTAGAGGAAGATAGAAGAGCTTGAGAAGAGGGCCCACGTGAATGCCATGTGAGGTTTGGCAAGGCCAAGTGCAAGGTCCTGCACCCGGGCCAGGGCAAACCTGGGTATCAGCATGGCTGGGGGATGATGTGATTGAGAGCAGCCCTGAAGAAAAGGACTAGGGGCTGTTAGTGGATGAGATGCTGAATGTGAGCCAACAATGTGCACTCATAGACCGTAAGGCCAATCATCTCCTGAGCTTCATCAAAAGAAGTATGGTCAGCAGTTTGAGGGAGGTGATTCTGCTGCTCTCCTCCACTCTGACCAATCATGTGGCATCTTTAAAATTTCAGACAAGTCTTTGATTAATAGAGATGTAAAGTAGGAAGTTTGATCTGAATCAAGGTACTCTGGACTCCCATATCCTTCAGTTGTTCCAGTGGATTGTTATAATCCACTGCCCTGTGCTCCTAAGGTGATCACACTAACAGAGCTATGCTCCATTTCTGTTTATCTTCAACAATTTCTGTTGGTTATCTTGAACTCTGTAGAGAATCTATCCTAAATATCATGCTTACTAGAACAGACTGTCTTGCATGAATATTTATCTGCAAAGCCAGTTTTTACTGACAGTGTACAACTATCTGTGCTCATTTTAAAGAATTCTGCAACAGGAGTTGTCTGGGGAACTTTCTGGGACTGCATTAAAAAACACATTTAAGCATATAAATACTGTCTCTCAACTGATCTGTAGCACGCTGGAGCATTCTTTAGAAATGAATGAAACTCCTACTTGGAAAGGTCCTACAACAAAGTGCTTTGTTGTGGAGCTGGGTAGGACTTGAGTCTCCAGTTTGTCTGCTATCTCATATAAGCTTGTTGGCTCATCTAGGCAGACTCTCTGCAGAGTTCCTCCACCCCTGAAGGAACTGCTGACTAAGTGTATTGGATACAGTCACAGCCCTGAGCCACACTTACATTAAAACACAAGAATTTTGTCCTGGTCACACCCAATTTAAATTTCATAGATTTCTTTCACATTGTTGTTCTGGAAGCATTCTCAATGGTGCTAAATTACAGTGAAGCAAAGTTTATTCTCTCTCTAGTTATAGGTAATGGAACAATAAAATATTTTTGAATTCTTTCTCAAGGAGCAATAATTTTCTTGAAAGATGCTTGTTTTGAATGCAGGTTCGCTGTTACACAGTTTGTGTATCAAAACCTTTACCTTTTCTGATGTATTCCCTGATACAAGGCCAGTGTCCACTGACCTTGCAGGGTTTGTACGTGTCTGTTCTATGTTTTTTCATTCACTATTTACAATGCTGAGGAACATGTGGTTGCACCACAACTCTGCTCTTTCTAGTGACAGACTCCCAATATTCCCAGGCCAACACCAGGGCTGAACATCTCTTTACATGGTGTAGAAGTTAGCTCCAGGCAAGTAAATTTTTGATCCACAGGCTATGACCTGCAGTATTTTCCTTTCCATTTGCATTAGAGTTATATAAATAGTTCTGATCAGCCACAGAGCTTTCAGTGAACCCATGAGAACAGTGCAATTAAGTTACATGGATTTTACTGTTCCTAACAGTATGAGTAGACTATAGAACAATCTCACCTCGTGCTACTCCAATTCTACAGGGTCCTTCCTCTCACTCTCTTTTTCTTAGTATAATGCAGTAACTTTGCATGCTTGTCAAATTTTGTGAAAATCAATTTTAGGAGCAGAGGGATCTGGGGGCAAAGTATATACAGAAACCACAGCAAGGCCCTCATACTGCTAGAAAATGTGGGTTGTTTTTTTTTTTTCCAGGCAGATGGAGAGACTTGGGAAAGCATATGGCCTGGTTTGAGTTAGAACAGAACTAGTTCTGTTCTGTGATATTACTTTCCAGCTCAGTCTCTTCCAAATAACTTTTTGAAGTTGATGGCATATTTCTGCAAACAGTGTTAATGCACAATGTTTAGAGCTACTACCAAACACTGGTATGCAGAACAAACCTTGCTTATACTTGCTCCCGTGCAGAGAAAAGTCACTGATAGATCTTGTTTACAATGTTGGGGGTGCTGAAAATAAAAGGCCACACCTGTGGGCAGGAGAGGAGAGGACAAGTGGCCCTTCCATCCCATATACACTGTATTCAGTATAGAGATGAGATTTCACAAGGGTCACGCTGTCATCTGCAAAGGCTGGGGTCCAAGGAGGACTCTGTCCATTGTCTTTTATCGAAAGTCATGTGATCCTGAATTTACTTGCAAAATCCAGATCCTGAATCTAGTTCCTGTCTGCTGCTGAATCCAGTCTGGGACTTTCCCAATGCCTGTCCACAGCAGCAGTGGTGTTGGTGATGTAAATGCCACCAGGTGGATTCAGTTCAATACTGGGTTTGCATATATTTGTCTATATGGATTTTTTTTTCTTTTTTTTTCTTTTTTTTCCATTAGAGCTGTTTTAAGTTTCCTTACTCTCTTTCCCTTTGGGAAAGGAGAGGTGTTAATAGAGAGCATCTGTCATTTGTCTAGTCGCCAGCCCAATACTAAACCTTGACAGCATGATGTGATATAGATTTCTCTATTGATTTTTTTACCCTGCTACAAAAATATCAGAGCTAGTTCTGTTTAAAATTCTGTATCTACACCTTGGATTTTTTTTTCTTTGTAAAATCCATTGTAAACCTCATTATTATAACCATTAAAAGATTGCTTGCAAAATTTTTGTATAAGTAAAAATAAAATAAAATGGAATGCTATAAGAAACATTGCCATGTAATCAGCAGTTATAAAATCTACATAATTTAATAAAATTAAAACTAAACCACTCTCTGTTGGTAAAGCTTGCATGGTTATTTCCCTGAGGATGTCTCTGTTCTAGAGTGGGGAACTGATCTACAAAGCCCTTTGCTTCAGTAGAGTTTCCTGCTGTGGTGGATTAGGTTTGACTACAAGCCAAACTCCCATCCAGAAGCTCACTGGATGTCCAGAGATCCAGCAACATTTAAATTAAGAGACCTCATCCATCTGTCAACTGTAGAAGAACCTTAATAAGATAACAGAGTACACGAGGTTACCTATAGCCTGCCTATTCTCTAAAAGCACAGAGAACATATAGGAAATGTAAATGTTCTTCACTGACTTCAAATAGGCATTTACAGAAGTATCTGGGATATGACTTTTACTGAATAGCACAGTGGACAGAGCACACAGAAAGGAAATTTAGCGTGTCAAGGATTTTTAGCCACAGTATTTCCAGCATTCTCTGCCTTGAATCCTTGTTTGTCATAACCTTCTTGTGTGCACTATCCATTGATCCTGTCCTTATGAAGGTGAGAGAGAAGATGAAATAATATGAGTATGGCAATTTGGGTTCTTCCTTGGAAGAAAAGTACAGATTTTAAATACATTTACATTACTGGATGAAATACTTCTACAAGGATAAAACTGGCTTCATTAAGAAGAGTCTCTTTACAATGAGACAATTGAGTCTCTATACAATGAGACAATATCAAGCTGGGACTGTTCAGCCTAGACTGAGAAGACTCAAGAGGGAATCTCATTCAGGTACATAAATACCTAATGTAGTATAGAAAAGAAATCATAGCCAGGCTCTTTTCAGTAGTTCCCAGTGACAGAACAAGAGGCAGTGGGAACAGACTGAAACACAGGAGGCTCCCTCTGAACACAAGAAAACTCTCATCTTTTGCTATTAATGGACTTAAAATAAGCCCTTCCTGTTATCTGACAGAACACTGGCTGGTTTCAACTCTAACTGAGCATTGACATTTCGTGTCTTCTTCCTGCATGTATGAACCACAGCTGTATAATCTTCCTGGGAAGCCTGATCTTGCTTCTAGAGATCATACAGTTTCTGCTGATCTGTTCTCACTGGGATCCTGTGACAGCACATGAAGGAATAGCTCAAAGCTTCACCAGAGGAAGTTTTGATGGGATGTTAGGAAGCATTTCTTTACCAAGAGGATGGTCAAACACTGGAATGGGCTTCCTAGAGAGATGGCTCATGCCCCAAGCCTGTCAGTGTTTAAGAATTGGTGGGTTTGGACCCTTAATATGTTTTAACTTTTGGTTAGCCTGGTACTGGACAGGCAGTTGGACTAGTTGATCATTGCACAACCCTTCCAACTACAATATTCTATTTGATTTGGTTTGATTTGATTCTGTATTATTCTATATTATTCTGTGATTCTTTGAAAGATGATACCCATAATTTTGTGCTTTTCCAGATAAACTCTAAATATTTAGTCTATTTTATTTACATTTTCTTTACCGCATGAATATTTCTTACCTGACTATACAAAAGGCTTTTTTAACCTTGTACCTTATTGTGTGCATTCCTTTCTTAGCAGGTTCTAGGATTCAAATCATAATTTCTGAGTACCCTCACTAATTTTTTTACACAAAGGTTATAATTACCACCTGCTAGAGAAGACCTAGCAGCAAGGTTTGCAATAGAAATTAGAATGAGTTTAGGTTATCTGCGTACATAAAACAAGATCATGAAAGCTTAGAGACTAGTTCCTGTACAGAAACAAGTTCAGAAAAGATGTTTATTAGCACAGGAAATTAAGTACTCAAGGAAACACCAAGGTAAAAGAGAGGTATACAGTGAATTTAGGTAACTAACATGGTTAGGCAGTTCTGGTAAGTATAACATCTGTTTTATGCCAGCTCACAAGTGAATTTTTTCTGACTTTAAATGAAAATAGACTTCAGCTGCCATGGACTACCACTTCTAAAGCATTGCAATGTTTCATCCATACCTTCATATTGAGTTCCAGAATACTTTTTCTTTGCAGAAGAAATGATGAAAATAAAACCACTTTTGACAAGTCAAAATGTTGACTGTTTTACCTGTATTGCAACTTCTCAGTATCTCAAAATAAAAGTTTCTCAATTATGCAGTACTGCTTTATAGCTAAGGAATAGAGTAATAGACCTTGATTGGTTTGGTGGGTTTGCTTTGTTTTGTTTGGTTTTGGTGGGTTTGTTTGCTTATTTTTATAATAAGGAAAAAAGCTTTTTCTTAAATCTCAATTCAGGGAAGGGCAGAGAGTCAGGGTCAGGAAAAAGAAGCTGTCAGAGCTGGCTAAGAAGGGTGAAATTTGAAATTTATTTTGTTCATGATATCTATGGGAAATATTCAGATAACATTGTTCTGTCAAAAATTTTCCTGGTGCACATAGATCACTACTAGTTTTCCTAAACCCTCTTCTACCTAATTAAAATTGCTAGTGTAATTTTCCTGAAATGTACGTCCCCTTTTCTGATGGTAGTGAGGCAAACAAAATCTCTGGAATAAGGCATTCAGGAAATTTGGTTGTTTTGTTTTGGTTTTTTCCCTTAAATGATGAAGATAATAAATCATCAAGATACTGAAGCTCTATTAAAAAAAACCCAAACATTCTACATGTGAATATATACAAACATTTGATATTCTGGAGGGGACAAGATAGGACAGGCTAGAGAAATGAGCTGAGAGGAACCTCATGAAGTGAACAAGAGCAGACTTGAACCTGTATTGAAAAAATAATCCTATGCCATAATGTAAACTAAGGGCCAACTGACTAAGAAACAGCTCTGCTGAAAAGGGTCATTGGTTCCTAGAGGACAATAAGTTGTACATAAGTCAGCAGTGTAAGAAGACATGTATTGTTTATAAGTCTCAGCATTAAAAAAAAAATAATCCCCAAACCAGAACCATATCCCTGTATAGTTCATACATGGAATTTTTCTAAGTCTTGTCTGTATAATGTCTTAACCATTTGCATAAGTTTTCATTTCAAAATTTAATGCATATTTGCATTTCTTATCTGTATTCATATTAACCAGAGGGCAGATTCGATGTGAACAGACAATGCAGACAGAGATATTTAAATGAGTTTGTATCACGAAGATGTATGGGGTTTCTCAGCTATCTTTGCTAGTAAATTCTGTTTCTTGAATCTAATTAGAATTAAACAAACTTCAGATTTTTTTTTATTTTGAAGAAACTAGCTGCTGAAGGGAAAAAATTCAATAGAGACTCCTGGATAACAAGAAAATGGGCAATTGTCCTACCAATTACTTGATTTTAAATTAAAGCATTCATCATTAGAAGGTTTGCTGAACTATACAAAGCACATATGGTTTGCTGTGAATTAATTTGTAGAAAATTAAATGTCTGAAACTTCCTCATTATATTTACACAGTTGTCACCAATTTTGAAAGCAAAAAACTTTGCTTTCCTGATAGATATATTCGTCTGACTGCATAGGAGTAGATTATAGGGTAAGGCAGCTACAGACTGAACTGCTGCACCCTCCATAAGCTTACAACTTTTTGTGAAAGGTTCTTGTGTAAGCACTTCTAGAAACTGAATTTAGTGTTTTGTTGTAACTGTAAAATGCAATGGGAAAGTCATCTCTGATCAGCAAAGTAACAAAATCAGGTTAGAGGTAGAACGTTCACTCAGAGAAGTAAGTGGTGATTTTTAACACAAAACTAAATATTTTCTTTAAAGTGTAGAAGAAAGGTACTTTAAGTAAGAGGGTAACCAACTTGGGGTGGTTTTTTTCCCTTAGCCTACAAAAACATTAAACAGTATGATATGACTGATAGTTCTAATCTAGTAATTACTTCAGTATGATGGAAAATCAATTAGGTCTAACTAACTAAAGATAGAAATAAATATAAAGAAAGTTGGATTAATTATCTTCCTACTCTTATCAATAGTAAAATTCTTGTTGAATTGAACAGGACAAGATATTTAGCCTTGTAATTTACATATCACATAGAAAAAGCATAGCTTGACAACATTGTAGGGGTTTTTTAGTTCCTGAGAAGCTGAAAACTACAGAAAGCAGTGTTTACCTGAGCAAGTGATGCTGAAATGTGATGTTAAGATGAGAATATGAAATACATATATTATGCAGTGTGTGTTAATACAGTGTATATATGCATGGCTTAGGCTAATGTCTGTCTAATGTCTGTCCTAAAGGTGCAAAGAAGCATAGGATATCTGTCCTTAAAGCTATATGCAAATTACAGGTTTATTAAAAGATCAGTAAGTTTATATTTTCTCTGTCAAACTAATTACTGTTACATATAGCCATGGAAAAGAGAATGTTCTCTTTACTGGAGATAATGTTTTATCTTCAAGTATAATTTTAAACTAATGAAAAATCTTCTGTTTCAAATAGATTGATTTAATGACATAGAGACTTCCCCAACAACATTCCTTCAATACTGCAAAAGGAAAGTTTATTTTGTGAAAGTATTTTCAGAAGATTAAATTCAGCCCTACAAGTGAGATTGATTTAATCAGAATATAACATATTTTAGATGATTAAGTGAAATACTCCTGCAGAAGGTGAGGTCATCCAAACAACAACTACACAGCATGGGATCCAGGTGGTCTGTTACAGGCTCAAATGTAAAACCTTTAATATCATTGGAAAAGTACAACCACAGTGAACACTTTCTGATTATCCCACGTGCTGGTATAAATTAGAACCTCAATAATTCTGCATTTCAGATAAATCAGTACTTTTTTTTTCTGGGAAAAATAAACGTAGGCTCAAAAAGATCTAGAATGCTTGGGTAATAATTGGTATTATGGACTTGAAAATAAAGTTTATAATGGAAGGGGAGCATAAGATTAACTATAAAAGTGTAAACATAATTTCTTTAATACAATAGATACTGATGAGATAAAATATGGTTTAATAGAATGGTTGATTTTGCATTTCATAAAAAAGATACTTTCTTGAACAGTATATAGTGAGCAAAATTAATCCTAATTGTGGGGTTGTTTTTTTCTGATGTAGTCTCAATTTTTCTTATGCAGACAGTCTTTTAAAGTGGCTTAAAACCAGTTACCTGATTTTACACTGGCAATGAGGCCGTATTTCACACAAAAGAAAATCAGAGATCGCTTTTTGTTATGAGAGATTTGGATGAAGTGATGTCTTTGTGATAGTGAAAAATAAAATCCTCTTCTTAAGCCTTCTCTTGTGGTCTAGTGGTTAGGAAGATGTTGGGATGAAGGTTGAACTTGATGGGATATAATTCTATGATTCTATAATCTTACTATTGAGGTCAATACCAACAGCTGATTGTGTCTTATTTGACTACTCTATGTACTGATGTACTGTTTTACTGATTAGGAAAGTGTCTCTCCAAGAACATCACCACATATTTGTAAAATATATAAAATTATGGATACTTATTGAATATTACACACAGCTTTGCAAAACCAGCCCACCAGGCTAATGACTGTTTATCTTTTTCACAACAGATTTTACAACCTGCTCAGACCTTTTTTTCTAAAATAAATCAGGAAATGAAATAACTGTGCTGTCAGCCACTTCTCTACACTAAAGGCAAAATTCATGCAGTTTGATTTGCTTTACATTAGGACATTCTGTAATGGTTTAGACCCACCTGGGAGCTGAACACCACATGGCTGCTTACTCACACACCACACCTCCCTGCCCCCCTTCTCCTCTGCCCCAGTGGTATGGGAAGAATAGGGAGAAAAATGCAAAACCACTGGTGCTGAGATAGGATAATTTAGTAGAACAACAAAAAATGAGAAAAAGAAACAGTAATAACAGTACTAGTAACGAAACAAGATATAAAGTGAGTGATACAGAAACACTGACCTCCTAGAGCTACACCCAGGGTGCCATGCCAGAGACTGACTGCCCTCCCTACCCCACCCTTATATAGCAGACAGGACTTCAATATGGTATCTAAGATCCCACTGGCTGATTCAGTTGTCTATTCTGGCTGTGGCCACCTCATTTTTTCTTGTGGAAATTAAGCCTATCTGAACTCAGGACACATTCTCCTAAGAAAGCTGAGGATATGTTGTTTATCTCCAATAATTTTTAACTGGTAGCTGACACCCATTGGCTGTGAAGGTAAGATCTACCTCTGCTGTTGTTTTAAAAAAAATCTGTACACATGGAATTCTGTACATGAAACAGGATTGGAAATTGCTCTTAAATGGATTTATTCCATGTGGAGATGATTTGGCTGAAGCTGCAGGGAGCCATTGCAGTGGCATAATGTTCTTCCTAATAAACCACACCAGTGTTTTATAAAGTGTTTTATAAATAAGTTGCTGTCTTCTCATGTCTAGAAATATAAATCATGCTACTTCTTGTTGAAGATGGATAGAGTAATAAAAAATAGAGACAGTGAAGCATATACCCCAGAAAAGCACAAAAACAGATAAATGAAAATAAAGGTGTAAATTGTACACAGTTAGTTCTGCTGAACTAATTGCACAATCTTTTTAGATTTACAAAAATACCATGTTACCTGAAACATCTCTTCAACCTGTCTCTTAAAGAGTGGTCACACCATTTGAAGGTTGGTCAGGTTTACTCTTAATTTACCTGATGACTTCATCTTAATTTAGTCCTTCTGTAATGGCTTAAGAAATTCAAGCAAAACCAGTAAAATTTTTCTGCTAGTCACTTTTCTGGTTGATCAAAAAATGTTTTCTGCTTCTATCAGGAAAATTCAGTGTTAATATATTTTTTTTCACATTGCTTAAGCCCACACACATGCTTCAGTTTATGTACTTTAAATTCACATGAGTTCAGAGAGAGGCTGCATTTTATTTGCTATTTATTATTTGCAGTGGTTTTTTTTACAATGCCTCTATATTTCCAGGACCTATTGTGCCACCCACAAGGTAAATATGAAACTGAATATTGCCTCTGTTGCCAAAACCTCATAGTTCAAGCACATGATAACTAATAATAGATAAAGAAATAGAAACAAGATAATGATGAAATTATGATATAGATGTGATCCATCCATGGAAGTACACCATGTGTTGTAGCAGAAATCCTGTAAGAGCTAAATTTAATAGAGATCTTGAGGTTTCTTTGAAGATTTTAACAGGCATTATATACTCACAGATAAACATGTTATTTCTAAAACTACTTCATAAACCATTCCACAAATCATGAAGAGAAAGAAACTCCACACTCTAAAAGAGTGGCTCTCACCTTGTTTAAATCCTTTACACTTACATACAGCTACAGTGAATGCTTTGTATACAGTGGTTAATCTTAGAAATAAAATGTTTTGCTAAAGAAAAAAGCAATGATAGACAGGTGTTGTTGGATTTAAATGTGACATTTCTTTCCAAAGGATAATAATAATAATAATCCAACTAAGTACAAATCCAAGCCACTGAATGCTGAGGATAAAAAAATACAAAAGGAACAAACAACAATATCATACCACCCAGGGCAAACTGTATATTTTTTTTTGAAAGCAGCGTGGCACATATATTTCTTCTTTTGTAGAGTTATTCAAGAATAATCCCTTCCAGTCTGACAGAGAAGCTCAATGATAGAGGATCTAAGAATTAAAGGATATATGTGGAAAGTATTTTTGGGATACCTACTCTATTCAGGAATTATAAAGATGTAGTTCTTTTTTTTTTTCCCCTGATACTTGTCTCAGGTCTTGGTCTTAAATTTCAAAGGTAGTGATGGATACAACTCCAGCAATATGAAATGCCAAACTTTAGAATAAGAAGCATGGCAGTAACATTCCTTCAACATATTGCAGTCTCTTAAGTTAGACACTAAGTGCAGGCATCTGAAAAAATGGGGAGAGCAGTGACTATATGCATTGTTTCCCCCTCCTCAAAAGCCTCAAGCATTCACATTCTAAAAGGAGAGTCAGTTATAGAAACCTGTACCACCCAGAAAGTCATGAACTTTCTTACCAAATAATTTGCTTTAAGACCGAATTAAAATGATATCATTCATTTATCTTCTGACTCAAGTATTCTCAAATTTTTGGCTACAAAATAACTTCAGTAGGAACTTGGACATTATTCATCTACAAAACACTCCAGCACAGAATCTAGGCAGACACTGGAGTTACAGATTCAAATCTCTTTATTAAGGAGCTGTTCAGATTTGTTGTTTATATCCAAGTCCAATCTTATTGCTAAAAGTCTATGACTTCTAGTGACTACTGTGAATGGAATTGCTTGTAGTATCAATTATGAGTATTGGGATTTCCTGGGGAGAGGTTTCCCAGGACTGACTTCCTTCACAGAGGATTTGGGATGTCTATCCACCCAAGCTACCTTCCCAATGAAGTTCCAGAGACCAGACAGATGACTGTCTTCCCAAGACAGTTATTTCTAAGCAGGGAAGGTTATTTAATATGGAACTTATGCAAAACTAAGAGCTCTTCATCAATCGCTTACTTACAGAATATGTTTTTTTCAGGGAAGTAACCAACACAGATTCCTATCTGGGACTTTAGATGGTTTGCCTATGGCCTCCTTGCTCTTATAGAAGTTTAAAAGGCACACTGAAATTATGATAGTAACTCAAAAAAATTTAGGCTAATCCAGAATCCTACAGTGCTTAGAATGCCACTCAGAATCTCTAATTTCCAACAGACCTTCTCAGAGTAGCTACTGATTACCAGTTTTACCAGAAACAAAAGAGAAACCCCCTCCTCTGGGATCTTGGTTGGAAGAAAACGGACACTGTAATCAGGAACTGTCCTTGAACCATGGAAAGAGCGTGAAGGAAGAAGAATGGTGGACAAATGAAATGAAGCAAGAAGATGAAGCAGACCAAAGTAGAGAAAAACAGGATGTGGGGGTGCTGGGCAAGTTAGATAGCAAAGTTGTTGGTGTGCATGATCAGTGAAGCTTGCTCTATATAAACAAGGGATGTACTGGTAATAAATGTCTTCACTTTATAATTCCCATGGAGCTGTCTAAGTCCATTCTCCTCCCACACCCCACAATTAAAATGAAAGCTTCTAGGCTCACAACAAA
Source organism: Chloroceryle aenea (assembly GCA_013399075.1). Taxonomy (NCBI): domain Eukaryota; kingdom Metazoa; phylum Chordata; class Aves; order Coraciiformes; family Cerylidae; genus Chloroceryle; species Chloroceryle aenea. The sequence goes on from VWZY01000180.1 coordinate 134,507, forward strand.
ATCTGTCAAAGGACATTGCTATTATCACTGGTTTTATGTATTGGGAACTCAGACACATATAAATGTTTATAGAAAGATGATTTTTCCTTAATAGACACATGTTCTTTACACAGCATTATTGTATTTAATATCCTTAAGGCTATTAACCATCTAGTAATAGGAAAAATGTCCATGACAACTTTGAAAATAAAAGAAAAATTACCTTGCTTTGCCTTTAACAGACATATCTCCTGAAGCATTACTTAGTCGTCCTCACATAAACTAAAATATTGCAGTGGGCCAATAAACAATGACAGAATAAAAAGTTAAAGTTTTAAAAAGAAATAAGTTATTTTAACTTACCCGAGATCACTATTTATTTCCAAATTAAAATCTATTCTTAGAAGAAACAACATGCTGTTTCATTTGTCTTGATATAAGATTTTCATTTTCAAACAATGATTACATCATAAATCCAAGAGTATTTTCACAAGTTTCCTTTAAGGTTTTTGTTCCAGTTTGATCCTAAGAGCCATATGACTACATTAAATTATTCAGAAATTATCTATAAATAATACAACAATTTAGAAAGTTAAAGAGTAACTGCTGCTAAGTTTACATTTGCAGTATATGTTTGCAGCCCAGAAAGCCAACTGTATCTTGGGCTTCATAAAAAGAAGCATGACCAGTAGGTCAAGGGAGGTGATTCTCCCTCTCCACGCTGCTTTCATGAGATTGTACCTGGAATGCTATGTTCAGATTTGGGGTCCCCAGCATAAGAAGGACATGGACATGTTGGAGCAAGTTCAAAGGAAGGCCACAAAGATGATCCGAGGACTGTAACGCCACTCCTATGAAGAAGGGCTGAGAGTCGTAGATGAAGGTGGACATATACTTGATGTGATCAGACAGAGGTACTGGTGGATCACTAAGTCATTTCACAAGCATTGGAATCAGAACCAATTGGGATCAATCACACTTCAGACAAATCATTTGCAACATATGAACAGGTCATCTACTAATTCTGATAACTAGAAGTCACCTGAAGATTCTTAATAGGATTTGAGTGATAACCAAAGTGACTTCCCCAGTTCCCATTAGAGTTGGTGACTGAAAAAAAGGTTGTAGAGACTTAGTCCTAAGTATAAAACAATACCTCTAATTACTTATTCACTGCACATCAGAAAGGTAATGCTGTGGTCCAGGGTCTAACAGAATCAATATGAACAAATCCATGAGACTGAGCAGACAGTAGATGCAATTGAAGAATATACTGTGTGGATACAGGGATTCTGAATATGATACTAAAACACAAGAGCAGGAGAACAGCTGAGATGGTTGTGAAGGAAGTAAGTTTACTCATAGCACTACTCTGCTTTGTTTTCTATCCAGTAGAAATGTTGAGCACTGACTGGGTGTAAAGCTGCCTTTGTACTAACATCTCTTATGATTCACACTGTGGTTTGTTGGGAGCAAGGCAACAGAAACAGGACTGGACATAATTAGAGAAATAGAATATATAAGATATCTTGCATTAACATTTATTGAAAATAGAAGTAATGATGATAACTAATTTAGTATCTTTGGATCAAAGTGAATACTTTACACTAAATTCTGTTTTAAATCCATGACTGTTTGTGTGCCATAAAATGACTCAAAATCCGAGGAGTGACATAAATTTCTCCTTGTGTATTAGTCCTGTAACCTTGAACTTTAAGGTAGACTGAAGAAACAATTTGGAACACTGTATAAATCAGAGTTATACTGGAAACTACATAGTGTGCAACAGATGCTTCTTCAAATGTTACCTGACTGTTCTTTTCAGAGCATAATTTCAAGATTAATTCCATTAATTTGCTTCAGCAATTCAGCAATGAGTCATCTTCCCGTTGTCTGATCTATGTTACTTATGATCCTCCTTCTCTATAGTAAAAAGGAACAGTTTGGTTGCTTCTCTTTGTAAGAGAAGAATATCTGCATCTCTTATTCAGCAAATAAAAAATATTGAGAAAGTAATTGCTGCATCCTGGGAGGTAGTAGTTCTTTAATATCACAGTTCTAACTTCACTAGAGACCAAGTGAATGTCAAAAACTTCACTTTATTGTCAAATTCAGTTTCCTCATCACTTCCTAAGATCCTAGGAAAATGTCAAGTAAATCCAACACAATTAGAGATCTCCTTGACTGAAAGGCCATGCTATTCTCCCTGAAGAAGTTATTAAAAGAACATTTTAAAGGCAGTTTGTTCACTACCTGTGGAGAATTGATAGCTTGTACTTCACATGTTCTTAAACTGAAGAAGAAAAAAAGGAAGAAACAAGAAAGAAAAAGAGAGAATTTCTCTGGGCAGTAGGAATACGGAGGCTGATGCCAGCAGCATACAACATGATGTTGATTCAGTAGCCCAAGCATGTTGTGTTAATCCCTGTCACAGTTAGAGGGCCTGGGACCAGTTTATCATTAGTTTGTCTACTGCAAATAAATTGGCTCATCTGATGTGATAATATGTATACTGTAGCCTTTAGCTAGCAGCTCATTAGGACAGCCCTGTACAGCACTGTGTACAGGTACTAATCTTGGGTTCCCAGGAACCAGTTGAGGCAGGTACAGTTTCCCTCCAAATGGCTACAAAGTCATCTATCTTATTCCCTTTATTAAATTTTCTATTTTACATGTTTATTTTGGCACTTAAGGACACTTATTTTAGATATTTTGTGCAGTATTTTGTAAGTGACCTCACAGCTGGACGTGGATAGTCTAGATCCATTAGTGGTGATAGTGATCTGACAAGAATTTCAAAGTTATAATGAAATTGGTATAACATTATTACTGTAATAGTTCTGTTACCTTTTATATGAATATTGAAGGTTCACAACTAAAACTATATGCATATTTCTTTAATGAGCACAGACTAGGAAAAGTAATCCTCCATTCATAAAATATGCATCAGACATGACCATTTTTCTGATGATAAGTCATTATCTCTTTGAGGATATCTTGAGTTTAAAATTCAAATTATAAGAAATTAAAATAAAAGGTAATGCTATTAGAGAAACTGTGACCTAATTTATGTGAAATTGAATGCAGGATTATTTGTGGAATGAAGTCAGAAGAAGTGCAACAGGGAGTAGAAATCTCTCTACCTCTTGGGGTCAATTTTAGAAGAAACCTCTGGTGTTCAATGATCTGAAGGGGATGACTCCACCTTGTAGAAAAGGCATGTCATTGTGGGGTTGGAGGAGAGTGGTGGGGTATTGTTTGTTTTATAATACAGCTGTTTTATTAAATAAACATAAATATTTAGGTCTAAGTCCTGTCTAAGACCTGTTCATTGATTCCTGGTCAGATAAAAACAAGCTGACACATGCTTACAGGACCTTTTGTGACTTTACCCAGTACAGTGTTACTTTTATGCTTATAAAGTTATTAAGGAACTGGATTCTGCTTTGTACTTTGAAATGTAGAACTGGAAACTTGTCTGACCTTTCTTCTGTGTTCTGCTCAGGAAAGGGATGAAATAGATTTTGGTATGTGAACAGATCATTTAACTTCAATTTCATGCAAGTGAAAGGTCTTAGTCTACATAAAAATTAGCCAAATAATAAATCTTCCAAAATTTCTTGAACAAAACACCTGCTTGCCATGATTTGAAGTACTATTCATGTCAATCACCTTTAGCTCTCATCATAAAGAGGTGCAGTGATGAAGGTGTCAGTGAGTAATGCTACACAGTGAATACTACATAGTTAATGCTGTAATGCTGCAGGGTAATGCTGCGTACTGAATCTGGTGGGATTACTTGGTTGCTGTTTGCTTGGGGTTTTTTTGTAGTTTAGGAGATGTCATCTACTTGCCAAAGAGATTATGTGTTTATCAGATCATTGAAGTATACACTTAACTTCAAAGAAGGGACCTCATTTCCTGCTGAGTGCAGTCAGTGAGGCTATTTTCTTTTGTGAGAATAAAAATCAATAGGTTTATTCAGCACTACAAATCAATTTCTTCCATTTAGATTACATTGCCTTTACACGCTTGATTGTGTGTAAACAGACTGCTCACTCCTCAGAATACCTTACAATATAGCTAGAGAGAGGAAGACAAATGTTTTTTGTCTTTTGTTTTTTTTTTTTTTTTTTTTTTTAAAAAGTAGCAGGTATACATCTGAAAAAAAAAAAACCAAAACCAACCGATAAAAAAAAACTTAAAAAAAAAAAAAAAAAAAAAATCCTGAAAACAGAATGAAGTTTAAGAATTTTAAAATGCTACTTAGGTAAAAATTATGATTAAAGATTTGATAGTCTAAGGAGGAGAAATGGGTTACTGCCAAACAAAATACTTAAAAATTGTCTCCTTGATCCTTACACAATATTCATTTTAGCTGCACTGGAACAAACTATTTTCATATGTTGTCTTAGAAAATGTTGATACTCCCACAAAATGCTTAAAAAAATCTTGAACTAGTATATTGCTGTGGAAGATATGAAAAAAAGTTTCAATCAGTTTAATACAGCAGTTTAGAGAAATGACTACATTATAATTTAAGGATATTTAACAGAGATAAAATATGTAAGATTGTCAGACAGAGCTGAGTGAAATGATTATGAATTTTGTTTAAGAATCTCAATTATGTCATAGAATTGTATTATAAGCATTTTTACTTCACTTTCCCTTCATTCACTGTATAACCAAAAGGAATAATAATAGATATAATAAAAGAATTCTAACACACAGAAAAAGCTAGTTATAACATTCACTGTATTTTATAACAATATAAATATATATATTTTTAAGTAAAATAATTTTATATTCCATATATTTCCCCTGATTTATTTCGGAACTTGTACAGACCAGGGACAAAATTGTTTTGTCCTAAAAGCATATGTAAATTATAATGGCCTGAAGCAGTGATTTCCACATACTTAGGGGTTATACTGAAGATAGGATCTGTCAATAGATATAAAATGAACTGGACTCAATGGAGATGTTTTACTCCATGAATGCCTGGACCCAAATTCAACAATGTTTAGTTGTTCAAAGTGAAACATTTAAAAACCTTATATATGCAGGCAGGAGAACAAATCTTGGATGTAATAAGTTGGTGAAAAAATAATCTCTTTTACAGACTAGAAAAAGATTTTGGATCTTCATATCTGACTGAGCACTACCTTTGATTTAAGACAGAAAAGGGCAATAAAATCAGCACAAAGGGGCAGTTAACAGACACAGTCATGTCAGTATGTGGGAATGGAAAGGAGCTGGATAACTCCTGAACGCAGTGTGGGACTGAACAGTAATGGGGGTGATGTGCCACAAGTTGCAGTCCCCAGTGACTGCAGCAGCTCCCCCTGGCACTGCAGAACTCTGCTGGGGGGAGGACAGTGCTGCCTGGTGCCTGTCAAAGAGCTGGGACTGCTGAAGGTGCTGTCCTTGTCTGTAGGAGCCAGATCTGTGAACAGGAGCTGTAAGGAGCTGTGGGAAGAGGAGAGAAGATGTCACAGCATCAAAGAGGATGCAAAAGGAACTGACAGGATTTTCCCTGAGGCCATGAAAAGAGGAGAGCTCAAACCTTCAGGCAGGACAGGCAAAGACTGTTCACAGGGTGGCACATAAAGACTCCTCTGTTGGCAAAGGCTGGGAGACCATGACTTCTGACACCAACAGAACCCTCTGCCCACAGTTCTGCAGCTAGAGAATAGGCTCTGGTACCAGATGAAGGGAACACAACAGTTGAAGAGCCTGCTGTGCTGTGGGGCCAATGGCAGCATTAGGAGGACATGGTGAGTGGTGGCAGTAGGTGACTTTTCATTCTTAGGTCTTGGTCCATGGCAGTCTTCCTGGCCTTTTGGAGTGAATTTAGTTCCCTGTGAACAAAGTCTAGTTCTGGCTCTGAGATAGTCAGCAACACTACTGCTCAATGGAAGTACAAGTGACACTAGACCCAGCTTTGCTGTCTTTTCCCTAAACAATTCCCTACTATTTTCCTGTATGCCAGGACATACAGAATGTATTTTGCATAAAAATTAATATTATTTCTTTAACATTTTACATGTATGACAGAGAATTATATACTTCGGAAGAAATATGAATTTATTTGTCAAGTTCAGGGCTCATAACTTAAGAATTCTTCAGGAGTAGGAGAAACTGGATTATTAATACACGGCAAAGCTGTGAAAAGGCAAGAACTGCTGTAGAATGTATCAGGAAAGGTAATTACATGAGAAATAGCAGGCACTGCTGAGATCTTACCTGAAGTAAGATTTATAATTCTGTTTCATAATGAGAAACATGAATTCAGACTAAAGCAGTTAGAGAGAATGCTGTTGTAATGAACAGGTAACTGGAAAAAAAAAAAAAAAAAAGAGGTGTATCATGTAAAGCTTAACAAAGAAAGCTGACACTGAATGTAATTGCTGTTTAAATTTCCTAAGGGAGAAAGAGAGAGAGTAGTATTTATGAAGGAAAGAAAAGAGCTATTTCAGCTAAGATAAAGAAAAAAACCTGAAAATTATTTGATTGGATATGACAATCTTGGCAGAATAACACAAGAATATAAACTAAGTGTTGTGCAACGGATTATTCCAAAAGACATAAGAGAAAAAATAATATATTTTTTTTTAGAACACCACCATAAATATTTGAAAGATTGTATTGGGGACATGGTTCCAACAACTCAGGAAATTTTATTCAACATTACACCCAAGATGCTGCATATATCCTTACCTACTTTTAACTGATATACTGGAAAGTATTGGAGATATAACAACATGAGAATATAGCAAAGTAGAGGTAGCCTATGTTATTCATTGCTATGAGTAATTCTCATTTTCTTTATTGCACATTCTCTTGGGACATTTTCTTTAAACAGGTTAGACAGTTACCTTAAAATAAGAATTAAATAGTTTGGTTTTTTCCCTTGCAATACCTCTGTTCTTGTCAATAAAAGTTTTAGAAACATATGTTGGAGCACTTTTAAAATTTTAGCAATAAAATATTTATTGGTTACGGTAAAAGAAACTCTAGAGAGGTCCGTACCTTGGCTTATTGCAATAGAATAAAATATTGGTCAAATACTAGAGAAATAGCTGCCACATTTGTGTTCCATTAAAGTAGGAATAAAACAATGGAATTATTTGACAGCATTTTTTCCTCTACAGAACATTCTTAAATTATCATAATTACAAAGTTTGCAGGAAAAAAAAGCATCATATAAAAGTACCAGTAAGATGGGGATTAGGGGGAAGGGTAGGGGTAGGGAGGTGGGAAAAAATACCAAACCTAAAACTAAAATATTCTAACTTTTTAAAGCAAATTGAATAAAGCAACACAGTGTTTGCTTCATCAGCCAGACTGATGTTTTACCATTTGAAAAAAATGTTGTAAAAATTGCCACATAACAAGTTTAATGGACTGTCATAGTAAATCTTATTAAATGCTGTAATCAAATAGTATCATAAAAATATTTTTCCAACTCTAATATTTTTTATGATGACATGCAATAACAAATTCTAACATCCTGATTGTATCCATAACTTATCTCTTCAAGTCATGACACTGTAAGGTGTAAAGTGGTCTCAAGTGGCCACCTAGTCCATTTTTCTGATCCAGGGCAGAATTATCTACACTTACAACATCCTTGATAGATACTTCAAATTTGGTCATAAAGAAGCCTGGTAATGGAGTCTGCAAAATCATCCAAGGCAACTTAATCCAACGTACACTATTGTTACTGCTAGAAAGTGTTGCCTAATGTGTGACTTGAATATTCCTTGCTTTGGCTTTAGTCCACTACTTCTAGACAATAAATTATATACTTGCAGAACAGATTGTGACCTTCCTTAGCTGTAGCAATCTTTGTCTATCTGAAGTCCATTGCTCTGTCATCTTTCATTCCTCTCCTCTCCATCCCTCAGCCCATCTGAATCCTTGGTTTTAGGCTAAATAAATGCTAATACATGCCATTTTTTTTCACAAGTTCTATGATCACTGCACAATAATTTTGGTTTTCAGTTGGAAACCTGCCAGTGAGTTTTGAACTTTCTGTGTAAGATACTATTCTAAGCAATGCTATTTCCTGATTGAGGAGGTTAGTAACAGCAATCAAGAAACATCACATCCTGCATAGTGTTTGCATATGAATAGGCATATGATAACTCAGACTTCTGAACAGATTTTGGCAGTTGACTTCCAGAACATCAGAATAAACATAAAAGTTTGAGGCCATAATACTAATTATAATTTAAGAAAATGTATTATGAACAATGAATAATATATTGTGAGGAATAATTGTGAGGCAAATCATTTGTCTTCCAGACAAATTTAAAAAGCAACTTCAAAGCAACCTCTGAAATTGCTGCTACTTACACAGAACTAAGAAATTGCTCCAGTAGAAGTGCCATGACCAGGTATTTCTAATTTTGCTTCACTTTTCTTAGCTACACCTCTTTCCACACCTTAGACTTCATATATTTAGTATATATTTGCATTACATGTTTATTAGACTCATTTTACTCAATCTACTGCTTAAAAAAATCTCATTCTGTTTTTGGCACAATCCAATATACTACTGTTGTTGGATCTGAACAGCCTGACTTTTGATACTAAGGACTGACAGCACTGTTCTTCATTCATGAAATATCCTTACAATAGAGAAGAGATATCCTTGTAAATGAGTAAGACTGGGAAATGTTACTTTTTAACTCAAAGAGGGTAAAGACATTGTGGAATACAGAAGCTTAGTTCAATTAATGCTTTGAAATTGAAATGGAGCAGGAACTGATCTATCTGACCCTTTCAGAGACTGGATCCCACTGAATCATTTTCTCTCTTGAATACTTTACATGTGTGAATTTGATTCCAAACCTAACAGAAACTGCTGTTCTACAGCATCCAAGAAGACAGAAACACGTGGAAAAGATTTTTTTCAAAGTAGTCTAAAAGTTCTATTCAGTCATCAACAAAGTAGACAGAGATTTATGTTTGATATGTATCTGACACCATTTTTTGCTGGAAATATTTCACAGTAGAATTGACTCAATCTGCTAGATGCACAGTGTAGGTTCTGCTAAGGAACAGACAACAGAAGCTGAATGGTTCTCTAGTTCCTGTTTAAATTATTCTTTTTATTCCCCCCTCCCCAATAAAGTTCTCTTTAATGTCTAACACATGGTCTAGTCAAAGAGGAAAAATATTTTTACTTATGTCACAGTACCTCTTAAATATTTCAATTTGTATCTTTCCCTGGCACAGATTCCCTTTAAACCACAAATTTCTTAACTTCTGACTGCTTGAGCTTACCATTTAAACAGCATAAATTCAGGTTTATTTTAGCATCATATTCTTGAGTTGTTGGCTACTTTTTATGTAAAAGTTTTAAAAAATTGTGCAAAACATCTTATCAGTCATAGTAAAACAACAGGTTCTGAGCTATGGAAATTCAGTAGCAGGAGACAAGTATCTAGCAGCTGATTTGACTGGAGTTTGATGTGATGTGTCATTGATATCTAACCTATTTGTGACATAGTATGCTGAGATTCATGTGCTAAAACCAAAAAGTATGATGTTCTATTTAAATTAATCTCAGTTAACATTCTTATCTCCATGGGAGAAAAGCTAATATCCCAAAGGATACTAGCAAAGTTATTCTACTGAATGGTTATCATGCTTCACTATCTGCATCCATCATATTTTCATAACTTAACATATTTCTGAGGATGGGTAAAATTTTTAACGACTTGCAAAGGAGAGACCAACAAGACTTAAAATGAATTGTTCATGCAAAATGTAAGAAGACAGGTAGAGCAAAGTGAAAAAGATTTTGCTGTTTTGTCTCCTCACTGGTTGTTAAATTAAAGCAGTACAATGACCGAAGGAACCACACACACCACTTTTGGCTGCTCTTTCAAGATTAGGAGATTTTGTTAGGGTTTTTGCAATTTGATAATGGAAGGAGTCACAAAATGCAAAAACCTGTCAACAGGAAATTGCATTTCAAATTGATTTTTACTATGGCTGAATTCCATGGAAAATGGTACTTCACAATTTTCAGATATAGTCAATAAAAGCTGGATTTACCTTTACACACAACATAGTGATATGCATCTGATTCTATCACTTTACTGTTCAAAGTACAGAAACAATTTCCTATTAGCACATTAAAAAATTATTGATCTCTATCCACTATTTTACTCGGTCCTCAGAAAGCAGACAACAAAGCAGAAGTTTCGCTATTTTTGGACTGTAGCCTTCTGTCTGTCAAGAGGAAAAAAAAAAAGAGTTTTCTCCTTCCCCATCCTTGAATTTTAGTAATATGATATTTGATTCCACTTTTAATTGGATTTACTACATAGTACAGGTGAGAAGGGCATCCTCCAGGAAGATTCAGTATGTAACTTTAGTCCAAAGAACATATAAGTACTTTTGTCACAGAGCAAATTACCTTCAGAAAGAGAAAGTGAGAAGCTGTAGTCTCAGAAGATTGGGATAGAGACTAAAATATTTAAGAAGAGTCCCTGTGTCCTTGCACACACGTGTCCCCTTGCTACCTGTTTTTACCTAAGTTTCTATGTGCCCTTTTTTAGGCAATGAAATCCCCAGTGAGGACTGTTACATAGATATACAAGAGAAAAAAAAACCTCTTCTGTAATATCTTTCAACATCAGTAGAATCAAAACTTATGAGTAAGTATCATATAGTGCAATTAGTTCTATGCAGTAAGTTGTTACATGTTGTCTCCATTTTATAAACTTCTAGTAGGGATGAACCTCCCATTACAAAGTCAAATGGTCCCCTGGTTACCCCTTCTAAGAAAAAGATAAATTTGATGCAGTTTCTGAGATGTTCTGAGGGAATGTTTCTGAAGTGACCCTTAACTGATGTGTCAAGTACATATTTTTGATTTCAGCCATGAATCTCCTTATCATAACTGGAATTAAGGAGAAAACTATTTACTAGTAATTCCTTCAGACTACATTTCAGTTCTTCTCTGGAACTGCTCATGTCTTGTGAGATCCCCAGTTAACAAACTATTCTCTCACACTGTACTAAATTGATTTAAATTTAAAATCATACAACTTGACAGATTATGAATAAACTGAAATCTGTTTTCCTAAAGTCCAGAGTCTATTCTCTCCTCCTCATTTTCACTTCCACCAGAATCTCACAGCCCACAGTTTCATGATGACTACAGCCAAGTTGACCCCATTTTCAAACAGTTCTTCTCATCAGTGAATAGCACAACCGGTGGTGTGTCACTCCTGGTACTTGGCTGGCCTGTCCAGAACTTTCTCAGAGCAATTTATTCCTGACACACCCCAGAAATCCTAATGACTGCTTGTGCCCCACCGTGCTGTCCTCTGTGTCACAGAGAGACTCCTTTCAGGTGTTTAAAGGCTTTGCTACATCCTAAGTCTGATCTGTAACACACTTTGATGATGTTCTCCCCCTTACCAGCCTCTCTTCTGAACTTAAACCTCAAGCTCTCCACAGGCCCATTGTTTATCTCATGAAATTGCTTGCTGCACGCAAAGTACTCCTTCAGACAGGGGCCAAAATCTTGCCCCTTCATCTTCTCTAATGGTCTGCCCTACAGAACGAGTACCTGTACACTGCCCATGGCCCACCAAGTCAGTTATTTCAACAATGCTGTAGATTCATCACTACTGAAAGTTCTAGTTCACCCTGGTGGTTTCCAAGGGTACGCACATTTATGAGAACACACTTGAGGAGTGCCACCTTTACCTTGTTTCATCTTTCCTGAGGAGTCTCTTCTTACTGTCACTCCTGCCCACCTCATCCATTGCCATTTCGTTCCTGGGTTAACATTCGCCTCACCAGGCTGGTTAGCACTTCACCATTCTGGTTGATCCTGTGTCTTCCTAGGAGATCCTCAAAGAGTTTCCTGTTGTCAGAAAAACCCACATTCCTGTTAGTGACACCAGCTTTGAAAGCAGATCTTAACCTTCCTGATCATTCTACACATGCCCAAACATTTCACAGACGGGATTGAAGAGACAAGCAACTGGTCATCACTACACACCTGTGTAGTCATGCTTGATATGCTTAAGACCTTCTGTAAATGTATCATCAGTACCTATATTGGGTTTCTGTAGTAATGTTTTAGTAGCAGCAGGGCTGTAGTGATGGCTTTTGTGAGATCAGAGGCTGCCCCACTCCTGAACAGAGCCAGCTGGTTTTATTTTCTGTATTGTTTCTCACTATCCTGCTCTTATTTTTAGTTGACAATGCCCTAAGTTAATTTCTTGAAAACATGCCCTACATTCACAGAGGAAGACTTACACACTGCCTACATACAGATCCTAATCCATAAAACATGCAGATTTTATATTTTAGAAATTCACTGCAAGCTAAGCCTTCAAAGTTTTTGCAAAACTATTATTTACATTTGATTGTTCTACAGTCAGTTTCTCACATCATGTATGTATTTAATTAAGAAACCTTTTTTCCTATATTGTTATTAAATATTACCTGTAAGAAGTTCCAAACAATGCCTTGTAAAGGAATAGTAACAGACTCACACAAAGAAAGATCAGAACTTGTGTCTTTTCATATTACAGTTGTATTATAAAACATTTTTTAGCTGATTTACAACAATAAGGAATGCTCCAACATGATTTTAATTGCTTATTTCTCCATAATTTAAGGGCCACATGAATCTGGAACATGTTGGGAAAAAATGCCTGGAAGAATTACTCCCAAGTTAATTAACACATAATTAAACCAGAAAATGTCAAAAGAAAAGATAAAGATGTCAAGTCATGTTCAACTATCTTACTCTAATATAATTAGAAAACTAATAATGACAGCATAAGGTTTTTCAACTGGAGATTAAGGACCCAACAAATAAAATTATCCATCTTCCACCATCTTTCCTCATTTTATGTGACACATTGCTCCATTTTCCTTTACCTGACTCTTCCTTGTGCCCTTCCCTTCGTGAAGATAATTTGGCTTATTCCAAAGCAATTACAAAGTATTTATATTGGATAAAACAGATTAGCTTATTATCTGCTTTGGTTTTAAATAAAAAAAAGAATTCAATTAAAATCAGTGAGAAAAAATAATTTGTAATTGAAACATAGGGAAAACACAAGACTATTTTAAAATAATCTGATATTTTATCATACAAATATCAATTTGATTTCATCTTAAATTTTCCTTTTCTCAACCTGGAGCAAGACATCAGAAAAATTAGTTGATGAGCTGTTTTCTCACTAGAGCAATGTGAACAAACAAAAATTCAAATACTGACATGAAAAGCAATGGGTTTGGCAGATGTTTGTACATCACTGCTTGCTTGTTGCGTGCTTGCCATAAAAATATGCTGTGGTTTATGAATGGCAGTTACCATTGCAACTAGGAGCTTATTTTGTACCATAAATTCTTAATTAAACTTAAAACTTCAATCCGTGTGAAGATACAATAAAAACTCTTTGCATATTTAACGGGTAATAGGGACATTTCACTGTGAAATAGTCACCACCCATAGAAAGATTTTCAGCAAGAATTAATGATCACTTCTTGAATGCAACTTTCTGGGGGAGGAATCTTTTTAATTCACAAGGTAAAAAAAGCACAGACAATGTTTCTTGTTTCAAGAAGCTTTGAATCTTACTGTTTGACACTCTTGAAAAGCAATGCCCTTGAAACAAGTCAGAAACCTGTTTTGCCCTTATTTCTCTTGTGCAAGTGCTGCTGAAGTGTTACATACCTTTGGCAATCAATGAGAAAGGAAGATTTCTATCTCTCTGTCATCAACCCACTCAAAGCATTACAAAACTTCAGCTTGCTGCAATGAGATTTCGATGAAACCATAATTAGAGGAATTGAAGTTTATAAGGAAGATTATTGCCCCAGTTGTTCCTGCACTCCAAGCTTCTTTTTAAATTTGAGTCCTTTTCTAAGTTGCAAAGAAATGTCCTTCTATGTATTTTTAGTTATATTTTTCAAATGCTGTCATTCCATGATAACCAAGACTACAACAGTTTCTTATTCTAAGTAAAAAAGGAGCTTTTTTTAGTTTTCAGAAAATCTTAGGTCCCCAATAGCTACATGCTATTTGTGTCAGATCTGACAACACAACAGCTTTTTTAATATTAATTTTCTTTCAGTGAAGTTCCTAGTATAATTTGCAATCAACTTTTGTAATTATATTTCTTTTGTTTTCCTTTAATTGCCATTGTGGTTTCAAAACCAAAGCAGAAGTTATTAAAACACTGAATATGAGAAAAATATTTTAATTTGTTAATGTCAAAGATATGGAGGAGAATGTTACAAACTATTATTATGGAATGTAGTATGTATTTTTTCTTCGTTTTACTGATAAGAGACAAATCAAAATCTAAGCTGTCACAACAATACAAATATTGCTGTCTGAGCCCATTTGCATATTTAATTTCTGAGGAAAACACAACCCTTTCCCCCATGAATACTGGCTTGTAAAATACATGATAATTTAGCTGGAAACAACAAGTGGAATTTCCATCTCTTGGTTATTTGGAATAGATTTCAAATTCTCCATTAATGATGAATGAACACACAGTACACTGTCTCACAGCACCTGCCCTACGGCAGTGAAATTTGCTTTTGAGAAAGACTACTATGTACAGTCCTGCAGCAGTTAAGTTTCTAGGGATCCACTTTTAATGTAAGGGCAGTTGAAATAGATGGATGGAGCTTGGATAAAAAGAGGTAAGCAAAATAGCTGGTACACAATGTCTTAAAGAATTTTCACCATCCAGATGGTATTTCACTTTTGGCCTAGAGTGATGCACCTTCTCTACCTACAGAGATGTTCAACCAGACTCTACAGGTTCCCTGGTTATGAAAAGGTGATTAAAATCAACAGCCAACATGCTCTTTCCAGCAGTGATTTAATAGCGCTTGCTTTCATCTTACAAGTTTTCTGTAGGGATGATAAGCACTCTTGTAGGTCATTCCAGTTCCAATGTGTCACAAATGTGTACAGTCTATAATTGCAGCCCCTACAGTGACAAGGGTCAGGGCGAGACCTGACAGGGCAAGACTCCCTGAGACCGAGATGTCAGCTGAATATCCTGAGGCCATTGAGTTTTTAGCCTTTTGATGCAGTGGTAACAGTGCATTATCTGTTGGGTTAATGTAACTGTTGGAGAGATTCCCATATAATCATTCACACTAACTCTGGCATGCAGCTGGCCCCTTTTTAACTCTAAGAAAAATTATTAGAAAGACAGAGAAAGTGAGGAAGTGAGNAGGAAGGGAAGACAGGAAAACCTGCAGACAAGGGGAGAAAAAAAGTTTACTTTTCCAATGGTGCAGTTAGCTGAACTGATTCACTGAGGATTAGAAGAACATGATACACACAGAGGAGATCATAGAATCACAGAATGGTAGGGGTTGGAAGGGACCTCTGGAGATCTTTGAGTCCAAGGGCAGCCCACACAGGAACAGAACTAGGTGGGACTTGAAGGTCTCTAGAGGAGGAGACTCCACAACTTCACAGGGCAGCCTGTTCCAGTGCTCAGTGATATGAGAAGAGAGGTAGTGGAGTAAAGAAGGGCAGTAATGCTTCCTGGCTCCTGGAGAAGGCAGTCCTATGTTAAACTGCTTGCTTTCAGCCACTTTGACAGATGTAGACTGCTAGAGACATGGCATTCCAGAGCTGCTCACAAGTGCATAGAGACATAGAAATCTCCAATTTGAAAATATGTTTATTTTTATTTTTTGATTTTGTAAAGATGGTTTTAAAATGCACACATTTGTGTGTTTGGAAAGTTAAATACTACAGTCATTTCCCCAAACATTATGATGTACATACACTTAACAAATGAGTAATACTAGTTTCTATTAGAAAGAACTAATACTAGTTCTTTCAAAGTGTAAAAATTAGTGCCTTGAAAAAGAAAGGCACTGTAGGAGTGAAAATTATTAATTAATTATAGGTTTAGATTTCATTATAGATTTGCCCTTCAGGGAGCCACGATCTCTAAATCAGTTAACTTTTATATAATCTATAGAATTATGTATCTGGCAGATTTCTGGTACCAATGCTATTGTTTCTGGAGATGTGGCTGTCTTTCTGGTTTGTGAGTTAAAATGTCATTGCTATAAATATAATTTCTTTGGATGAACACCTGTCCTTGTCTTTATTGCAGACAATCTGAATTTTGGTATTTTTCTAAGTCTAACAAGGCTGTCAGTATTTTTCAGAAAAGAGCCTATGCCTATTAGCCCTTCTTGGAGAGAGATGTAAAGATGCCCTAAGCATAAATATTTATCTCACAGTGCTTACACATTGTAAAGAGTGGGATATGCACTTTAGATACATAAAGTGGCAAATATTTCATGAAAGAACACCTAAAAACATGGTTTGTTTTAGCTAGCACAAAAAAAATACCTAGAAAAAAAAAAAGTATCTATTTTTGGACTGTTGCTTAAGATTCTTCACTATTCAGGAATACTCTATAAATACCACTCGAGAATACACTGAACGTAAGTCAATTTTTTTTCAAAAGAAGTAGGACAGTGATTCACATATCCTTACAGGAGGTAGAAAACAGTAGACAAAATGTGTCTTTTAGGTCTGTTTTCCTTTCCAATTGCTATAAATAGTGTGCTGGGGAGCATTCACCTTAACCACAGTAATTTCTGAAGGTTGTCCCATCCTAAGCTAGTCTTTTTTTCTTTTTGGTCATCTCTCTGAAAAAATAACTCCGTATTTTAGAGTACACAATGCTGTTGTCTCACAAACAGAAGATTCTCCAGCACATCTTCAGTGCTGGACAAACACATTGGGTTGTCTCTACAGAATGGAAGTACAATAAGCCTCACATTCACAGCAGTTTGCTGCCTGATATGGATAAACTTATTCAACTGAATTAATGGGATTGCACAAATCATCAGAAGAAATAATTATATATATATTCATTTGACCTCTGATGCTCTGTCAGAGATATGAAATATTAATATATTAATGTCCTGTGTTCAAAAGTGGGGTAAAGAACTTACTTTTCTAAATCCATTTTGATCATTCATGATTTTATTTTTTTTTTTCATACACAAACTTACCTAAGCTTGCTGGGAAGTATTTAGTTACTGCTTGGTTTCTTTCCAGGTATGCTGTTCTGCTGATATGCTATTTCTTAAATCAATCTGAAACAAACAAACAAAAAAGAATTATTTAAATTAAGTGATATATCTTCAAGTATCAGAACTTCTCAAAACAGTTGAAAGAATATTCGGGTGCCTATTTACACCTGTTTATATTTGTAATTATTTACAATCAGCTTTCATAAGCTTGAAAATAAAATATTTTCCTTATCAACAAGTTTTTCATTGTAAAATATATACAGTATTTAAATCCCATTAGTTTTCTTTCTGATTTTCTAATATAGTTGCCCTAAAGAATTAGAAGGAATTTAATGAGTAAATGTTTGCTTTCTGAAGATGACCCATCCTATCTCCCTCCCATAACCACAGAATGGATAAAACTGGTTGCCTATACAAGCAGCAATTTTCACAATAAATGAAAAGCATCAGACCCACAGTGTTTTAGGGACTGGGATAACTATGCACAATGACTACCTATGGACACGTTCATAGTGTCTTGGTTGGGTAGGATTTTAAAGTAATGGTCCATTATACTCTTAACAGCTGTAATCTCATAGAGTGCTGTTCACCAAATGTTTCTCTGCTCCTGTAACAGCACTGGGCAAAACTCCTTTGACAGGGCAAGACCATTTTGGCAGAGTAGGATTGCTCTTTCACATAAAAGAGCCTTGGGAACAGAACAAGCAATCTCTGCATCATAACGGATGAAATAGAGCTAATATTCAGTGATGCAGTACAGATTTACTAAGCTAATGCAAGCTGACTGTGCTTTGACACACCATACACAGCTTTCTAGAAATGGTTCCACATTTTAATACTATGCTGTCTAAGTGTCATTTTTGCTACTTCAGTCCTGTAGTGCATCTGAAATAATAGATACAGAGACAAAATGCTAGCAATAGTTTTACATGTAAAATTGGTTTGGAAATACTAAAAAAAACCAGACAAACAAGGGAAAGCACCATTATGTCTCTTATTTTCTCTTTAGTCTATGAACTCATCTTTTTTTTCCCTTTTTTTTTTCCTTTATTTTCTTTTCCTTTAAAAAAACCCAATAACTTTAATCTGAAAAACACATATAAGCAAGGGATTAAAAGTCATTATCACTCTCTGTATATGCTCTATTGCTTTTCATAAAATACATATACACACAAAATATCTGTACCCATATTTGCATCTGTATCATATCTGCTTCTCTTTTATACATTTACCTATTTTACATACATATATTATAGATAACATATATCTATGTACATGTACATACACAGTTTGTTAATTTGTTTGTGATTTATGTGTGTCTTCCTCATAAAGAGAACTCAGTTTTGCTAACATTCATTTTGTGACTCTAAGGCCAAAGAATTGAACCCATAAATGTTATCAGTGATATTCTTACATGGGAGTGGATTAAGGTAAGGACACTAGTTCCACAAAGCTTGCTGTAATGTACATAATCCTGCCCTTTTACTAGTTCTGATGACTAAATGTCACCTGAAGATTCTTAATAGGATTTGAGTGATAACCAAAGTGACTTCCCCAGTTCCCATTAGAGTTGGTGACTGAAAAAAAGGTTGTAGAGACTTAGTCCTAAGTATAAAACAATACCTCTAATTACTTATTCACTGCACATCAGAAAGGTAATGCTGTGGTCCAGGGTCTAACAGAATCAATATGAACAAATCCATGAGACTGAGCAGACAGTAGATGCAATTGAAGAATATACTGTGTGGATACAGGGATTCTGAATATGATACTAAAACACAAGAGCAGGAGAACAGCTGAGATGGTTGTGAAGGAAATAAGTTTACTCATAGCACTTTTTTTAATTATCCAGTGGAAATATTGAGCACTGACTGGGTATAAAGCTGCATTTGTACTGACATCTCTTAGAATTCACACTCTGGTTTGTGTGGTGCAAGGCAACAGAGACAGGACAGTCACTGACACCAGAGGATTGGCCTGTCCCATCAAAACCCACATCATTGCTTAGCTTGCTGACAAATCTGTAAAGCCTCAGAAAATTTAACAAGTGTTTCATTTCCTATCACATTTTCCACTGTATGAAGAGAGTCTTGGAGGGATTCACTGGCTCATGAAGAAGACACAGAAAAAGAGCTGGTATCCTGTGATCAGAAGAGGACATTTTTTCTTCCAATGGTCATTATAACATCGATGATGGTATGACAAGTAGCATAATATTATTTGGACTTACATATTTTGTAACCTGCAGATGAATTTTAGTATCTGTTGAATGGAAAACTGTTTTGCTCAGCATCTAAAGCTAATGTAGTATTGCTACTATTAAAACCAATTATGCTTTACCTTCCTTGCAATTATCTGAATCAAAAGTTGGAGCTCCATATGTTTTGCAGAATCTGTCAAAAAGATAAAGCTCATGCAGAGCTCATATAACACCTAAGAGTTATGAGAACCAGAATTTAGATGTAGTTCTTAACCCACATAAAAGGAAATAACCTTTGGATTTTTTGGTAAGATAAGCAAACACATAATCTACTCAGAAATTACAGTGACTCAGAAATTACAATGATTCGGATCTATTTTTAGATATCTCTATTTAAGTATTTTCAATAGATTCATAGAATCATAGAATGGTTTGGGCTGGAAGAGGGATCTAAAGGTCATCTACTCTGACCCCCCTGCAGTAAGCAGGGACATCCTCAACTAGAGCAGGTTACTCAGAGCCTTATTGAGCCTTACCATATCTAGGTGTGAAGTGTGTATCTGAACACACATTCTAATGAATGCAACTCAATAAATATAGTTAGAAAAATTCAGGGTATTATTCCTAGACTCCTGAATTCAGTCAGCTAAATTATCCTCTATATTTCACTGTCAGCAGGATTAGAGAACTCCTTATTCTTGGAACCCGTAAACAACTCAGAAAAGCTCCTGTTTGTCATTGTCAGAACACTCAGTGCATCTGAAATAAACCCCACATTCACACATTATATTAGAAATGAGCTTCATAACGTCTCCCAAACAAAACTACTATGATTCTGACTTGTTGTTTTTTGTTTTTTTTTTTAACATATTAAGCAGTTTTGTTTTGTTTTAGTTTTTCACAGTATTTTTTTTGTTGAAGAGTTAGATGCTTGATTCCCTGTTCTGGCTTTTTCTTTTCCATACAAATCCAAAAGGACTAAGCTGTTTTCTAATACTCTTTAAAGAAAAGCAGGAACTAGCCTTCACCACACACTGTAAGTAGTAAAACTTAGCTGAGTGCTGCTGTAGTAGTTCAGCATGCTTCTGGCTGTCCCTCAGGGTAACAGAACTGGGGATGAACCAGAAAGACTTCATCATGCGTTAGGAAAATAAAAGAACTTGTATGTCTTTATCAGCATCAAATAAGGATGCATTTGCCTTCACAGCCAGGATTTTAATGCCCTGAAGAGACTGTTCCTAAAAATAAATGTAACTTTATATCAACACAATTCAAGTTACTCAACTTGAATTTTTAGCCCAGGGCTCGCAGAGGATAAAAGTCTCATGTGTGCACATTGTTCTGTGCTTTGAAAATAAAATTCAAGCATTGATTAAAGTGTATTATTGTTGACCTTTCTCAAAATTTAGACTGCTAATTTCCAACTTCCAAACTATGAAGTCAAAAATAATTAGAGTTGCAGAATTTTTAAATCTCTCTACTGATCTTTATTTAAAAGATAAGGAATCTCAACTGTGAACTAAACACTGTCTCAAAGTTTGGATGATGCATTCATGTTTGTCCATCACACTGATTATACTGAAAGCCTAAATAACAGGATTTAACCCAATGCCTACATTTTAGATGATAAAAATAAGGCAACACGAATCCTAGCCAAAGTGATTAATTGTTATACTCCAAGCTCAGTGTTCTCAAAATATGAATTCTGCCTCAGCCATGAGATATGTAAGTTATGTGTACAAGGTTTAGCTGCATCCTTATTTTGCCCTTGCTCTAAGCCAGCCAAGAGCCTTTTGGCACCAATAGGTATTAGTTTAGGACAGACTTGATGATAATTTTGCTGTATAATTTATAACTGGCTAATTGTTCTAAAATATAAGGCAATTGTGTTTACCACACAGTCTCCTTATTTTTTTTTTGTGCGTGTGTTTTACAATGTAAAACAAAGTGGTACAATAGTTTGTGCATGGAAGACACATGAAGCATGCAGTCATTTAAAAACTAATCCAATTTGAATAGAATCTCCACTCCCCATGCCAAAAAAAATAAACTCTATAAAAAAGCCAGCCTTAACTAGGCAGGATCTAAATCCTGGAAATTCCTACGTAAAAAGTTGTACAAAACCAAGGAGAAGATAATAGGGAGATAATAAACACATTTTCTAAATATTAATGTCGATCTTCTTTTATAGAAGTAACAAATTTACATAAATAACCATATGCTTAACTCTTTTTCTGTATGTGACATGCTGTGCACAAGCAATATCCATTCAATTGCATTCTTTCTGATACAATATGAAGGCAGAGCATCTGAAGCTTTCTTTTCATCAAACCTCAAGCTATCCATCATTAAACTTGCTCAGCACTTTGATACAGGATTTCTAGGGAAAGCTCCTGATATGCAAAGTATGGTATTAATGGTTCTGTGAGCTGTGATCTTCCTACTTTGAAAAGTGTTGGTCCAAGTGGTAATTTTTCTATGGAATTATCAAAATAATTCTCTTTGAAAGAATATGGATGTCTCTGGAGCTGGGTTTTGATGGATTATTAACCTTTGTGTCATTAGCATATTCTGGGTCATTATTTGTGCTCATTATTCTTACTTAATTTTTAAGGTTCTCAATTTATAAAGACTTACACCTAAGTCATTACACTACACAGTTGCTACATAATTACATCTCAGAGGCACTATATGCACAGAGGTAGATCTGGTGCTGTTTTTCCCACCCAAAGATAGGAGGCTGTTTCAAAATAAGTATGCAAATGGAATTGCCCCACTGCATTTTAAACATAAAAATAAGATAAAACCAGATGATCAAACAGGTAAGGATGCAAAAATCAGAAAAACTTTCCCCATTAATAACCTTCTCACCTCTTATCTATTAGATTTCATCTACTAAGTTGTTTAATGTAGTTTGCATTGTATTGGACTTAAAAGCAGATGTTTAAGATTTTGGAGGAAGTTTAGTTTCTATTGCCAGAGTATTTTTCTCTTTCTTTTACTTCCCAGTTTTTATTTTTATATTTTATACTGTATACTTGCTGATAATGGTGTTGATGGTTTGTTTATGGTTTTGCTTTGTTGTTTTTTTTTACCATTTGATACTGTTTAAGGTTATAGCAATCTGTCAGCATCTGCAGCGAAGTGAGATGAATGTCATCTGGGGAAACCTTGTCTTTTTTTTATTCAGTTTTATTCATCTGTCCAAGTTTAAAGAAAGAAATAAAGAATTTTATAAATATATCTTTTGAAATCCCTTTTTGTTTGTTCTCATCTTCAATGGGCAATACCCTGACTGATTGCATTTATTCTAGTCTTATTGTAATGTAAAACTTTGTAAACCTAGTATCTATAAAAATTGCTTCTCTATTTTCTATTCCTATTGTTTCTTGACAACGTTTTCATGCCTTTTTGCACAATTGGGGTAAATCATAAATAATTTTTACAAGTCAGGGAGAAAGTTTCTGGCTACCAGGGACCTTCCAAATATATTATTCATATGTAAGATAGAAAATTGCAGAAGTCAAATGATTTGATCAGTCAAAAATATTTGCAGTTTTATTTACACCTTAAAACATTATTTATTTAAAAAATGGCATGGAAAATATATGAGGGTCTCCAGCAGATTAAGAAATTATTCTTTCTCTTGTGTATTAAAACCATGATCAAAATAGTGATCATGTTGAAAAGAATAATTATAATGGCAACTGCACTGACAATCTAAAGATTTAGTTCTGTTCTTGCAGGGTTCTTTTTATATCTGTGTCATTAAAACTTTTGAATAAATAGCTAGAAACAGAAAATTTCCCTGATCTTAGACTCTCTGTCATGATGGATATTGCCAGTGACTCATAATTCAAGTGGAGTACTCTGTCAACAAGAAACTATACACACCCAGAACCACAAGGACAAAGAAAGTATTTTGGAAGTATAAAATTCACAATAGAGTGATATTTTTGTGGGGGAAAAAAAAAAGTTAAATACAAACCCCCCCCCCTCCCCAAAACATTCCCCCCCCAAATACACCCCCCTTAAAAAAAAAAACAAAAAAAAACAA
>VWZY01000180.1:159062-273842 GCA_013399075.1 Chloroceryle aenea
GAGGGCATGGTCTTAAATTGTGCCGGGGGAAGTTCAGATTGGATATTAGAAAGAAATTTTTCACAGAAAGGGTGATCAGACATTGGAACGAGCTGCCTGGGGAGGTGGTGGACTCTTCGTCCCTGGAGACATTTAAAAAGAGACTTGATATGGCACTCAGTGCCATGGTCTAGTGACTGTGGCGGTAATTGATCAAGGGTTGGACTCGATGATCTCTGAGGTCCCTTCTAACCCAGCCTATTCTATGATTCTATGATTCTAAGTAATGGAATCACAGAATCCTTCACTTTGGAAAAGACCTCTAAGATCATCAAGTCCATCTTTCTACCCAACATTATCAAGACCACTAAAACATGTCCTGAAGTGCCATGTCCACACATTTTTTGAACATCTTGAGGGATGGTGACTTCACCCCCTCCCTGGACAGTCTATTCCAATGCCACACCACTCTTTCAGTATAGAAATTTTTCCTAATATCTAATTTCCTAATATCTGACTGCAACTTAGAAACAAATGCAAACTCCCTGTAACTCAATGATTGACTCTCAGGATCTGGAGTCAGAATATCCAAAAATATCCAACAGTGGATATTTCTAGAAGGTTCAGATATTTTCTGTACCTGATAAATATAGATTATATCCAAAATTTTATTAATCCTTACTAATGCACAAAGATGCACTAAGATGCACAAAATATGTAACTATATGAACCTTTCAGGTGAAGTTTCAAGTTTTTTTCACAGGTCTCTCCATTGAAATGACACTTTACAATTACTCAGACAGGGTTCAAGAGTGAAAATCTAACCAGCTTGTCATGACATTCAGATTAAGTTCACCAGTATTCACTCTCTAATTTACAAAATTATGTATTGATTTAACCAGACTGTAACAAATCTGTCCTGAGAACTGCACTATACTTCAGTATTATTCTATTTAGCTATACACTCACCTGTATCACTTGGAAGTATTATTCTCATTTTTATCAGATGGAATGTAATCTTGCTGTACACATTGTTCTTTATTATGATTAAAACTGAAATTCTTTGTATTTTCCCATCTAGATTTCTACTATTGAAATTATGGGCTTAAGGCCAACATTAAATGTTAATTTCAAATTATGATTTAAAAGAAATTTAATAAAAAGTCAATGATGAGAGGAAAGTTTGAACAAAAGGGTAAGGACAATTATGTACTTCAAAAGCAGTATTTAGTGAGAAGTGCTGTTATTTGAGCAAATAGTATTCATAAATATTATTGGAGTTGCAGTCAATTCATAGCCCTTCACCTCTGCTGCTCCTTCCTCCTCACACTTTTCTCCTCCTAAAGTGTGTGGTCCCTCCTGTGAGAGTCAGTCCTTCATGAATTGCTCCAGTGTGGGTCATTCCCATGGGTGTCAGTTCTGCATTAACTGCTCCAGCATGGAGCCTTTCCAGGGTCTGTAGTCCTTCAGAGACAGATTGCTCCAGCATGGGCCCCCACATGAACAGAAGTCCTGCCAGCAAACCTGCTCCTGCATGTGCAGGGTTCTATGGGTTGCAGCTTCTCCCAGGATTCTGCTCCAGGGTATCAGTGGGCTGCAGCTTCCTTCGGGGCACATCCACGTGCTCAGGTGTGGTGTCCTGCACGGTCAACATGATCAAAATCCTCTCCTACATGGTCCTTCATGGTCTGCAGGAAGACAACCTGCTTCACTAGGGTCTTCTCTATGGCCTATTTACCCTCTCTTTCCATGAGAACAGAATGTGTTTGCCTTAATGAATGAATAGTAAATAAGCTTTTCTATGACACTTTGTAGCAGCCACTTAAAATGTGGTTGACATTATCATAATTTCAAGCTAATTAACATATAACAGGAACACAGCATACCCTAACTTCTTTGTAAGCTCTTATAAATTGTAATCTTTGCATTAACAAGGTATTTCCTCATGACCTATAGCTAATTAAGTCCCCAAAGTCTTGCGAATTGTGAATTTTTGTTGGTAGGAAAAATGGAAAGTTCATATACAGCAGCAGTTATACTTGTTATCACTACACGTATAATCTTTTATTACCTGAAAGGGAAATGGTAATCATCAGTGCAAAGCTACAAATATGTCCAGATCCACAATATCCTTAAAGAAAACACAGACATTCCTGCAATTTAACTTAGAAAAATGGTCCCTGACTCACACTATATTTTATTGTATTAAAATTTATTCTACTCACGTACCTTTTAGCCTCTAAATCAAGGTTGAAAATAAATGAATCTGGCACTTTAATAAAGGCTATAGTCAAGAAACAGAAAAGAATTGTATCTATGCATGTAAAAATCAGTGTTTGATCAAATACCCAAAGACAGTGGGGAATGCACTTCTGACAGTTAAAGGCATACACAAACAGAAGTCAGTAATCAAAAATATTAGTTAGAAAAGTATGAGTTAACCAAAGAATGAACACCAAGAGTGAAAATTCATTTGAAAGTGTGCTCTTCTGAATATTTAGCCTTTCAGATGATGCTTCAAAGCTTACTTTAAAATTATGATTATTGAAACAATATTTTAATATTTTTAAATAAATCTTGGAACAAATGACAACAGGAGTTACAAGCTAAAAGTCTCTATAATGCACAAGATTAGGAAATTTTGAAACTATAATACAATAGATGAAAGGGTCTGTTCATTTTTCCACTTGTCTTCCATTTATTTAATCATGTTTAAAACCTTAAATGAGCTTCTGCAACTTGGCATATAGTTGTAACTTGAGAAAGCCCATTCTCAGGCACAGCAGCCAAGTATTTTTGCTTTCAGCATCTCCTAGGGTTAGGCAGACAGTTCCCACTTAGGTGTTTACCCACAGACAATGAATACACAGAGATCCTCTAGAAGGAAACAGACAACAGCAGGGGAAATAAATTGTGGAGGAGGAAACAACCTGGAACCTATCCACTTGTTTTCAAGAGCAGACAGATGCTTTATTAAAATTCATTTCTTCTGACAAAACAGGGAAATGTGTGAGAATTCATGAATTTGCACTGACTTTTGTTGACTGTTCCTGTAGCAATCTATCTAGGAACTGTCCCTTTCCTATGTGAATTAGAAAACTGCAATCTGGCATTCTCCGAGGTCAGGGCTTTAGTGTACATTCAAATCAGGTAGAATATTGTGGTAATAATCAGTGGTAATGAAAAAAAGAAAAAAAAAAAAAAAAAAGGCTTAAGTCTTCTCTATATACATGTGTTTAAATTACTGATATAATTTCTTAGCTAGAATAAAGAGTCAGGGTCCTGAACAGATTTTTTTTTCTTCTTCTTTTTCCCTTTTTCTGTTGCTACCATACTGGTTTGAGGTCTGTCTGGAAATCTAGGGAAATTTCATAGAAAGAACTGTGATTCTTGTGACCACTTGTTTTTTTTTTTTCATCCAATCAACATCACAAGGTGCTTTGGCAGTTTTCTTCAGTTCTTCTGTCATAACTCTAAATAGCAAATGAAGCAATGAATTTATACATCTGTCCCTCCTATTTTGTCCTTTTTCATTCTCTGTAATCACAGAATTCTAATTCGTAAACTACTTCTTACATAAATACATATATGTAAGTCCTACAGCTATATAAGTAATAAAAACTATTGACTGAAAATTTTCTGTTCAGCATCTATGATACTGGATGCTGGGCTTGGGCTTCCTTAGTTTTGGGAACGCTTCCAAGCCAGGTGATTCTTCTTCCTCATTGGCTGGCTGTACTTGCAGGGCATCAGACCTGTTCTGCAAGGGCACCTGGGAGGTCAGAGGAGTAGCTGAGGCAACCTGCCTGCCCTGCAGGGTAGGAACTTGTTGACATTGTCTCCTGTTGAGGGGATGGGGTAAGGTCATCAAGGTAGTAGTTTGCTTGCTACCCTGACCATGGACCTGCCTCCAGTCCCTCTTTTCCTTTAGGTTTCTGCCTTCAGTCTAATAGGTATATGATGTAGGGGGATGTAATTGAAGTTAAATATAACTACTGGAAGAGTACCAAACTATTTCACAGATGAAATCTTTTGACACATAGGCATAAGGAATACATGTTTTTTGTTATTTCAGCAGAAATAAAAGTTTTCTACCCAGAAAAAAAAACCCTACATATTTCATCTTATGTTGTGCAACAAGATGTCAGAATAACCAAATGGCTTATTAATTTTAGAAAGTTATTAAAGATCTCAGGGAAGTAGGTTGCTTATTAAGAGGAATATTTGTCCTCCTATTGATAATTTATTAGGATAGTTTTATCTACATATTTTAAGAGAGAGAAAAATAAATTTTTTTGCAATTCCCCATAGCTTCAATTACAGGAAGATATTGTATTTCATTTATGTGACTTCCAGAGACCAAAAAATCCTTTGTTAACTCTTGTCTGCTATAATTTGTCAAGTTCAAATACATACTACATAAACTATACCACCGAGTAAATGCAAGATCTTTCCAGTGTTTGAGCTTTTAAGAAAGAGATGTCTACTGTGATAAATTAATTGAGAATTATTAACAATGTCTATAATATATTCAGTTCCAGGAAATCTATGCAGTAATTTTTATTCAATTATTAAATATCTTTATGTTTAAACAGAAAACTGATGTTCTAGATAAGCATCGTAAGGAAAAAAAATATATATTGGTGGAAGAGTGGTAGTCTAATCATAATCACTAGAGTCATAAATAAACTAGAAATAGAATATTTTAGTGCTATGAAAAGACACTGAAAAGTTATATTAGTAACTCAAATCTGTTTGCCAAAACCAACTCTTGTAAAATAACAGAGCAGCCTAAAGAAATAATCAGTGCAAGATCATATATCATACAGTATAAAGTAGTAATGACATGGTTATTTTCACATCAGAACCATGAGGGAAATGCAAATTTCCAGCTGATTTGGGTAAAAAGAAACTTTTCATCAGAATGGACTTAGTAGTACTAGAACCAGCTTTCCATCTAAGGACAATCAGCATTTTCTTGCAACCTTATTGTAATGTTTGGCTCTTTTATCATTACACCTCTGAGAAAAGTTTATATGTCAATGAACCACTTGTTTTTTAGTGCAACACTGCAATTAAACTTCAGTGGTATCCCCTCACAAGCCATACACAAAAAATCTTTCACAAAAAATCTCTCCATTTTTTCAAATTTCCTTGGGAGGAAAGAGAGGGAAGAAGTAGACACAGTAGTTTAGTTGTGGCCTTGAGTATCCTCAGTAAAGGGGAATAACTGCTTCCCTTCATCTGTTGAGCTTGCTCTTGTTTATGCACTATGCAGTCCACCTCCTTCACAAGGGCACACCACTGACATTAAACCTGTCACCAGGACTACAAGTGGATAGCATATCAAGTGTGCTAAAGCTGACAGCTATTCATTCTACTTCTACAGAAGGAAAAGAAGTGGTGACTATTTGGTTCCATTAAAGACAAAAAGCATTGTCAGTTCATGGAAAGTTTAAAGAACTTGTCAAAGTACAATTTACACAAAATGTAACAGTCCAAACCCAGTTATTTGTTGAAATGGAATTTATTCTAAGAAATTTTTCTTCAGTGGAAAAGTATGATGAAGATACACCACAGTAATGGGTTAATCTTGAGCATAAGTCAGATGGCCACGCAGCTGCTCTCTCACTCTCTCCCCTCAACAAGGCAGGCAAATAAAATAGTTCTTGGGTTGAGAAAAAGACAAGGAGATTCTGTACCATTTACTGTCGGGGAAAAACATATCTGACTTGGTAAAGATCAATCTAATTTATTGCCAATAAAAAAGAGTGTTTGATACTGCAAAACAACAAAAAAAAAACCTCAAATAACATTTTCCCCTGGTCCTTTCTTGGGCACAACCTCATTCCTTCATTCCTGCCTCCTCTGCCTCCTCCCCCACCAACAGTGCAGGGGAATGGGGAAGGGAGGTTAAGATCAGTCCATAACACATCCTCTTTGGTGCCCCCTTCTCCTCACACCTAGCACAGTTCCTCTTCACAGGCTGTAGTTCCTTCAGGAACAGCCATCTGGAGTGTGTTTCTCCTCAGAATGCTCTGCTGTGGTCCTCTGCACAGGCTGCTGGAGAATCTCTGCTCCAGTGCCTGGAGAGCCTCCTCATTTTCTCACATTGTTGTTTGCATGGTTTTCTCTCACACCTTTTTTTTTTTTCTTCCTGCTCTTTCTATCATGAAATGTTTTGTCCTTGTGTGAAATACATTTTGAATACTGTGTCCATTGTGGAGCCAGATGGAACTGGCTGTGTCTGACACAGGGCAACCCCTGCCTTCACAGAAGCCTCCATGCAGCCTCCTGATACTAAAACCTGGCCACAGGAACCCAATACATCAACTTATATCAATCTTATCAAATCTGTAAAGAAACTAGTAGGATAATATACTTTCTCTGTAGAAAAACACAAAATAATGTAATTTATTAGTGTCAGTTGTATCTAACCCTTGAGCTCAGTCTTCTCTATCTCTACCTGGGCTGCAAGGGAAATTGCTGCAAAATCTCACATAGATTTTGTATATCCTTTCCTTACATTTCATATTCCTGTCTTGTCCAACTCAGCTCTTCTGTGAGATTCCTAGTGACTGATTCAGGACAAAGTGAGTCTATGCAACACACACAGAAGATCTGCTGGTTGGTAAAAAACATAACTGTATTGGTGTAATGTTTGATATCAGATTTGTCACTTTAGAGATGACAATATAAAAAATACCAAAAATACTATGACATTCCCACTGATTCTTTGCTTAGAAGACAAT
Source organism: Chloroceryle aenea (assembly GCA_013399075.1). Classification (NCBI taxonomy): domain Eukaryota; kingdom Metazoa; phylum Chordata; class Aves; order Coraciiformes; family Cerylidae; genus Chloroceryle; species Chloroceryle aenea. The sequence continues at coordinate 165,794 of VWZY01000180.1, forward strand.
AAATAAAGTAGCATTTGTATCCACATGCAACTGGAAAGATAGCTTCAAAACAGAGCTTACTGGCAAGCTTGACATTTCTGTAATTTCACTGCAGGACTATCTGAAGTTGTGTAAAAACTGTAGATAAAATCACTGATAACCCAGATGTTTCTGCAAATATATGCAGAGAAATTTCATATTATCCAGAAAGCATTTATAAATAAAATAATTAGGATTTTAAAAATGAGTTTATATTAGGTTTTTATTAATCTATTAACAAGATACATACATTTGCTTAGGTCAAAACTTGGAATATCACCTTTACTTCAATTAGTTTTTAAATTTCTAAAGGCTGAGATCTAAACCCTCTCTTTCTTGGTCTGATGTTTCAAAACATAGAAGCTTACACGTATGCATGGAAGATCCAGCTTGCTCTATTTATATGTACTAGCATAAAACTATTTCACAGTCTCTTGTTGTTAGGTTTCTTGCACTAGTTCTGTTATAGCTGACCTGGAACAACACCTCTCAGCTCCTGTAGTACTGGTCAAAGAGTTCATAAGCTCTGAATTCACTGTTCAAGCACTAAAAATAACCCCCTGAAGAGTTTTAAATGATGTTTTATTAGAAAGCTAAAATTTAAAGATAAAATTTTATTATCTATGTGTATGAAAGGCACAAATAATCACTGATTTCTCATAAAAGCTATCCAAAAGCTTTTTTTCCAAAAGCCCATCTGTCCTGCTGCTCCTAAGACCCTTCATCTTGCTGCCTTGATAAGTGGTGACTCTTTGAACTCAGCAGTTCACTGGCGCAGCAGCAGATGAAAGACTGGAACTGCAATCTACTCAAACACTGCTTTCTTTGAAACACACACTAAGAGTATTTACTTCCAGCATACGGAATGGTTTTGTCAAATCTTTAACTTCCTTTCTTTGCAAACAGATTTCTATTTGCAAACAACAACAAAAAATCTATAAACTTACAGAGAAAGTACTTTTTAGTCATCTGAAACTTAAATGGCTGCTCAGAGCTAGAAATGTAGGTTCCATAGCTACTCAAGAGTCAACTCCCAGAAGTAATTCATCCCATCTTGGTTGTGTGTCTGAAATATGGGGAATGAATTGTCTATGACAGTATTTATTTCTTTCCATTGTATGTAGGGGAAGGGAGAAGAGGCTTAGAAAAATAGCTTTGATTAGATGGCCATTTTTCATGCAGCTAGAGTTAGCTGAAGTGAATTTCACCTGAGTGCCCATCTCTCCTATGTCAATATGGCCAGCATTCTTCTCATAGTTGCATATGCAGAAATAAAAATATCCCTTTGTCATGCAGAAATACGAAAAACCCAGCTTCACACTGCACTAATACCCACATGGACTCAGAGCAATTTGTCAGAAATTAATTCTTAGCCCTTAAACATGTCTCTGGTGCAAATCCATTGCCCAGACCTTTATGGTTGGTTCTTTACACCTCTTCACAAAGATGTGACACAGGAGAAGAGTTTCATATCCTCTTCTTCTGCCTCCAACTCATGACTGACCTGACTAATGTCTGCCTCCAACTCATGACTGACCTGACTAATGACATAAAAAGGTTTATCTCCTAGATAGATTGATGAAACAGGCTAAATACAGTTTTTTATTTACAAGATGGAAAAAGGGGACAAGAAAAACAATAGAAAACAGGAACAGGTTGGGAAATTTAGACTAAATGCTTATCAGTAAGTAGCAAATAACTTGTAAATATGATGCAAGTTTTCTTGCACCTTTAAAATGAAAGGAGGTATAATTTGCCTTTTGTGCAATGTGCTGTCAAACTCTATCCATAGGTAAAAAGAATGTGAGTAATGCCAAGAAAAGAACATGGGACTGCTTGTATCAAAATAGGTTTCAGCCATCCCACTAAGCCATCAGATCCCACAGCTTACTATATTTTAAAATACATTTCTGTTTTAGTATTAGCCTGTGAGAGTTCAAGGAGTGTCTGCATGATGCTTTTAGCCATATGTTTTAATTTTAGATAGTCCTGCAAGGAGCACAGAGTTGGACCTGGTGATTCTTATGGGTCCCTTCCAATTTGAAATATTCAAGGACTCTATGATTCCATTTCTCAGAGGTTAAATGAGATCTTTCCACTTGCCACTGGAATAACAAGAATTACATCACAATTCATCTGTACAAGGATTTATTTCAATAAAGCATGCCAGAAACTATAAAAAGACTCTTCACATATGTGAAGGCAAGACCAGGACTAGTAGCCTCCCTGGTGTTATGTGTTTCTTAGACAACAAACTACTTGTGTGGTATAATAATAAACCACTCTATGTAAAGATTTAAAAGATCCAGCCTGAGGCTACCTTAGAGACAAATTATGAACTTTATGTATTATGAAAAGAAGTGGTGAATAAGCTTTGTAAAAACATCAAGAAATACTTGCTGCCTTAGGGTAACTGTGAAATACTTGACAATGAAGATGTGCTTGTGTAGGTGCTGTAAAAATAGAGAAAAAAATATTAAGTCCTTTTAAAAAAAATGTATAGAGAGAGAAGCAGTGTTTGTCCAATAAGCATGTTAAGGTTTTAATGAAGTGCAGAAGCCTACAATATCTGCAAACTTATTGTTCTGAGTACAACTCAGTATTTAATCTCTCTAATGTTTTTAGCCAGTGCAGATAAAAAGTAATAACATGACAGAGAGTGGATGACAATTTTCTAAAGGCCTGTGTCTTAGTTTATGTGGTATGAGCTTATCTTAGCAAATGAGGCATGCTTTACCTCCACAGAAACAAACTGTGCCTAAATTGATATCCACTGAAAACAGAAAACTACAGAAAGCAGCTGAGAAAAGTCAAATGGTCCCACTCTTCCACCTAATGCATGTGACACTAACACTGTAAATAGACCAGCTACAATTACTTTCCCTGATGTTGCTTTGATGATTAGAGGATGCTGCACAGAAAACAGCTATAAACTGTTTCTCAAGTTCTGTTTAAAAGCTGTTGCATATATTGACAGAAATTGAGAGTAAACATACGTTATATCTGTATATTGACAGAAATTGAGAGTAAACATACATTATATCTGTATACTCCTGTAAAGGCAGCAGAGTATGTAGTAGTTATGAAAAAGCAGCACCTTTTTCTACAGTTTGGGAGACCTCTGTTGGACATTCTTATCTTCTACAGCAAAAGCTAGCAGTCCTCACTCTCAGAAGGCACCCAGCTAGTGAAGCTTTTCTTCTCTTAGATAGGTGAGGAACTTGGCTGGAGAAAAGCCAGCTGTGCAAGCTGTACTACAGAAACAGGACTGCAAACATGTGACAGGGCACAGGGCAGCGAAGGAAGTAGAGGAAGGACACCAAGGACTCTCTGTGCAGTGTGTTTCTTTGATCAAATGACAGCTGACCTTTTTTTCCTGGATGTTATGGCTACAATGAAATAATCCCCAATGACTCTTCAGCAGCTGTCAGTGTAGTTGTAGTAAAAATGTACTTTAATTTTCAGGCTCTGTCTTCAGACTGTTTCAGTAATTGATCTAAATTATTATGTTTTCATTCAGAATTTTGTTTTATTTTTTCAGTCTTGTTCAAACTTCAGTAAAGCACAATTACAGAAAAGGAAAAAGAGAACATGGATTTTTTTTCCCCCAAAGTAGTTTTACCTGATGTTTAAATGTAATTAAAATCTACTCTAAATCAAATGTCACTGGTGTTTTTCTTTACAAAACAATGCCATCCTTTCAAAATGCATTCTCTTTAAAAATAACATAAGGTTGATATCAAAGTGAAGTAGGAAATACCATTACAATGTTTTCTTATAAGGTTTTCTTTTTATGTTTTTTTTTCATAAAATATAATACATCTCCCAATTGTATATATATAATATACGATGTTTCTATATGTATACCATGATATACATTAACATGTCTGTTACTAAATCAGACAAAATGTCTCATTATTCCAGTCATTCTGTGACAGCGACCTGTGCCAAATATTTAAAAGAATACAAATGTGAGGAAATGTACAGTGAAACTTCCCTCATTATACCTTCCTAGCTTCCACAAACTTGTAGTTTAGGGACCTCCCCAGAGGTGATTTTATAGCCCTTGGAGATTTTCATCAGTGCATTCTCTAATTGTTTCCTGCAGTTATCCACAAAGTTGGCAGGAGAAATCTAATGTGCTGAAGAATTACACAATTTACTAGTGTGTTATGTGAAATGCACTTTTCCTTTTCTGTGTTCCAGAACTTCTTCCTTGCAATTCAGTATGATTGCACTTAATCTTTCACCATTATATCAGATTTGTGTAGATATCTATCTGTATTCTTACTCATTCTTCAATATATTTTTTACCACTGAAACTTGGTATTGAGAGCAATTTAATCTATAAATTCATAGTATTAATAATTGGAGAATTTCATCCTTTGGATTCCTTTTGATTTTTTTAATGAATTAAATACAGAGATGACAACTTCATTTTTCAGTTTATAAGGTTACTCTCAAAACTTTTCAGCTGACATTTTAGTCAGAGACACATGTTCTGATTAAAGTGATTAACATTTATATTTTTTTAATTTATCTACTGTTTGTAGAATGATTAATGGTGCCTCAAAGAATGGCACCACTGTGGAAACTTTTTAATCACCTGAACACTTTGTGTCAAGAGATGATTTAGCTCGATGGCTATGTCTTTACCTTCCTTGAGGGGTTCTTCTGCACACTGATCTTCTGTAGGCATGTTTTGTCATAATTCCCCTTTCTGTTATGTATTATTACTGTTTTAAATTCCTTTAATAAGATGTTTTTTCTACATTTTTAGTCACTCTTTTTGTGGCTATGCGTTATCTTGTCAAAGTTTCCTAATTTCTATCTTGACCAGGACATCTTAACAGTTGCACTCAATGATCTTAAAGATCTTTTCCAACCTGAACGATTCAATGATTTCATGATTCTGATAGATAATATACATTAAATATGACCTTTCAGCATAGTGTCCTTAAACAGCTTTGTATTACCTGAAAGTATTGTAACCTTTTGAATGTTTATTTTACCTTCCCTCTAAAAAAAAAAGCAAACAAAAGCAAACAACCAACAACAAACCAAAAAAACATGACCCAAAAAAGCCTACCAGCCAACCAGAAAGTTTTTTTGGGTTTTGCTATTTTTGTTTGTTTGTTTGGGGTTTTGTTGCTGTTGTTGGGTTGGGTTGTTTGGTTTTGGTTTGTTTTTTATATATTATACTGATTTTGAAGTTAATTGTTGCTTGGATATTCTTTCTTAATGGAAGATTTTATATTTTTTGTAAATGTGACAAGATAATCTTTATTCTTACAGAGGGCAACAGTCACTTTTTAACCTTGTCCCATGCACTCCTCACAATTAAATATTTTGTTTTCCTTTCATTTCTGTGTTTTCTGAATAGTTACTCCAGAAGACTCTAGGACTAAAAAACCTGCTTTGTCATCATGATGTTGCTGCAGGATACCAATAGATTTCTGAAAGGCAATGATTTCTGCCCACATTACACTGAATCTGCCATAGCTCTCAGATGGTCACAGTGCCTGCTGCACCAAGGATGGACAATACCATGCTGTTCAAACCACACACTCTGCCCCATCCGTGGAATTGTTCAAGGACAGGTTGGATGGGGCTTTGCACAACCTGGTCTAATGGAAGGTGTCTCTGCCCATAGCAGGAGGGTTTGATCTAGGTGATCCTTAAAGTACCTTCCAACCAAAACTGTTCTGTAATTCCATGATTTTATGATTTTCAGAGATTCTCTTTTTAATGTTTTAACCTTTCATACTGCAGCTTCAGTACACGGATATTCTATCATTTCTCAGTATTTTGTTGAGCTCAGCATTTCATCTGTCATATAATTTCACTTCTTTCCATTATATACTTTAAATAACACATTTCTTACTTCAGGTGGCTTGTCTCCTGATACACCCCTCTGAAGGAAGTCTATTAAAGCCCAGTAATTTATATTTAAAGAAATGTTATATTTCCAGTCTCCTTACTGATGCATTTATTGCTACCCTCAACATTTTTCTTTCTATTTCTGTCAACATTGTCTAAAAATCCAATATAATTCCACAGCAGACAAAAATGAAAAGAGAGAAATTAATCTGAGTAATGTCTTCCACATGTATATATATATTTGGTTTTCCCAAGTTGCTGCTAGAACAGTCTTTCCAATTACAACTGGCTAGATATGATGTTATATAATCTATTTCTCTGGAAAAAGAAAGTCTTTTATTGATCCTGCCTATCTCCTATTAACTTTGTTCTGATTTGTAAGAATCCTGTCATCATCAGGAAAGTAATAATAGCACTCACAGATACTCTGAAATTTTAGCAGTTAAAACCAATAAGGAACTAATCTATCAACAAGTATGAAAATGATATTTAAAAAAATATTGTAAAGGTAACTAATAAGATTTTGAATTCACACAGTAATGACAAATGTTAAATTCTAGAAATGAGCACCTTCTTTCTTTCATTTACAGAAGAGAATAATAATATACTTTCTTCTTCACAATATTCCAACTCTCCAACTCCAAATCTGCTGACTTATTTTTTCTTTTCCATAATATCTATGCCATCATAGTTAATCACTTTTGCTATGTGGAAAGGATGAAGGCAAATAACCTCAGGATGGCCTTCACACAGAATTTCCCTTAAGTTAAAGATAAATCATTTTAAAGGCTATAAATAAACATTTGTATGAGAAACAATATCAAAAAGAAGTGACCATTCTTGACTCAGTTGGTTGCTAATAAATTAATTTGTAAAACATTGTACTATTTCTAGAGAAATATCTCTGGAAAAAGTATAACTATCCTAGTAACAGGGCTCATGTGTTTTTAAAAGAAATTTAAATTTTCTAAAATTCTGCAATTTCTTTTAAAATGGAGATGTATTTTATTACTTTTATGGCAACAATCTTTGCTTATTTCCTTTCTAGTAATATTTAAATGCTACTTAATTCTATTTTATTAGTTCAGATATTGAAAAATATATTTTCTCATACTTGTGCAATAACAGAATCCTAAAACCTAGATTAATTGTAAAAGATAGCAACATAATAAAAAGTTCAATTTACATTATTAATATACATCACTAAATTGATTAAAGCTGCACCATGACAGTAGAAATGTGATAACATAAGCCATGTATAATATTTTAAATTCTCCAATTTGCTTTATGGGCACTAAATGAAAAGAGATATAATATACATATTTAATTAGTCCCTGAGTTTGCTAAGAATTATGCATGTTTCTAACTTTGTGGCAGTAGTTCCATTCTCTTAAATATGTTTGTTGTGAGCAAAACATTAAACATATGTAAGGGCTTTGTCAGGATGTAATATTAGAAAGTGGTTTCCTTAAGACAGTAAGTCCCAGTTTTTCCTTTTGAAATCCCACAAAAAAGTACTGGCAAATATCAGCACTACACAATAAATCCCACTCCCACCCTTTATTTTGTTTTCCATAAACTGGATATGGCTTAACAATAGAAAGAAGAAAGTAGAAGTTTTGGGAAATACACTGAACAGAATCTGGTAAACAGCACGGTGATTAAGTGAAGACCATAACAGGTTCAACATCCTCACAGGCACAATTACATAACACTTGAATCTTAGGTTCTTTGTGTAGTAGTTTGTCTGATTATAAGTAAATTTCCTCTTGTTGCAATAATTGCAATCTGTTCATAGCATTTATTAATATTCTGAAGAGAAGTCATTTTGGGGGCAGAAGCTGTGTGTGTGAAGAAATTTGGAAGTATAACTTGAAATAAAAGCAGCCTTGCGTTGCCTTTATAGTCAAAGGAAGAATGTACTTACTTTTCATGATTTGCATTCAAGAGCCCAGGTTAATTTCTCTCCTGATATAGATGCTTCTGTTCAGCTTCTAACACCAGGTGAGGTAAATCTGCAACAGAGGGAAAAGAGAGGTCAACATAGTACTGATGAAGTTAAAAAATCCCTGATGGCCACTGAATGAATACAGCTGGGTTCTAACCTGCAGGAGCTTCTGATTTCAAAGCTTTTTTAATCAGTTCTAAGCAGTAACTTTATCTAGCATAAGTGTTTGTTTGAATGGGAGTGAATGTGCATACTATAATGTGGTATTCTTGTAAGAAAATCACCTTTAACTTGAAATGGTATTAATTGATACACGGGAGTATGACTTTACTCTCTGATCAGCCCTGAATGCACATGAACACTGCTCCCCTTTGTGCATAGGCTCTCATTCTGAGAGGATTTTAGTGCCTTTAAAAGCTGTTGAAAGTGTAAGCAGAACCAGGTAATTGCTCAATGATCTGGTTTAGAAAGAGGATCTACAGAGCATGAGATAATTTTGGCAGAAAGGAGGCCAGTAGCTATCAAAAGCTTTTCTTCATCTTTGTCCCAGCTGTCTCCTATTCAGTATGAGGATAGAAAATAACTTCACTATAAATTAATAGGTACAGTCCACCTATAAAGAGTCTATTAGCTCTCAGGACGTCTCTATTAGATGAATGTAACACCTCAGTATTAGAATGAATCTTAAAATACCTCTAGCAAATATCTAGTGAAAAATCACTGTAATCCAATGTTACATTATGTGGCAAGAAACTTTTATTTATGGAATATTTCCCTATAAACTTGAAATTCTAAAGTGTATATATATATTTAACCTTGTAGAGTTACACATTTCATTAACATAACAGTTCCTCGTGACCAATAAATATCTTAAAATGTCAAGCAAAGATATGTATATATATAAACATAAGTACATACATAAATTAGTCTTTAGCTTTCATAATTTCAAGGAAGAGACTAAACTATAGCCTAGTTTCAGCTTGTAGTTTCAAAATCCAAGAGATTAGTAATACCATCTCCATTTTATTCACCACTGATTTAAGGATGGCTACACCCTGGCCACTCTTACAACTTAAAAGCAAGAATATTCTATAGCAAACTATAAGCTGCACTAAATATTATACATGTGTTAATTAATCACCTGTGTTTTCAAACTTACAGCATGCTAAATATTCACTCAACCCTCCAGCTAATGGCTCTTAATCCTAGAAATGTGACCTTGGCTGATGCCCTGGCCAAGAGGGAAGGACTTCCATGTAGGCAAGATGTAGCATTGAGGAAGCAACTCCCCATTCCTAAACTGAACCACAGGGCTTTTATCCTGTGATTTGCACGACTGTGGCAAGACTATGCCTGATTGGATTATACCATATGGATACACCAGGCTCTCAGCTGAAGCTGACACTGAAACCCACCAGGTTCTCTTTACCGTATTTTTTTCGGGCAACTGAATAGTGATTTTTGAATGACACTCAGGACATATTTGTTGAGGGATTTCAAGGCACAGCTCAGTTTTTGGTTCTTTGCACGTTTCAGCACTGCCCTGTTTGTTCTGTGGCTTATGGACAAGTCAGAGCTCAGCTATATGTACACAGCTCCGCGTGGGTTGTATCTGCGTAGACAGAGCTGCAAGGTGATCCAAGTCTGGGTTGCTTTCACACCCCCCCATGAGTCAACTTCATGCACTGTACATTACTGAAACGTTTTATGAACTATGAGCCAGATGATCCATACACTCTCTTTTTTGAAAACACACCAAGAGAGCAGTGATAGTGATGTCTGCTGCTCTAAGCATCTGGTTTTGCTCTGGTCTCTGTCAGTCCCTGGCACACTTCCCCTGATGTTGCCCTCGAGCAGCCCAATTCTTCAAGTCTTTGGCACAGGGAGAAGTAGGAAAGTGAAGGCTTTAACTTACTGGGTGCTGACACCTACAACAGCTATTTGTCTATCTGTGTCTAAAGACGGCCCCAGAGAGATAGATTTCTGAGTTACTATGTTTGATAAATGCTGTGTGCCTATATAAAAATAAGAACCTTGAGCAACTGAAGACAATTTAATTGTGCACTGATATCGAACCCAAATCAGACAGCATTATCTATGCCTCAGAAACTGCTTCAGATCCTTTGTGTGCTTGTATTTCACAATGGTTTGTCTTGCCTGCAGAATAGCTCTGATTCACACAATGGCAGATGAATCACGAAGAGAAAAAGAGTTTAATTTATACAATTTCTATTGGACAAATGAAGAAGTGTAATATTTAATATGATCAGTTTCATCTTGATAATATCCATCTACGTCTTCCAGATTTTCAAGGCTTTCATTTTAAAGGCTCTTCTTATTCTCACTCTTTATGTTATTTTAAAAACATTTTGGATACATGGGTAATTGTTTGTACTTCAGTAGTGAAGCTGCTTTTGTGCATCAAAAAGACAAATATTGACATCATTAAAAAGGCCCAACCTAATGATTACATTTTATAATTTGACAGTAGCAACTACAGGTTTCCTTTGTTATAACAGTAATTAAGGAGGCATCTATCAGTTCTTTTCTCAAATACGCTTCCAGCCTGGGCTTAAAGATGGGAAGTCCATTTGGTCTAAATAGAAGTAGCTTGTCATTCTGAAACAGATATTTCCATTTTCATAATTTTCCATGGAGTATAGCTTTTAAAATTTGAATTTTTATTTAGTGAAATTTTTATTATTATTTTTATTTAATAGACCTTTCTTTTATCATTATGTTAAAAATTGTCCCAGACAAAGCATATTACATTTTGTGAATGTCAGCTTTTGAAAATATTTCCTTTACCTACTGGACCTCAATTATCTCTCTCTTGTATTGAAGTGCCCCACTACTGAAGGCATGGCTGCACCAGTGCTGAGTACAGGGGGACAATCACCTCCCTACTTCTGCTGCTTGTGGAAGAGTGGCTCACTGAGCTAGGCCATGGTACAGGCCTAGTGAACCAAAGTTATGAGGAATCCTTAGCATGAGTGTGCTANTTTATGGAATATTTCCCTATAAACTTGAAATTCTAAAGTGTATATATATATTTAACCTTGTAGAGTTACACATTTCATTAACATAACAGTTCCTCGTGACCAATAAATATCTTAAAATGTCAAGCAAAGATATGTATATATATAAACATAAGTACATACATAAATTAGTCTTTAGCTTTCATAATTTCAAGGAAGAGACTAAACTATAGCCTAGTTTCAGCTTGTAGTTTCAAAATCCAAGAGATTAGTAATACCATCTCCATTTTATTCACCACTGATTTAAGGATGGCTACACCCTGGCCACTCTTACAACTTAAAAGCAAGAATATTCTATAGCAAACTATAAGCTGCACTAAATATTATACATGTGTTAATTAATCACCTGTGTTTTCAAACTTACAGCATGCTAAATATTCACTCAACCCTCCAGCTAATGGCTCTTAATCCTAGAAATGTGACCTTGGCTGATGCCCTGGCCAAGAGGGAAGGACTTCCATGTAGGCAAGATGTAGCATTGAGGAAGCAACTCCCCATTCCTAAACTGAACCACAGGGCTTTTATCCTGTGATTTGCACGACTGTGGCAAGACTATGCCTGATTGGATTATACCATATGGATACACCAGGCTCTCAGCTGAAGCTGACACTGAAACCCACCAGGTTCTCTTTACCGTATTTTTTTCGGGCAACTGAATAGTGATTTTTGAATGACACTCAGGACATATTTGTTGAGGGATTTCAAGGCACAGCTCAGTTTTTGGTTCTTTGCACGTTTCAGCACTGCCCTGTTTGTTCTGTGGCTTATGGACAAGTCAGAGCTCAGCTATATGTACACAGCTCCGCGTGGGTTGTATCTGCGTAGACAGAGCTGCAAGGTGATCCAAGTCTGGGTTGCTTTCACACCCCCCCATGAGTCAACTTCATGCACTGTACATTACTGAAACGTTTTATGAACTATGAGCCAGATGATCCATACACTCTCTTTTTTGAAAACACACCAAGAGAGCAGTGATAGTGATGTCTGCTGCTCTAAGCATCTGGTTTTGCTCTGGTCTCTGTCAGTCCCTGGCACACTTCCCCTGATGTTGCCCTCGAGCAGCCCAATTCTTCAAGTCTTTGGCACAGGGAGAAGTAGGAAAGTGAAGGCTTTAACTTACTGGGTGCTGACACCTACAACAGCTATTTGTCTATCTGTGTCTAAAGACGGCCCCAGAGAGATAGATTTCTGAGTTACTATGTTTGATAAATGCTGTGTGCCTATATAAAAATAAGAACCTTGAGCAACTGAAGACAATTTAATTGTGCACTGATATCGAACCCAAATCAGACAGCATTATCTATGCCTCAGAAACTGCTTCAGATCCTTTGTGTGCTTGTATTTCACAATGGTTTGTCTTGCCTGCAGAATAGCTCTGATTCACACAATGGCAGATGAATCACGAAGAGAAAAAGAGTTTAATTTATACAATTTCTATTGGACAAATGAAGAAGTGTAATATTTAATATGATCAGTTTCATCTTGATAATATCCATCTACGTCTTCCAGATTTTCAAGGCTTTCATTTTAAAGGCTCTTCTTATTCTCACTCTTTATGTTATTTTAAAAACATTTTGGATACATGGGTAATTGTTTGTACTTCAGTAGTGAAGCTGCTTTTGTGCATCAAAAAGACAAATATTGACATCATTAAAAAGGCCCAACCTAATGATTACATTTTATAATTTGACAGTAGCAACTACAGGTTTCCTTTGTTATAACAGTAATTAAGGAGGCATCTATCAGTTCTTTTCTCAAATACGCTTCCAGCCTGGGCTTAAAGATGGGAAGTCCATTTGGTCTAAATAGAAGTAGCTTGTCATTCTGAAACAGATATTTCCATTTTCATAATTTTCCATGGAGTATAGCTTTTAAAATTTGAATTTTTATTTAGTGAAATTTTTATTATTATTTTTATTTAATAGACCTTTCTTTTATCATTATGTTAAAAATAGTCCCAGAGAAAGCATATTACATTTTGTGAATGTCAGCTTTTGAAAATATTTCCTTTACCTACTGGACCTCAATTATCTCTCTCTTGTATTGAAGTGCCCCACTACTGAAGGCATGGCTGCACCAGTGCTGAGTACAGGGGGACAATCACCTCCCTACTTCTGCTGCTTGTGGAAGAGTGGCTCACTGAGCTAGGCCATGGTACAGGCCTAGTGAACCAAAGTTATNGTTGAAGCTCACACTGTTAGCATTGGCCCATCAATCCAATCTATCCAAGTTTCTCTGTAGAGCCTCCATATTCTCATGCAGATCAACACTCCTGCCTTGCTTGGTGTCACCCACAAACTTACTGATGATGCACCGATGTGCAAAATCTGGATTTAACTCCACTGACCACCCCTCTCTGGGCCCATCCGTCCATTCAGTGCTTGATGCATCAGATCGCATGCTCATCCAGGCCATGAGCAGCCAGTTCTTCCATGAGAATTCTATGGGAAACAGTGTCAAAAGCTTTTCTAAATTCTAGGTAGACAATATACACAGACTTTCCCTCGTCCAAAAGTCAGGTCATCTTGTTATAAAAGGAGAAAAGGTTTGTCAGGCAAGATCTGCCTTTCATAAAACCATGCTGACTAGGAGATCAGGCCCATGCTGACTAGGCCTGATCCCCCGGTTGTCCTCTCTATGGCCTGTAAAGGCACTCAAGATGATCTGGTCCATGACATTCCCTGTTACTGAGGTCAGACTGACAGGTCTGTAGTTTCCTGGATCCTCNAGGCCAGTCTCCTTCCCCACCTGCTTGTTTTTTAGGCCCATGGGGACAGCCTGCTCCTGTGCCTTTAAGAGTTCTCTCTTGAAGCATGTCCAGCCTTCCTCAATCACTCTCCCGAATAGGTCAAAGTTTGCCCTCCAGAACTCTAAGGTAGCAGGTTTACTAACCCCTCTCCTTGTTTCNTGCATGTCTGCCAATTCTTTCAGCAACCTTGGGTGTAACCCATCACGTCCCATAGACATGTGTGCATATAAGTTGTGTACCAGGTCACTGATCACCTCCTCTTTAAATGTGATGACCTCATTCTGCTTCCCCTCCGTATCTCCTAGCTCATGAGGCTGGGTGTCCGGGGAACAGCCAGTTCCACTGCTAAAGATGGAGGCAAAATAGGCATTGAACACCTCAGCTGTTTCATCCTTCGTGACTGTGTTTCCCTCTGCACCCAATAAAGGAGCGAGATTTTCCCTAATCCTCCTTTTGTTGTTAGTGACCTTATAGAAACATTTTTTATTATCCTTAACAGCTGTAGCTAGGTTGAGCTCTAGCTGCACTTTGGCTCTCCTAATTTTCTCCCTGCATTGCTTCACTACATCTTTATAGTCTGCACGAGAGACCTACCCCTCTTCCAAAGGTCATAGACTCTCCTTTTGTTCTTGAGATCCAGCCAGAGGCCACTGTTTAGCCAGGCCAGTCTCCTTCCCCACCTGCTTGTTTTTTAGGCCCATGGGGACAGCCTGCTCCTGTGCCTTTAAGAGTTCTCTCTTGAAGCATGTCCAGCCTTCCTCAATCACTCTCCCGAATAGGTCAAAGTTTGCCCTCCAGAACTCTAAGGTAGCAGGTTTACTAACCCCTCTCCTTGTTTCTCCAAGGATTGTAAAATCAATCATCTCATGATCATTGTGCCCTAGATGGCCTCCAACCTTTACTTCCTCCATGTCCCCATGATTACAATCAGATCACGGCTCTGTGACCACACCTAGATCTTCCTGTTTATTCCTTGTGCACTGTGCACTGGTGAACAGGCATTTCAGAGACTCAAGCAAGCAAGCAGGTTTCCTTGGAGGGTTGCAAGAAGAATTACCATAGTCATACCCAGCCTCGAGGAGTCTGGCCTTCTGGTTCTCATCTTGGAAGGCNTGGAGGCAAAATAGGCATTGAACACCTCAGCTGTTTCATCCTTCGTGACTGTGTTTCCCTCTGCACCCAATAAAGGAGCGAGATTTTCCCTAATCCTCCTTTTGTTGTTAGTGACCTTATAGAAACATTTTTTATTATCCTTAACAGCTGTAGCTAGGTTGAGCTCTAGCTGCACTTTGGCTCTCCTAATTTTCTCCCTGCATTGCTTCACTACATCTTTATAGTCTGCACGAGAGACCTACCCCTCTTCCAAAGGTCATAGACTCTCCTTTTGTTCTTGAGATCCAGCCAGAGGCCACTGTTTAGCCAGGCCAGTCTCCTTCCCCACCTGCTTGTTTTTTAGGCCCATGGGGACAGCCTGCTCCTGTGCCTTTAAGAGTTCTCTCTTGAAGCATGTCCAGCCTTCCTCAATCACTCTCCCGAATAGGTCAAAGTTTGCCCTCCAGAACTCTAAGGTAGCAGGTTTACTAACCCCTCTCCTTGTTTCTCCAAGGATTGTAAAATCAATCATCTCATGATCATTGTGCCCTAGATGGCCTCCAACCTTTACTTCCTCCATGTCCCCATGATTACAATCAGATCACGGCTCTGTGACCACACCTAGATCTTCCTGTTTATTCCTTGTGCACTGTGCACTGGTGAACAGGCATTTCAGAGACTCAAGCAAGCAAGCAGGTTTCCTTGGAGGGTTGCAAGAAGAATTACCATAGTCATACCCAGCCTCGAGGAGTCTGGCCTTCTGGTTCTCATCTTGGAAGGCAGCTAAGGAGTATTTGTCACTGCTCTGGTTGGTCTGGCTTATTCCCCAGTTGGATGTGATGGCGTGAGCATCACCATCTGGGACCCCACACCCCAAGTCCTTCAGTTTAAAGCCCACCATAAGAAGTTGGCCAGCCTGCTGCCAAGCCAGTCTGTAAAAGAATTTAATGGTTTATTATTTAAGTAATGGAAAATCAGGTGATATTGATAAGATCTGAGTGCTTTCTAAAGCTGATGAGTAATTTATAGCAACCATAGTAGCAGGATAGGTGGCTAATTTGTTTTTCTTTCGGTTTTTAAATATTTTTACCTAATTTTACTGATGTGCTCTTAAGAGATTAATCAGTCACTGGCTCCCAGCATAACACGTGAATGCAAATTATGTTGTCAGTAAGGCAATTCCCAATTTTCTTTTAAAGACCACCCCATTGAGTCTGTTTCTTAGATCTGAGATGTATTTTTATTAGAAATTGGCCATCCATGCCTTGGGGAAAAAAAATTAAATACTAGATGTTTCCTGTTGAAACTGTCTCATTTTTTACGATCTTCAGCAGAAGCTTTCTTTCTTTTTTCTTTTCTTTAGTTTATTTCAAAGTGGTTTACATAATTATTTCCATTATTTTCTTCTCTGTATATTTTTGTACTTAACACAGGCTTTTTGTCTCTAATGGGATAACTGCCTACAGTTTTCAGGGTTCAAAATATTATGTAGGATGCCGCTAATAACAAGACAACAAGTAAAAAGTGGCAACAAAAAATAGGAGCATTGTTTCCCTGGTTAAGATATAAATATGTGATCTGCCACACTGCTCTAAATCTAAGCTAAATCTGCAAGGTCATGTAGTGGTTATCAATATCCATTGATTTGAGCTTCTGGGTCATTATATATGGACTTGACATCTAACATTCTTTTTAACCTTGGCAAAAAGTAAACAATAATTTTATTTGTTATCTCCTTAAGAAACCAGAGATGGGCAGGTATCCAAGAAAGATCTTTAGGCGTTGTGATGTTCAGTTCTGCATTTACTACCATTAATATTCTAGTTCAGGCATAGAATTGCACAATACTTCTATCCTTTCCCAACTGATTATACTGAATAAAATAAGGCTTCACAACACTCAGCATAATGAATATTGTTAAAATGAAAGTGAAAAGCCTGTTTCTGAAATTCTGCTTTCACCAGTAATTAATGTAATCCAGATTTCCCTTGCTGCTGGTCTTCACCAAAGCTTAGGGCTTCATTGTAGTGCAATAAAGCAGGTGTGTATATACAGTCCATTAAAGGTGAAAGATAGTTTGTGATCCTTTCCCTTGTTAGCTGTCTCCTGAGAAATCAAAAGTGATATTATGAATATCAATTTTAATTGTTAAGGTATGCAACTGAACTGTGATGGCTTAAGCCCTCATAAGTAGGACTCAATAGAAATTATTTTCTGATGCTCCAGCATCCTATGTGAGCTTTTCAGCTATTGCTGAGGTCAAATTTGTTTAAGGATGCACTAGAACAGACTAGGATCTTCCACACAGTCACCTACAAAGTCTGAGATGGCAGGCTGTAATTAATAGATGAAGGCAAGTAAGAAATTACTTCTTAACTTCTCCCTGATGAACTGATTCACCTTTACTAAGTAATAATGCACTCAAGGGTGAAAAGTTCTGGTACAAGCCAGAACATGGATAAATGTTTCCCAGGCCAGCAGAAACAAATTATTAACACAGATGAGTCACAGGCATGACTGCAAGAATGACAGGATATATGGAGCCAGGACTGAGCCTAGGGTCAGGTAAAAGGGGGAAGACATCAGTGGTACAAACAAGTTACTGATGCAGTCTGAATCTCAGCAAAGAGAATCTCAGCCTTAAGTGGAAATTTAATGCAAGAAATTAAGTTTTTCATAATCATAAACCCCATGTTTGGTTTTAATAGCCATAGTAACTGTATCCAAAAGCAGATACACTTAGAAAAATTTCATGGTAACATTTATCTGCAAGTTAACTGTACTTGCATGAACCTGGCTGCAGGATGCCTCTGAATGTAATGGTATTCTAGTTGAGATGCAAGTTTCATGATAAATGAATCACAGAATACCAGTTTGGAAGGGACCTTAAGGATCATCTAGTCCAACCTTTTAAAGAAAATTGTATATATATAGTTTAAATGAGATCTCCCAGCACCCTGTCAAACTGAGTCTTAAAACTGTCTATACTATAAGGAGACTATTATCCTTTGGGAGACTATCCCAATGTCTAATTCAGATGAAATCTGAATGGTAAGCTTCCTAGTGGAAATTACTGAAAAAAGATAAAAAGTTATATTTTTATATGCAGAAAAACTTTGAATAAATCAGCTGGATCTGTTTTGCCTGTTTTGCCTTGTCTATTTTATAGCCCAATTCCTTTATTGGCCATGGGACTACATGGCTTTCACCTTTGTTTGAAAATATCTGCTGGAGGCATTCAGGTCCCAGAATATCAAGGGATTTCTGAACACAGATGGTTTTCCTGAGATGTGCACCTCAAATATTCATTCTGTGTTTACAGTGTGAGACACATTCATCAGACTGACAGTCTCACAGAAATTCTGTACTTGTCTTAGGTTTGTTTGTTTTGTTTTGTTGGGGTTCTTTTTTTGGCTTGTGTTTTGTGTTTTTTTTTTTATTTTCTTAGTATAATGATGAAAGACACATCACTGTATAATTTACAAAATATAGTGGAAAGCTCTAACTGAATTTGTCACATCTTCCATGAATGACCTGAGACACATGAGAAGGTAATCTGGTCTTGTAATTTAATGCATGACAAAGGGGAGACAAATGCAAGACATATGTCTCAAAGGAAGCAATTAGATAAAGCAGACATAGTGTTATTCTAATCATATAAGGGACAATATGTGTCTTATCTGAGTCCATGCTGGCTGACAATGACTTTACACACAGCTCCCTGCGGCAGAAAAACAGGTTTGCCATTTCTTGGTACTGTGCACCAAAAATAAATTTTACTGACGTGCTCACTTTCTCTCTTTCTCTCTTTCTCTCTCTCTCTCTCGCATTACAAAATGGTAGTTTTCTCTGTATTATTTTTTTCAAAGATCAATACTGTAACCAAAATTTTTAAAAATATTTTAAAATCTTGATACAAAACAACATTTAAATAGAAATTTCAGTGGTATAGGACACAAACATAGTTAAAAATATTTCAAAAGCAATGAGGAAAAGATAATTTTGTAAAAAATAACATTTGTAACTTTAAAATTAACTTTTTCAGTCCTACTAAAAAAAGGTCTCCAGTATCATGGCGAATTTATAGAGACTACTTAATGCCTCTTACAAAAAAAAAAAATAATCCCTAAACCTTGCTCCTTGATAATTACCCAAGGAAGGAAGTAGAATCATTAAGGAAGTGAAAGCACAGCATTCCCCATCTTATTCTCCTATCTTTATTCATATCCAGAAAAGAAAAGTTAAAAAAAAAAAAAAGGAAAAAAAAAGAAAAGAAAAAAATGCAGTAATAAGTATACATCTTGTCAACTTCTCTGCCATAACTATTAGATTGATGTAAACCATAAGCAGCAATAGATTGGAACTCATATGGCAAATGCCAGAACATTACATGACAGTTTTGAATTGGGGGCTTACAGAAGTCAATGGGAGAGATAAAGTGTAGTCAGAGAAAGGTATGAGTGATTTCATTACTGTGTATGGACATAAAATGATAAACACACATGGAACACACAAAATACCAGCACACTATTGGTAGCAATTAGGGGATTATCATCCAAAAGTCCTGACACATTTTACAGCCTTGTTTCAGATTTTTAAAAATTTCTTATTTTACTATCTTTTGGCATTAAAAAAAGGCAAAATTAAACTATTTGTGATGGTTATTTGCTGTAACTGAAATATAAGTGAATGGTTTCCATTGGTAGCTGCTAAACATTTACCAACATTGGACGTCCATTAGAGTTACCAAAGTAAGCACAATGATTTAAAAGATTTAAAAGGAAGAAAAAAAAAAAAAAAAAACAAACAGAAAATTATTACATAACAGACCTTTTAAAAAACACGACGAAAACTAATGAGATGCATAATTACCTTTGTGAATTACACTTAAGTTTGGTTAAAAGTTTTAGATTTTATTCATGACCTGATACATTAAGTTGGAAATCAGGAGAGCCTAAGAATCTCTGTACTTGTCCATTTTCTCTTTTATCATGTGCATTTGTTTGCATAATATAGAAGAGCAGCAGGGCAGAGTAATTATGGCAATCAGTCTCCGAACACATTAATCTGCTCTAAACTGCAGGGAGTAAATGATGCAGAAAGAAATCCAGCAGAGAAATATTTCTTTTGTTTGTGGCAAATCTCATTCCAAGTTTAAATCATGCAAGGACAACTTGTAATTTATTTCATGGCTGCCTAATTATCAGCAATTAAAATACCTGGTAAAAGTGTTTGATTTGAAGAAGCTTAAAAGAATTTAGTTTATGTTAGCTAATGAACATGCTATTGTATGCAATAAGGAAGACTCCTTTTTTTTAAGTCATATGGAGAATAATTCTTTTTAATCACTATACTCTTCCAATAACCTATAACTAAAGGTTTCCAATAACAAGTAAGATTTTTATTTTTCCTTTTATTTCTGTTCTCATTTTAATTCTTACTCTCACTTCTTCTAGGTACTCTCCATAAAATTTTCAAGTCTCTGACAGCAAAAACTACATCTATTTAGGAAAAAATAATAATAAAGTGCACCTACAGAGAGATGAAATAGGTGCCACTTTCAGATCCAGGTGATGGGATTTCACTGAACTTTCGGTGAAAAAGATGAAATGTGTTGGGTTTTTTTTTGGTTAAATAGAAAAAGTGCCATGATTTTTTTTCATTTTGTGATAAATGAAATGGCTTTTCAATCTCCCTGTTTCTGTCATTTGATAACAAAGAAACAGTAAAATTTTGTGCAATGGTCAACTGTCTTCAATTTTGAAACATGTTGACTGTCTTTAGAATTAAAGTGAAAATTTTGTCTCATTACTGTAAGGGATTTTGTTTCACTTATTTTTCTAGAAAATAGACACCATATTGTCTTTAGCTATTCAAGTCATAACCCAGCAGAGCACTGGGTACAGAATTTGGGTGTGTCAGTGCTCTGACACAGATGCAAAAAGCCCATACTGGGTGCCTGATTTGTGAGACAATAACAATCCCTCCCCCAGCACTAAAGCATATTTCTAATGAAGGAGCAGGCCACTGAAAGAAACAATACAATAAAGTAAAATGACATTTATGTTCATATTGCTTTATTTTCCACTGTGCCCTGTGTTTTCTAGCTACTTCTGAAATCTGAGAATGTTCACACTGAGCTAGTTATAGATGTATCTCATGCACAGGGTTATACATCTTCTAATACATGGTTTATAATAAGTAGCTTAAAGGAGGTGGAGTGTTGTGTGTTCTCTCCTAGCAAACCTGAATTTTCATGCCTACTTTACTTTAATTGCTGTTGTATTAATGTCTTGTTCCGAGCGTTAAGGACCTATGTAAAGAATTGTCATGTTTATCATTGTTTTGGAACAATCACTTGATTCCACTGATACATCCCTTTGATAAAAAGAGATGATTTCCTAAACAAAGGAATACCAGGACACTATCTAGACTTTAGTAAACCATTTGATTCAGTGCTGAATGTTAGACTAGAAATGGTGTTGATGTGCAGGCTGAGAGGGAGGAATGAGGAAGTGACAGGACCTGGACAGTGTTTGGAAGAAATGCTGCATGAACAGAGGCTGGGAATTCAGATGCTGTGAGGCTGACGGAAAAACTTTTTGTGAAAGTATTATCCCCTGGGGATAGGGTATAAAAGTCTGTGTGTGCTGTAAATAGCATCAGTAAGTGCTACCTGGGCCAGGGTATAAAGGTCTGTGTGTGCTATAAACAGATGTGCTAAAAATAGCATCCCTAAGGGTATAAAAGTCTGTGTGCTCTCAATAAAGCTAATTCGGGGTCTGTGCCTCCATATGCCACATAGAAAGCTTTAGGATTTGCATAAAAATTATAACAGAGTTCCTAAAAGTAATATATGCCCTGGAAAACCTTGCAAATGATTCTTAATGACCATAACACTAAAAAGTAACCTTATATTATTACCTTTGCTGCTGTCACAAGCTTAATGGAAAAGTTATTCTGGAGCCCCCAGCACAAGAAGGAGATATTGGANGATTTCACTGAACTTTCGGTGAAAAAGATGAAATGTGTTGGGTTTTTTTTTGGTTAAATAGAAAAAGTGCCATGATTTTTTTTCATTTTGTGATAAATGAAATGGCTTTTCAATCTCCCTGTTTCTGTCATTTGATAACAAAGAAACAGTAAAATTTTGTGCAATGGTCAACTGTCTTCAATTTTGAAACATGTTGACTGTCTTTAGAATTAAAGTGAAAATTTTGTCTCATTACTGTAAGGGATTTTGTTTCACTTATTTTTCTAGAAAATAGACACCATATTGTCTTTAGCTATTCAAGTCATAACCCAGCAGAGCACTGGGTACAGAATTTGGGTGTGTCAGTGCTCTGACACAGATGCAAAAAGCCCATACTGGGTGCCTGATTTGTGAGACAATAACAATCCCTCCCCCAGCACTAAAGCATATTTCTAATGAAGGAGCAGGCCACTGAAAGAAACAATACAATAAAGTAAAATGACATTTATGTTCATATTGCTTTATTTTCCACTGTGCCCTGTGTTTTCTAGCTACTTCTGAAATCTGAGAATGTTCACACTGAGCTAGTTATAGATGTATCTCATGCACAGGGTTATACATCTTCTAATACATGGTTTATAATAAGTAGCTTAAAGGAGGTGGAGTGTTGTGTGTTCTCTCCTAGCAAACCTGAATTTTCATGCCTACTTTACTTTAATTGCTGTTGTATTAATGTCTTGTTCCGAGCGTTAAGGACCTATGTAAAGAATTGTCATGTTTATCATTGTTTTGGAACAATCACTTGATTCCACTGATACATCCCTTTGATAAAAAGAGATGATTTCCTAAACAAAGGAATACCAGGACACTATCTAGACTTTAGTAAACCATTTGATTCAGTGCTGAATGTTAGACTAGAAATGGTGTTGATGTGCAGGCTGAGAGGGAGGAATGAGGAAGTGACAGGACCTGGACAGTGTTTGGAAGAAAGGCTGCATGAACAGAGGCTGGGAATTCAGATGCTGTGGGGCTGACGGAAAAACTTTTTGTGAAAGTATTATCCCCTGGGGATAGGGTATAAAAGTCTGTGTGTGCTGTAAATAGCATCAGTAAGTGCTACCTGGGCCAGGGTATAAAGGTCTGTGTGTGCTATAAACAGATGTGCTAAAAATAGCATCCCTAAGGGTATAAAAGTCTGTGTGCTCTCAATAAAGCTAATTCGGGGTCTGTGCCTCCATATGCCACATAGAAAGCTTTAGGATTTGCATAAAAATTATAACAGAGTTCCTAAAAGTAATATATGCCCTGGAAAACCTTGCAAATGATTCTTAATGACCATAACACTAAAAAGTAACCTTATATTATTACCTTTGCTGCTGTCACAAGCTTAATGGAAAAGTTATTCTGGAGCCCCCAGCACAAGAAGGAGATATTGGAGCATGTCCANAGGTAAAGATGTCCCTACTCGTGTAGGGAGGTTGGACCAGATGACCTCTAGAGGTCCTGTTCAGCCTAAAACATTCTATGATCCTGTGATTGTCACTGCACAATGATACCAGAATACATAAAAGGGAAAATGGTATGATTGTATTGAGGACTGATCATATAAATGAGAATATTTGAACAGCAGAAAAAGCAAACTATGAAAGAAAATGGTGCTAAACCCAGAAATTCTTAATTGAGTAAAAACAGAAGAAAAATGTATATCATTAATATTATGTATATTATTTAAAACTTATGTGATTTATCTGTAGCCAAAAAATAATGACTAGGTGACATATCAGGCATGGTGCTTTCAGCAGTGAGTGCAAGGCATTAGCAATATATCATCTCTGCTATGTTCCACAATCCCATCAGTCATATTCAATGAAAATCAATCAAGTGAATGCACGCTACAAATGCACAGCAAAAAAGGGACTGTGCAGGAATATGATTGCTATATATACATCTACACATTCATTGGAATAAATATGAGAGGAAAAGTTTTGAACACACAAAATATATTTGTGTTAGAACTTAGAGAATAAAAACTTTCTAACTGGAAGGATTGTCGGGTGCTAGCATAGACTGCCTAGGGAAATTATATTTCTAGCACTAGAGAATTTTAAGAGACTGGCAAAAATCTCTTAAGAATGATTTGGGATGCCTTCAGAATAGCTTGGTTCATGATCTGCATCCTTCATTACTATTTCCATTCTTTAGGTCACTATGTTATGATACAAGACAGTGGGTCTAATGTCACTCAAGCCTTTCACAGTCTAATGTACAAAATGTGCCATTTCTTTATCAGGACTATGCTCCATCTACCCTCTTGGGTTAACCTACATTCTGCTGTGATGTGAGGGTGTTCATAAGGACAGTTAGAGTACCTGCCTGGAATTATCTGAGTCCCTAAAGTATACAACACTTGATAAAATCCTTTTTCTCACAGATCTTATGAAATGTGACCTTAATGAAGAGTCAAGAATGAAAGAAGGTGGCATTTACTCCATTGACAGCTGGGTGCAGAAGTCTTAAAAATAAACAAATATGGCCTATGAGCTCTGCTATTTGCATAGTCTTGGCATATAAATGAACTATTAATAATGCTATTAGTATAATTCTGATTTTTTTTTATTCTATGCAACTAAGCATATGCTGTTGTTTTAAATGAAAAGAAACACAAAAATTCTCATCTAAATGAAACTTCATAGGATCAATAAGGTGGCTCCATAAAGGACAAAATGATGAGATAAAGGAAGTTTTTTTATGTTTTTGGCAAAGAAAACTCAAACATACTCAGAAATTTGTTGTTACCGACTCCATAAGACCGAAACCTTTGGTTACTACTAATCCAATGTTCAAAGAAGCTGCTGGACTAAAAACCCTGCATGCTTCCCTGATCCAAACTCTTACATACCATTGACTATGTCATCAACACTTGGTATAGCAGCATGTGTCACATGGGCTTATAGTTCAACCAGCAGGCTGGCTGTTACCAGCTCAGCCCTACAGATAATGCTTGTGACTGAGCACTCACCAGAACATACTTGTCAGAGCTCTTGGTAAAGCAGTGAGTGGAGAGCAAACATCAGACCCATGCTCCAGACAGAAGACCAAACTCACACTGATGATCTGAAGGGAAAATGCTGTGGAAGATGCCACACAAAATGTTCAAGGAAAGTCTTCAGCTCTCTCAAGAGCTACATTCAGGAGCAGTTGATAAAATGGTTGGTTTATCAAATTGCTGTTAATGCAAGTACCTTCCAAAGACATTAAGATGAAAATATCAGAAGCTAGAACTGTTTAACATATTAATTCAACATGAAAAAATAAACAGACAGTGATGTAAGCTTGCCCAAGACTGAAGCATCCTGAAGAGTAAGAAATCAAACAAGAGAACTAGGAGACTTGCATGGATGAGCAGTGAGATAATGAATAAACTTAAGTGGAAGAAGGAAGTATATAGAACATGGAAGAAGGGGCTGACCACCTGGGAGGAATACAAAAATGCTATCAGAGGATGGAGGGATGCAATAAGGAAAACTAAGCACTCCTTGGAACTAAACTTGGTAAGGGACTTCAAGGACAACAAGGTTTTTTCAAGTACATTAGAGACAAAAAGAAGACCCGAGGAAAAGTGGACCCACTGCTGAATGAAGTGGGTTCCCTGGTGAGAGAGGCCATGTATAAGATGGAGCTACTGAATGCCACCTTTTCCTCATTCTTCAGTTCTAAGACTAGCCCTCAGGAGTCCCCAACCTTGAAGACCCGCAACAGCCTGAGGCCTTAAGATCAGGAATGTTACATCATTTTATCTGAAAGTAATAATGGGCTGTTAACAGAACAAAAATAATTTGATCTCAAGTACAAACATTTCAAGAGTGCATTAAACCATCTGTTTGCCATGTCTGAGGAAATATTAAATAAAATTCTACATTTCCCACACAGAGCAGCTGGTAGCAACAACGAGATATACCAGACTGTTTTACATCTCCTGTGTGCATGTTTTGGGAAATGGCATCATAAGCTTAAAACACACTTACTAAAATATTGAAAGATGAATGTGTCATGAAAACTGACCTTTTACTGTTACCTAAGAGTTACCTCAGCATTCTCAGCATTGATATAGGGTCATAGAATGTTTATAGATATCTACAGATATTTTTTTCCATAAAATTACAATAGTAATAGAGATGATTGACTTTATTTGTATAATCCATAGCCATATTCCTGCACTTCTTGCAGTTTAGTAGTAAGTTCTGAAAATCAGTCTTCTGCTTCTTGAGTGTGCAGAAATGCATGAAGTTCAAAATTAGGATATATGCTAGTAGAAGTAGCACACTGAAGTCTATTGTCTCTTTCTGGGAAGTATTTTCAGTGCAAGATGAACGTATCTTGCAGCAAAGGCTTGCTATTGTCATCTTTTTTTGATTCTTACTTTCAAGTGGGAGGATAGATTGGATGGAATTTTGTTTTTTCTCCCAGAAAAAAAAGAAAAGAAAAGAAAAGAAAAGAAAGGAAAAGAAAAGAAAAGAAAAGAAAAGAAAAGAAAAGAAAAGAAAAGAAAAGAAAAGAAAAGAAAAGAAAAGAAAAGAAAAGCCTGCAAAAAGCAATTACAGCTGGAAAATAAATGTCCGAATCAATCAGCAATTGATGAAAGTGAATAGAGCTCTGACTTAGAAGAAGAAAAAAAGTCTCATATTAGAGAAGAGAGGCCCCTGAAATGTCTGAGAAAACCAGGGAAATGAAAGTTGAGTTCTGAAGATTTTAAATCTGTAGGGCTGGCTACACAGTGACCTTTAAAATAGATTTTACAGGTATAAATTGTAAGGTACTTCACTTGCAGTTGTCCTTTGTGCAGGAGTTTCCTATTAACACTTTGAAGAATGGGGATGTAGTCTCATAGGCAAATGAAAACTAGCTGGTGATATGAATGTCCACTGGAAAGCCCATGGCCTGGCCATGGCAGAATTACAATTTTCATCTTATTTCCCAGAAGAACATACAGGAAAAAATATTTCAGCTGCAGACCAAGGTTTCTACTGCTTTGTGCTTTCAGTCATAAGAAACTGTCCACAGTATTATATGCTTAAAGCTGAGATACTCTGAAGGTTTTTCTCCATTGCTCTTCGGTGACTTTTCCCCATAAGTAAAAATGCACTTAAACACGTAATGCCTTCTGATTTCCAAACACCTCTAGAAGAAATTTTTCTAATGTTTACACCTTCTTCTCTTGCATTGTTCCATTAAACTCTACTTATCACAATCCACAGGGTTTTTCCTTTCTTTTTTCTCCCTGTTCTAATTCCCATCCCATTATGCAGAAGGCGTCTGTGTGAGAGTGAGCGGCCACGTGGTGCTCAGCTCCACGCTGGGTCTAAACCAGGACAGTTTAGCAAGACTAGTTTGTTGTGGCTGAAAGCAGTTGTCTTTGCATGACGGAACAGAAATCAGGTTTAGAGGAAAATGGCCAAAATGTTACACAGAGATGGAAAGCAACACCAAGCCCAGCTTCAGACTAGATTTCTGCTGTGTATTTACTTTTTCCACCATTCGAACGTCTGGGAGTTTGAAAAGTAAAGGTAGAAGTCTCTTTTAAGGACAGTTATGCTTCATCTCTACCACAGGTGATTAATTTCTTATTTAGAGAGCTATCACATCAACACAGAGTCATCAAACTGCTGAGATATTGGCCAATGGATATATGGGCAACTTCTGTTTGCACTTCGTTTGAGTTCACAGCGTTAGCAGCCTTTAAAATCAGCTGTGGATAAGAAACATGAGAAGGAAGCCAGTTTACCTTCACATAAAGGAATCTTCCCCTTAATAGTGATTATAAAGCATATGTGACACTTGGTCCAGGTGTACAATATTGCTTAGCATGGGAAACACACCCCCTCTAAAGAAATCACCTATTACTGTTTGCAGCTTTGCAGGGAGCAATGGCAGAGAGCTGCAATGCTGAGCATCTCGCTTCACGCCTTTTAGCAAACACAATTCAGAGTGCTGAACTGCTTCCTAGAAGTGTATTGGCCGGGGATGAGATCATTGAGAGCCTGGTAAGTGTAAGATATGGCCTATATTTAAGGACTGTAGTAAATGAATTAGTTACACTACTGAATGACTCAGATCTACCTCATGAATTACTGCTTTAATGGGAAATAGGCATATCCCCAAGTTACACTAGGCTTGATGGAAGAGTAGAGCAGCATAACGAGTGATAACTAATTTATAGTTTTTATATGACATGCTGGAGACTCATTATCTTCACACAAGTGTTAACCACTATGTCCCTATATGAATTATAACATGAAATAATTATTTCTTGATAACTTATTTATTTCTTGAAGGTACTCTGTGTTTGTGTAAGCTTGGTCTCAGAACTGGGATATGGTTATATTATTTCTAATGTTAATTACAGTAAACGTGAGGATAACTGTTTGAACTGACTTCAGTCCTGTTCCAAACAAACTGCATCTGATGGACAGGTGAGCACAGAAATGGATTTCTACTAGTTACAGAAAGTAAAAAGTTAACTGTGCACATAGTTTGAGTGCTTTAAGATTTTCTTTCTGGCTTTCTTAATCCTTCAGAAGCAGGTCTGTTTAACAGTGCTGCACACTTTGGTTTTCTTTCTTACTTTAAGAAGCAAAAATAACTGTAGGCAGAAATTCACCCTAACATGGATCCAGAAATAATCTCTGACATTAAAATGTTGTATGCTCCTTATTGGATACAAAATTAAATGTAAGAATGGCTTACTAATTAGGAGCAGCTACTTGCATCTACTGATTTGCACTGCAGTGTTCACATTTCTGTTTGCTGTAGAGTTTAGCAGGACCATTTACAGTATCTTAAAGAGATTTACCTCTGCATTTTTTACCCTATCACATGACTGAAGTGTGTTTGTGAAAGAGTATTCACATCAGAGGTGGTCTCAGACTAAGTGACAACTGTGGTCATTTGGCAGCCCAAACTATCAGGGAACTACATCTGATTTTTCAACTTCATTTCCAAAATAATGGTTGTAATTCATTTGTTTTCTATGAGAAAATATTGCAGTCTCATAAAACACCTTGATACAGCAGACTCTTAATTTCAAAACCCTTGTCTTTCCCAATGAGTCTCACATTGCAGTTTTGCTGAGTACATATGGCTGAGAGAAGATTTTAAAAAGAGATGTGCATGGTGCAGTCAATGGATTTAAGGAATGCTGGCTTTCTCTTCAAACTACCTGCAGATCTGGACAAATGAGGGAGTTACTTTGGGCACCAGGCTGCACTGAGCAGCACAGCAGAGGTGATTTCTCCTCCTGCTGTACAGGAGGAAAAGCCAGGCTGGCTGCTGCCAAGGAAGGACATTATCGTTGCAGAGTGATAGAAAAATAGGACCTGCAATTCTTGTTTTTCAGGGCTTCTCTTCTGGTAATTGCCTTTTTCATTTATACTGCCAAGAAACTTGAACCACCTCTGAAAATCTTGAGGTCTGTCTGCCACACCAGAGCCTAAAAGTGGTGTTCTGGGGAAGGCAAAGGCCAGAATATTGCGTTATTTCTGCTACAGAATTGACCATGTTTCTGAATGTCACATGTACATGGCACATAGTTGTTAAACTAGGAATATTTTACTTCCTTGTGGCCACCATGATAATCAGCCATGATTCTCATGTAGATTCACATAACAGTTGAAAATAAAGGAAAAAGCAGTATTCTAGTCTGCAATCCAATAAACTGAATTGCTTAATTTTAGACACAAAATTGACTAGCTTCAGTGAGCAGATCCCATTTTGGCCAGAAAATCACAAAGGCTCAGTGCCAGTTCATTATTCCTATCATTCAATCATAAAAACTGGTATATGCTATTAATATGATATTCACAGATACTGAATGTCAGAAATAATCCTGGTGTTAAATCAGACTTCTTGCATTATTCATGATGTCCTCTGTAATATTATTTTTGCGACTCAGAGAGAAATCAGCAGTAATGCTACTTTGGGAAATAAGTCACATGCAACAGTATTTGTCTGATGAAATTTTTAAGCTTTGATATAATTAAAGGCAAAGATCTATGTTACTGAAATGTTGAGGTTAAATTTCATGCTGAGGAACTAATTATAAAAGTACAACAAAATCTCTTCTTTATTTCCCCTCTAAGGACCCTTAAATTTAAAGCAAGGTTAACAAATCTATGCCATGAAGCAAATATATTTTGCAGAATATATTTTTTAAAATACATATTTTAAACAATTCAAATGTCATCTGTCTCAGGGTTAAGTCACTTGGCTAGCTTGATTAAAATTCTACTATCAATAACAGAGAATGGAGCAGCATGGCTAGCATGAAGACTAATCTTTGAATCTTCAGTCCAAATGGCTTGTGTCACTCAGCTGACCACCAGTAATTTCTATCTAAAACTAGTGTTGTTCCTACATCCCCCTTGCCAGCAGAACCACACTCTGTCTGGTGCTATATGCCATAACTTGAGGTTTGTTTTGCACAAAACCAGACTTCAAATACATAAGTGTGAAAAATCTTTAGCTTTCTCAGTGGGACTGCAAATGTATTTAAGAACAGCATTATTATCAGCAGCATTTTTAACTAAGGAAAGTATTTTTTATCATGATGGTTATTTGGCTTACCTCACTGTTAGTGCAATCAAAACCAGTTCCTATGTCACTATCTGGGTATGCAAAGGAAGGCTGTGGTTTAGAGTCTAATTATTTTTAATTCAAAGCATCAAGGAAATGTAATCTTGGAAAGTCTTTTTATTTATTTCTCTTTTCTTCTAGAAAGTCTGTATTCATTAAGCAGAAAAAATTAATAATTTAAAGTCATTGGTGCAGAAAAGTTAAAAAAGGGCTTCTTGAAAGTAGCTTTCATACTCTGAAGAAGTTTTCTGTTTCAATTTCTTTTCCTTCCCTCCCTTGCATTTTCAAATCATGGGAAGGATAAGGTTATTTGTGGTGTTATCAAATGCCTCCTGCCATACTGACTGTGATGTATTTCCTAACCTTTACTCTGGCTTTGACTGGGTGATCCCAGACACTGCACCAAGGGAAAGGCTCTTCTGCAGCAAAATTAAATTCTGTCATACCCAGTTGTTTGGTTCCACATTGCAATAAACTAATCAAAAAATGTATGCATTTTTAATAGAAGTCAGGAAAGAGTGAAATCCATGCAAAGGAAATTTGAAATATAAAAAAGACACAGATTATTTGCCAGTGTGTTTGGGTTTTTTTCCCACCACAGCTGTTGACAAATTCCAGCACATTCATTACATAATCTTCGAGGGCACAGATTCTAATGCATTTCTTTATTTTCTTTTGTGACACTAACAATACAATGTCATCAGACAAAAGTGTTTTCTGATATTTAAAAACCTGAGCAATGTGCTAATGTGGAAAAAATAAAAATAAAAAAAAGGCTAAAGATGGTCAGATGCTTATTGTGTAAATTCTATATGTCTGCAGCAGGATCATTTGACTTTGCCTCATCTAGCTACTAATGAACCACATCAGACATGCAATGTTAGCATGTGCACAGAAATGAAAAAGGAAAGAAAAAAACCCAAACCAACAGCATAACTATATTGAACAAGCATTCCTGCTCATCCTATTTTTTACTTTAATTCTAGTCATTATTATTTATTACTTCTCCAAAAAGATTAAACCAGAACATCACAGAGCATAGACTGGAATGAAAAACATGTTCAAAAAAAAAAGAAGAGCTCATAGCTTACTGTAGAGCATTCACTACCTGTCTTTCCAAGAAAAGGCATCTCACAAAAGGTCTTTTTGTACCAGCACATTTAGTAACTAAGTATTTCTGAAAACTCTATTCAATTTCCTTTCAAACAGAACGAAGTCTAGAGTCATATGGAAACCAATGAAGTCTTTTATTTCTTTGTCATTTGTGTCTTGTAAGATTTGTAACAGACAACTGTATTTCTGGTTACACAGAAACAGCAAAAATAAATTAAAAAAAGCAGTTTTAAGTTACAGTTACTGCCAGCTGCTGGCTGTGTTCGTGCTGAATATCACTTTATTCAATCCCCAATATGAGTGTGACCATAACTGTTAGTGCCTAGGCTGTCACAGCAGACCACAAATGCCTGATGAAGTTGAGCCCACCGCATTTTCACCCTGCACAGGCCTCAAAGTCTGTTGGAAATCAGACAACTATGTCGACACTATGCTCCAACTAGCTCATGCCTGTTAGTGCTTTTCAGTAAAATACTTCCACTTGCCTTCTGTGTGACTGTCAGGCAATGGGTAGTAACCATGCAGCTCTTACACAGCTCTTACTAACTGGCAATTGAGGGCAAAATTTCCAATTATGCATTTCATCATCTAAATGCAACTCTTCTACTCCTAGAGTTGCATAACAAACTTGCTGACCGTTTCTTTGTCTTGGCCTGTGTTTGGCACATATTCCATTAAAAAAATGCAATAAAAGTCTGCAAAAGCCATTTAGGTGAGAGATTAAACTTCCTTTCTTGCCACAGTAAGCCCCATTTTGCTCCACTGAGCTTGAGGATGACTGAGGGCTAGGTCTGGCTTTGTTGATGAGGATCTCTCAGACTTAGGGCTCTGGCAGGTGCTATTTCAAGGCTGCTACCAGCCAGATGAAAAGGTGATTTCTTGCAAAAATCTCATGTAGACTTTTCTAATGGGGAATGATTTTAAAATCTACCCTAAGCATTTTATGCAGTAAAAAAACCCCAACACAAAACATTCAGCTTTTTAAATCTCAACAGTATTGGTCCCACTAAAGCTGAAGACAGCCTGGAATATCTGCTGACTGATGGTAGCATATTGCTAAAGAAAAAAAAAAAATTCATCAATAGAAATGTGAAACCAGGTCTAGGACTGGCAAATACTCACAGGACAGCAAATAAATCTGAGCACTTCTGTCAACAATCTGCTCAACAGAGGTCGTTTGCATTCTCTAATGGCATTCATTTAACACTAAATGTGATCCACTCTCGGGCTAATAAAGACATTTTCAATATTAATGAAATTAATCCAATACTACAGACTTCTGCCTGCTCATTACAATAATTTATTCATAAAGTATTCATTTGTTTCTGTGAGACCCTGATGGAGACTTGTACCCAGCAGAGACATTTCTAGGAACACTTCTAAACTTTCACTTGCTGGCCAAAATCTGCAAACATGAACCTGTTCTAACATTTCCTGAACGAGTCCATATGTGTGGGGACACAAACTTTCAATTCTTCACACTTATATGTTTTACATTCAGCATTTCTCTGGCTGCCATAGCAGGTTGTAAGATGGGCTGAGGTAATACCGAAATATAAATAATAAAGCAGAAATTATAAATATCATTAAACCCATGTTTTATTAGGAATTTGAAAAGATTTGTTAAAAATGTTCAGACTTTCCAGCTGCAAACAGCTGACAAAAAGATAATTTGAGTTTCTAGTTTAAAATAATCACTTACATGAATAAAATACTTAGAATGGTGCAAAGTTTACATAAAATAACCACAACCAAACAGATATGACTATAAAATAAAGTAAGAGTGATGCTATAATAACTTAGATCACCTAACATGATTATTTTTATGTCAGCTGCCTCTGCCTCTCACATCCCCATGCCTCACTGGTCATGGGACAACCACTCCATCTCCCAGTTCTTCACCAGAAAAGTAACTTGCTGCCACCACTGCTCAGTGTACTACGTCTAAGAGACATGACAGTGTTTGTCCTTACTACAGATATTTTAGCAGACTGTTTTTGGCATCCTGCTGATCAGGAATCATGCTGCTGGAGTCTTTTTCCTTACATCTAATGCTGCTGATGTGAGATACACTGAATCCCAGCTGATGTGTCCATTAGCTGCACTCTCAGATTCAGGTGCTTAAACGTATAGAATGACAATGTAAAATGTCACTCTATGTTAAAAGTATTTTTTGGTTCCTGACCATCTTCTAGTGCAAGTATCAGAATTGTCTGAAACAACTGTATCTTGCTCTTTTTATCTCTCTCTTGTGTTATCTCTTTTACTTATTCCTGCTCTTGATATAACTTCTTTAACAGTTTCTTATTCTTTTTCTTAACATTACACTGAAATTTTCATTGTTATATACAATTTAGACAATTTTTTCCAGCATTCTGCTTTATTCCAGAGCTCTGTGACATCAAAAAAATTAATTCTTTTCACTGAAAGAATTAAAAATAAAAAATATGTTTAAATCTAGATTCTTCATGATCTTTAATTCTCATGAAATATTTTCACCTAAAACCAAAAAATAAAATGTTTTTCTTTAGGAAATGAATAGCAACTCTCTCCTGTGTCTGTCAATATTAACCTTGAACTATAAGAATCCATGAAAGAATTATATTACTGAAATTCATCATACTTTGTAATGGGGTGCTGTACCCTTTAAAGATCACACAAGGGAATCCTTAGGAGAAAAAAGTATTTATCTTCCTTAACAAATATTCAATAGAACACATTTGCATTCCTAGCTGCAGAACTTACAGTCTTATTCCTACAAAAACTTCCACAATTAAGGGATTAATCAGTCATACATTAGTCTTGATAAACACAAGTCACTTCTATGCTCAGTGAAGTATTTCAAACTATTCTAACTTAATTCAGCTTGACACTATGCTACTTTAATAGATTTTTTTCTTCTAGAAGTATATATTACTCAACATTAAATCACTCTTCACTATTAGCCCTTTAATTTCCTACCAGTTTCCAGGCTCCTAAACTCAACCTTGCATATTTTCAGTGTCCAAGGCAATCTCTTCCATCAAATAAATTTAAGAGGAATTACTACTGTATAAATTGAAAATAAAGATTGGAAATTTCTAATTAATCCACTCAACACCTTTGTCATGTAAATGTAAATTTATTTAACTTCACCTGAAGCTGATATTTGTGTACTTGTGACAAAATTAACTTTATGTGTCTGAAAGTCTCACCTGAAGAAACCTACTGTCAATATTTCATTTGAGTATGTAAATTAAGTGGAATGGACTACAGCTTAATAGTTGGCTTTTACTGGCTTTGTTCACATTTCTGATACACCTTAATCAGCTACATTTGGAAAACTGTCTTTGCATTCTGAGCTTTTTCAGAATAGGATGAGCAGGTGGTAAATTTGTACTACCTATCAAGAGTTTATTATTATTATTACTATTATTATAATATTATATTACATAAGACCATCTTTAAGCATGGGAATCCAATCTTGTCATATTGCTTCACAGTTGCCTCAAATGCACTTTTAGAATACGCAGATGAAGGTAAGAACTTGATGGATTAGAATATTATGTCAGTAATCAAGATACATTATCTGCTTCTCAGATATTGCTAAAGAAGAGGTCTTTTAGAAAGCGACAGAAAAAGTAATGGTACGAAACACTGGGCACCATATCCACAAAACATCAGAAATGGGATTGAGGAAGAAATGGATGCTTAAATTCCAGAGCACAGTCAAAACTCCTAGCAGTGTTGCTACAGAAATAAAGGATTAAATAAACAGAAATAAAGGATTAAATGAACAGAAGGAAAATTTTAGCCTGTTTATCCCAACTTTTCAACATAATGGAATGCCACAGGGATTATATCTTATTAGTAGATCCTTTGAGTTCCTTTTAACTAGCTAATAACTTACAGAATCTTTTCAGGGGTTATGTCTTTTGCTTTTGTTTAATTTTTATTTCTGTGAATGCTACTGTTGTTAAGTGTTTGGGAGTTAATAACTGTGTTCAGCATTGTGGGCATGCCATGTCATCATTCATTCCAAACAGCAGGCACCTGTTTTATTTATGGAGTCATAGAGCAGACCTTTTTCATTCTACAAAGAGTTCATTGTTAAACAGTGCACGATGCATTGAAGATTTGCAGTCAATATTTCCCAAAATAGACAGCTATAAAATGCATGCATCTTTCTCAGTCTTTTTGAAATGCAAAACATTTTCCTATGTATGTATATCAAATATTCAAAATAGCAAAGGTGTTTCCTCAGCAATCATATTATAAAAATATTCTTGGATGACTGCCACTGCTGTCAATTTTAAGAAAATGTATGCATTGATTGGTTCCCATGATAATAACATCTATAAATTGATTTGAATAACAATGAGTGACAGACTGACCTTTTCTTAAATTGTCTCCAATGGTTATTTGAACTGATCTTGTTGCTAGAAAGTCAATGGCAAAAGTTATTTTTTAACTGCAGCAAAGCCTCATTCACTGTGTAGCAATTGTTAAACCCCCTTTAAGCTTCCAGCAGAGTTTTAAAAAGGTTTATCAAACCTATGTCCTTTAAAATATAAACTCGTGTATATGGTAAAAAAATAAAATAAAATTTCTCCCTAAACATCTGAAATTATTTCCTTTTTAATTCACAGTATCATATATGCTTTAAAAAAAGTTATAACATTCCATTCATATATATATAATAATGTATGATTTTACATAATTTTAGAATAATTAATGTGCTAATTAAGTGTTTTATAGTATTTAACTATTCATGTTCAAGAATTACATTTTCCAAAAAGTAATTGTAGTTCCCACGATATCTGAGCAGTTCTAAAAGACAGGGAATCTATTTCCATCTATACTTATATATATATTCTATTTCTGGTATTGTATTGATCTAAAAATGCATTATATAAATGCCTAACATTTTAAGTCATATAACATAGACCATTCTGGGTTGTTGGGTTTTTTTGTGATCTAAATTTAACATTATGTTTCTTCACCAAAACTTTGTTTATAAAATTTGTTCTCACTGCATTTTAAGTTACAGTCTATGCAGTGTAGGGCATACTTTAGAAATACTGAAGCAAAGGAATTTGTAACATGCAGGCATTAGAACCAATATATTCTTAATTGTTGTTCCCCCTGTTTCAAATAGTCTGTTTTCTCTTATAGTAAATTAGCATCAGAACAACACTAATGACTCATTTGACCTGCTCTATTCTATGAGACATTTCAGTCACTACTTAATACAGTGTAAAATATCAGTGTTATTTTACCACTTATATTAAATAATATAACACATATATCCCATGAAGTATGGAAATGAATAAAGTCTTTTAAAGCATTCATCAAAGTCAGATATTCAGAAATTAATTAAAGAAAGGATTTGGACATTAAATAAAGCAGGTATTTTTCAATTTTCTAATGACTTTGTTGCATAAACAGCTGTCCATCACAGTATGGATCTTTCAAAACATTTAAAAAATACACTGGTTGAACTATATCAATCCAAACTAATGGGGAAAAAAAAAAATGGTTATTGTGTAAAACTCAAAGATAAAGTAATATAAATTAATGTCTTGGAGGAAATAAAGAATGTGGGGAAAAAAAAACCCAAACAGGATAGTTTTCTGCTAGAGCATGAATTCATTCTATTGCATTTGGCTTCTGGACATTAGTGAGGAGAATGATATGATTTAAGATATATTAAGAATTGAGGAAGGATGAAGTCATGGATTAAGGCAACGACCATTACAAAGAATTAAATGGAGTCATCCCTGTTATTTCTGTAGCACTATACAGGCACCTTCTCAAATTTTGGCTTTATGTAATGCAAAATATATACCAGTTTCCTCGAGGACTTACTCCACACAGCCACAACTGTATCACTGTGTGATACAGTCAAAACTCAGATGTTTGGAATGAAGGACCACATTGGAGAACCTTCTCTGAGCAGGAGGTTTGGTTAGAGACTTCCTGAGGTCCTCCTTCCTGAGGTCTTTTTGGTCTCTGATGCTGTGATATGAAAAAATATTAGAATCCCTCAGGTTTTGAGGACAGGTTGTATTCACATTGAAAAATTTCCACTTGCTTCAATAAACATAAATCTATTGCTTATTCTATTTCAACCTATTTAAATCATTTAAACTGTAAATGTGTCATCTTTTTTCCATAGCTATTTTTAAGGTGGACCTTGGGGGGTCCAGAAAATGATGCTGATATTATAGGAATATAATAAATATAAATATAAATATATTATCTTATTATGTCTTACAGAGGGGTCTAAAACATTTAATTACATGTAGGACAACGTATCTGCCAAATGGAGTACAGTAATTGTATGCCACATAGATGCACAGCATAGAAAATATCCCTATTTAGTGTGTATGGCCAATGTTTTACTGATCTGAGTAACATCGGTGCCACTCCAGCAGACTGAGCAGCATGTGCTGGCTGGTTTTTGCCCCTACCATCTGCAGCGTGTGCAAACACATGGAAGTAAAACACAAATCACCCACTGAGGTAATTTTTCTTTGTGTCCCCTGCTTGCTTATGGGTACATAACCTATTACCAGGTAGTATAATAAAGAATTATCTCTACTTCTGTTGCAAGTTGACTTTTGTTTTGGGCAACTGGCACCAAATCAAAGAGCTGGCTTAAGTACTAATTGTTAACCAGAACAATGAAGATTCCTACACTGTAAATATGTTAATTGCTTAACAGCCTCTGATTTATGCAGCACCACAGACAAAATTCAGTGATACTTTTTTCTTGGAGAGAATTTTACTGTTTGCTGGTAAATACTGGTGTATTTTACCATGTTTCACTATAAATATAAAGTTCTACATCCAAAACACATGCAGCGAAAGAATAAAAGTCATCCCTTGAGCATAAAGTTTTGTCTGACACTAGATTGTAGTGCTTGTCATTTCATGGGGCATCATTATGTTCTTCATAGGTGTAGAAATCTGCAAGAACAGTCTATGGATTTTCACGTGCTTACTACAAGAATATTAGAATGAACCCAAAAGGTACTGTAAAGTTTCTTAAGTGGTAGTTATTTACTACACAGTGAATCCTCCATGTAGGTGCTGAATGTGCTTAGCATGTGCATATTTCACATGTATACATTTAGGCTGTCTTTAGTGCTGAACTCATGGAGGTGCTGAAAGTCAGCAGTAATGCTTACTTTTACTGACAGAAGAACTGTCAGGGAATGCAGGAGGAATCTTGGTCCTTAACACCCTTTCAGTTTATCTTCTCAGTATCATCTAGACCTTCCCAGTATACGGTGGATGTTATTCTACATTGAGCAGGTATGTGTACATCATCCAGTTAGGTTTTTCATTCTTTAAATATGTTGTTCTGTGAAAGACAGCCCTTATTCCCTTCTTGTTTTCTAGCATAATCTCTGGAGTGGAAGCACTGGCAGTAGCCTAAAGTGGGAAAGTCTCTGAAACAAGGCTAATCAGTCTGTTCCTGGGCATGCTCCTCATAGAAGTAATTGAAATAAAGAAGCCACTTACAGAGTCTAGCAAACACAATCTTTATATTTCTTTTTCTGTAGCGTTCACCAGTTCTACTTGCACTTTTAAAAAAGGAAAACTGTAAGTATAAAGTGGCTCTATCAGTAATAACATCCCCTGTTGTTGCCAGGAACAGTTTGTACCAAGGAAACACTGGACATATGTTGACTTGACAGTCATTGGCAGGGCCTGGCTGCGTAAGCTGCACTGTCAAATCACCTTTTTAACTACCTCAGAGGGATTGTGCTATTTCCCTTCTTATTGTGAGATGAAATTTGTAAAACAAATTAGTATCTGCAAAGTCTCTAATGGGTGTTCTTATCCAGGAACCACACAGTGGATTAGACTTTTTATGAAAGCCCCATTTTTTTTTTTTACTTTTTTTTTCTTATGAATTATCAATAGAATTAGGAACTATTTTCCATGCATACTACCAAGGTCTGCACTGATTATGTTGATATAAATCCAGTGTGGCGAAAAATATATATATAAATATGTTTATATCATTATATATCTAAATATATAAATATAACTACTTAATATCAAAGATTTTGCATATAGAGGACATAAGTTACTATCTGATCCACATGATCTTCTTTCTGATGGTATGATATGAGAGAGTGAAACAAGAAAAAAATGACAGGGAGAAAGGAAGAAATAGAGAAAGGAAGGATGATAGGACAGGAGGACAGAAGGGAGGGAGGGAAAGAGAAAGAAAGAGAAAGAGAAAGGGAAAGAAGGAAAGGACAGAGGAAAGTATTTTTTAAGGACTCCTCTGAATGGGGTTGTATGAAGAACAGTTAAGAAAAAATATTCACTAATTTTAGTGGCATTTTTTCTGACACATTTGCAACATTTGCAGTGACTGGCACATCAAATAGGAAAGGGGGATAGGGTGAGGAGAGAGAAAATACTATTGCAGACCACTGAGGGTCATTGTAACTATTTGATTGCTGTTTTCAGCTAAATTGTACTATTCAGTTATGGTGAAGTCCAATGCTGTTGTAATCATCATCAAAAAAAACCTATCTGCTGTTGAAAAATTCATACATTAGCGTAAGTAGAGATGGCTATAATGTAATGCTGTAAACACATAAACAAAAGAAAAGTCAAACCTTAAATTTAATGTCAGAATTTCTGTTAATGTTTTGGTATCTGTATTGTATCAGTTCTCTGCAGTCTAAACTATGTTGCAGCCCATTCAGGGATGTTGATTATTAAATTGAGTTCCTGCCTTCCATTTCTTAATTCAGTGTTTTACTATATTCATAATGTTACCATATCTGGGTACAGACAAGCTTTGTCTCAAGTCCAGATAGTACATACAGGATACAAAGAAAATAAGCATTAATCTAAGAAATTAATAAAATTATTAATAAAATGTGACCTGTGAAAGTATTTTCAAATTAGATTAAATTCTTTGGAAGGTCTGCCTAAAGTCAAAGCAATAAATCTCTGTTTTCTTATTAATTTTCTTAAACTTCCTTTTTGCCAATCCTTATTATGCAGTGCACATTTGTTAGGGAGAAATATCTATGTTCAGAGAAAATGCAGAAAATATCCTTCTAGCAAAAACCTTTCAATTTATGAGATAAAAGGCTACATTTATGAGTTTATTAAAAGATGTCTAGTTCTTTTTTTATCTTAATTTAATGAAGAAGTAGATTTGAGGACACTCTGAAGCTTGCAGTTCTCATCAATGTTCTTCAAAAATTAATCAGTGGGGAACCCCTAAATTGAATCCAATAAACACCATTTGAAATTACATTTTCAGACTCTTCAGCAACAAATTCTTTTTAATTGTTTAGATTGACCTTGCTTTTCCAATAAAAAATCTTCTTACAATGCGTAATGTTTCCCTGAATAGAAAAGACTTAATTAGGCTTAATTTGCACAATCAGGAATCATAAAGAGATTATAATTTGCATTGCAAAACTGTGGGGCATCATTAAGGTTACATTTGGTATAGTAGTTATAAGAAATTGTATTGAATAAATA
The DNA here is from genome assembly GCA_013399075.1 of Chloroceryle aenea. Taxonomy (NCBI): domain Eukaryota; kingdom Metazoa; phylum Chordata; class Aves; order Coraciiformes; family Cerylidae; genus Chloroceryle; species Chloroceryle aenea. The sequence continues at coordinate 206,740 of VWZY01000180.1, forward strand.
TCTGCAGCCTAAGGTCAAACAGTGTAATGAAAATATAAATCCTTATGTGAAAACATAATTGGTTTTGTTGCCTTTTTTTTTTCCTAGATATTGCTGTCCACTGCAAGAATGTTTGCAGAGATGGAGCTAGTTCCATGTACATATGATTGATGTTTTAATCTATTATTACATAATAATTTGGAGAAACAGATGATTGAAACTTTTTTGTGTCTTATTACATAGAATTAATAAAATCCCCTAAATCAGTCACTTTTGATGGGAGCAAGGTTAAAGGAAGACCAAAAAAAATAATCTATTATCAGTCAAAGATAACATGAAATTAATTTATCCTTTGGAAGCTGTCACTGTTCTTGTTTTCCTTCATATACTACTATCAGATAAACCCCTTTAAAACAGCGTGACAAGCAGTATGCTTAGAAAATGTTCTTAAAAAAGAACATTAATAAATTACATTGTGTATACTTAAAGTAGTCCACCTAGTTATTTGTTAATTGGAAACAGAGCTCCTCCACAAGCAATTTTGTTATTACATTTATTTGTTCATTAACTTTTAAAATTCTTCATGGGAGAGAAGGGGAAAATATGTAACATTGTCAAATACTTCTTCAAATAGGAATGTTATATTAACAAAAAAATGACTGAGAACTGACTCAGCACCTTGTCCTGAAAAAGTGGTGATTCTTCTCTCTTCTTCAAATCACAGTAACAGAAAATGGTTTGATGGCACGTGGAATGATTATGATCATTGAAGGAATTGAGAAAGGGTCCTAACAAAAGTGCTGATGCACGAAGGCAGCTACAGCAGTGTGTCTTAGTGCCTCCCCATCCTCTTGTTTACTTTAAAGGAGTTCTTTTGAGAACAAACATTTAAAAAAAAAAAAAGAATTCTGAGTTTGAACTGGATATAGATTCCTCTGGTGATTCATTGTGCAAATGTAAATAACAAGGATGTCTGTTCATACTTCCTGAATCCATACCTAAACCAACGACTTCTTCTGTTACAGGCTGACACATGTAGTGAGTAAGGAAATAAAAGAACTTGTAAGAAGATTTTGAGAGTTTGGTCTCTGAAACCTTTTGCCCTTCACCTGTCAGTGAAATGAAGAACTACAAGGAATGGAGACTACAAGAAAGTGGTCGCTTGGGTTATGAGAACTGGTTTTCCCATTGCTACTGCAGTACCACTTGGAAAATACCTGAATTCAACCAGATCTAAGCTTTGTCCAGCAAAACACCATCTATTTAATATGTAGAGGCGTATGCATTCAGCAGAAGCTGAAATATAAATGGCAAATCTTAGCTGCAGTACTGCCATGCTGATTTAATGCAAAGTGTGATGGCCTCAGATAGGTTGTTTTCAATAATATACATACAATTCCACAGAAGGATGTTATTTTTATTCATAGCAGAACAGCAGATGCTGCTTTATTGTAAAAGTTTGAATGGATATATGTTGTGTGGAAATACGCACCGGGTGAGCAAGTACCTCTGGCTGGAAAAAGTTGAGATTAAAAAAAAAAATGTATTGATCTAAATGAAAACTTAGTGAATTTGACAGAAAGTTACTTGCTGCTCTAAATGTATGCTTTGATAGAAAACTTATTTATATATAAAATACAATTCTATCAGCTGGAAAGCACTGTTACTGATTTCAGAAACAATTGACAATGCATTAGATTCAGAAAAATTACATTGATTTCGAGATGTACTGCACATATTTTCCTGAAAATGTACTATGTTGAAAAATAAAACAAATACAAATCCAACTCAAATATTTCCAGTCTCAACAGCTTTTTGGTAACTCTGCAGATGATTCTTCACAGACTTTATTTAATTGTGAGGATTTATTTGGAAGTCTTTAATTTTAAGTTGTCTTTATTTAAATTTCTGAGACTTCCATTTCACTAATTGATGAGCTGCCCCTCATTCAGAACTCTTTGATTTCTAATTAATCATTCTTATTCACAGACATGCCTTTGCTTGAATTAATTCCATAAGCCATGTTTTAAAGACTTATTCTTCCAAACTTTCATTCAGAGAAGGATTGAAAGAAGTGGCCCTTTTTCCCCACAGTTATGTGGATTGTTCTTACACTTCACTAGAATCTGACTGAATTTTCACTTTGTTGGAAATTAGGAGAATTCATACAGAAGTATTGCTGTCTTCTGTTTCAAACTTAGATTCTAAGATATTTTTCTACAGATCTTTCCTAGCTTCATCTCTTAATACAGAATTAGTCACTAGGAAAACAAGATAAAAATAACAAGTGATATCTTACTTCTTCCTAAGTCAATTATATTTGTGATTCTATGGGTTTTCTATGAGTTCTAGATGCAAAAAATAATATTTAAATGAATTTAATCTTAAATAACATTCTTTTTTATTTTAAAATATTTTGATAAAATAGCTTTAATTTCTTTTTCAAATGCTATCATATCTTTTCTCCATTTAATATCATGTTGCAAGACCAGTTTCCATGAACTCCAATTTCCTAGGCTGATAGCTTTCAACTCCCCATATATACTGCTTGATATTTTACCTTGTGAATCCTGTACACACAATTGCTGACTCAGTTCTTGAACAAGAGTCGTGACAAAAATAAACAGGAGCACTCAGTTACACTGTATTTCAATCCTTTTTGTTTAGAAATTCCTGCAAGTAAAATTCTCAAATATAACAGTGGATTATATGTAACTACCCTGAGAAACAGGTGGATTTTGTGTACTTACCATAAGGAGCAGAAGGAGCAGTTTACAAGCATCTGGAGCACTGAACAATATGCAGAGAAACTGAAGAGCAGACCTAGAAAGTAACATTAGTAACATTAGTAACATCTACTTAGATGATTTTGGAACTAGGATAATCATCTCAGTTTAGTCCTATTTCTGGCAGATGGAAATTCCCGATTCACTGGCTACTAATTGACATCAAGAAGTCAAGAAAACAGACTGAGATTGTGCAATGAAGCAAAAATAATATTTCAGATCACAAAAAAAAAAAAAAAAAGCAGAAAAACCCTTTCTATTCTATCTCTTAAAAAAGTATAAATAACATGATGAGCTTGTTTTGATAGCTCAGTGAAAAAATATGAAGACATAGAGGAAAACAAATTACTGATGACCAGGTACCACTTTCACTCTTGTGTGTAGTTAAATATAATTGAAATAGAAATGAAAGTTACATTAAAATAATCATAGTAAAGAAGAAACCCCTGTCAAACAGCTGGTCAAAACATGTTAGTTGTATACTGTTTGTTTAACTGTAATCTTTAAACAAGAAAAATAAGATGATGCTGGCAAGAGGGTAGAGGTGAAGATGAGTAAATATTTTCCTTTAAAATTGGAGTTATAGTATAATTAATTTCATGGTCTTCTGGAACCTTTGAAATAACTGTGCTGTTGTGTTTATAAAGAGAACAAAATACCCTGCTGGCCATTACTCAGATGGGATGACAGATTCTAGATCTTCTGATTGTGATGAGGGACTTCAAAATGAGACTATTTCTGTCAGGTTTGTGTCAGAGGCTTTGACCTGTATAGGAACCCTTTGTTCTCCTTCCCCCAAAGACTATTTATATGAAGTGGAGCAGTTCCGGTGGGAAGGACTGAAAGTTCATCACTTTCTCCTCAAAAAAGAAATAGGTCTCACTACAAGTAGGAAGGCTAAGTTCAGGTATTGCTTCTGACTGAGGGAAGCACTGGGCTACTGCTTTTGCTGAAAAACTGCTGGAACTGACAACCTTTCATCAATTAAAATTATGCTCAAACTAGTATGTTCCCACTAAAAGAGCATTTTTGGGAAAGCTGCCATTTTCCATCAGTGTGAATGTAACAGAATCATTTTTAAGAAAAATCTGATTCAAATAACAAAGAATCTTGAATTATATCCTCTAGTTCATTCATAATGAATTAATTTTCCAAGTGCCTCTTCAGAACTACAAGTATTATCCTACCTTTAGTAGCGTTCTCTTTCCTTGGGTTTTTGAAAACACAGTATCTTGGAATTATTTTGGGGGTGTGTGTGCATTTTTAGGAGGGTTTATGAAGTGTAGGGTACAGTGTTTGTAAAACAGAACAGCCTTTACTTCAACAAAATAACAGGAGTTTTGAAAAACTAAAACTCAGACCTCTTTGAATGATAGTGTGTTTCATATAGGGATTTAAAACCTTGATCTCAGGTTTTCAATATGATTTTTTTTCTCTTGGTTCACAAAGAAATCTGGAGAAAAATAAAAAAGCTTCATATGGCAATATAATTATAACTTCTTGTAAGGACCTACAGGCTGATTTCAAAAGGGAAATGTAATGTCCATGTGAGGCAATTATATGGCCCATATAAGTAAGTAGCACCCATGATTTATACTGTTTCTGTTCCTGTTCTAACAGCATATTATGTGCTAGTTCCCTTCTACATTACATAAACCCATAACAGCACAATGTCAATCATTGTCTGTTCATAAGACTGTAACAGCATTTTTATTATTTTTTTGTGTTTTAGATGGACAAAAATGTTAATTAGGATAACAACTTTGCTTAAAATAACGTTGTTAGGCTTACAAAGAGAATCCCCTGTTAGAATTTTGGAGAACATGCAATCCATTTAATTTTTTTAAGAGCCAAATGAGAGTTTATATAGGTATAAGAGTAATAATAATCATAATTAATTTATGCAGATAAAATAATAGCCACAGAAGTACAAAGGGAACACTGACACAACAGCAGTGGAGTATTAAAGCAGTAAGTCACAGCACTCCAGTTTCCTGAACTCTGGAGAGAAATGTGAAGGTTTGCCACAGTCTCATAATGCAGCCTGGAGTCATACATGCTGAAGATTCCAAATTGCCCTCCTAGGAGAAATAAGCCAGTGGTAGCTATGTGTTCAATGGCCTAAAAAGTGTTCATGCCCTAAAAAATCTGCAAGAGATCAGGTGACAGAGCATGCTCTGAGGGGCTGCTATCATGGACATTTTTGTCAGTGCAGAGCCATTCTGTGCAATAATTACTTTGGGGATTGTGTCTTGCTAAGAGGTCTTGCTTATTCTGAGTCGCAGATGATGGGTGTCACATTTACTTCACTGTAAGTAAATATGTGATCCAGCAACTTCAGAACAATCTAGAATGCAAATAGGAAAAGAATATCACAGTGGGGAAAGTTTCCATTTGTTATAAAGGAGTTTCACAACTGTGAAGGGTAATTGTCAAGGAGTCAGCAAATCTTAAAGAGATTGAAATTTACTGTCCTAAATCTGTGTTTCAGGAGATGAGTCACTTCTGGTAAAAGGAAGAGTAATGAAATGCAGAAATGTATTTTTTTGGATAGAAAGACCAGGATTTCTATGTATTCCTAAGTGGAACTGCTCTGATTTCATCATTTCTTGTTCTTTTCACATGGTACATTGCCAATAAAACACATTCCTACATACACATGGGTTATACTATGCTGAATTAAAATATCTTTATGCAGTAAAAACAACATCCCCATAAGGATACAGTACTATAAAAAACCTGTCTTTAATATCAGTACAGGTTTCCAAAGTGGTTTCTACATAAAAACTGATCACAACAGAAGCAGTGACAAAAAATCTGAATGAAATGTCTACAGAAAGAAGAAAATGAGGCAGGAAGTGAAGTTTAAAAACAAAACAAAATAAACCACTACAAATACAAACAAACAAACAAAAGCAAAAGAAAAAAAACTAACCAAAAACCAGAACAACAAAGGAGCACATTCAAAATAAAAATAATAACTGGTTTTGTTAAAAGCAGGGTAGGAGCTCAGCATCTGATTTCTATTATTTTAATAACCTCGTATTATGCCATTCTATTGTGGATTAGGTAGGTAATGATCTGGACTTTTGACTTCATAATGTATTTCCACATTCCTTCTTCCTTCCTTGCACCACTTCCCATTACAAAAATTACACTCAGCATTTTCTGTAAGCTAATAGTGAGCAGACTGATATGTTTAGAATGCACCTTCCCTGTACAGAATCATTCCTGCTGCATTCTTTGCCTGGAAGACACCTGTTCAGCAATTATAGGGCCAGCAGTGTATTAGAAACACTGCCTGATGGATTGAAGGTGGTGGGGTCTATAGGGAGAAGGTCATTACATTACCATTTCTCTCCATCTGGCCCTAAGAAAGCAAAGCATATATGGGCCACTGAGACTGCTCACTTCAGAGGATGAGTTTCTGTCCATTTATCATCAAACAGCACATGCCACACTCCCTGCATTTCTAAGATGCCAGCCATTATGAATTTCTCTTTGGGAGGCTTATTAAAAACAGCACATGCTACAAGTAAATCAATTTAATCCCAAGGATGCATAAATACTAACAAAAGTACCTCCAAATCCCTGTGTGTGCTCTCTGGTTTTACTGTAAATTAAAGAAATACAGTCCCTGGAGAAACAGGGCTTGGACATGGTGTTTTCCATTGCCTGCTGATGACAGGCCAGAGTAGAAAGGTTGGTAGCAAATATCTCAGTGTAGGCAGCCACGAGGCACATGAGACAGACATTCCTGAAAGCTGCACTACTAAATGTGAATGGGTACAGGTATTTCTGCACATCTGCTGATGTTGAGCTCAACACTTGCTCGTGATACATAGCAATTAGTGGTTGTATTTAAGACACGTGAATAGGAGAAACGTTCACTGAATGATTTCCCTGATGTTACCTCACACTGATGAGTTTCAGTTACTGAAAGCTCAAATTACATTAATTTTGCACTAATTTAGTTTGACAGAAAAATAGGAAAAAAGCTCGGATACCTCTTAAGTGTCAGTATTTTGACAGATGAACTGTTGACATTTATACTGACTAGTTCTTGTAATTTGCTTTTTCTTTTTCATAATATGCAGTGGAATTAAAACTGCATATAACATAATAGGAAAATACATAATTCAATCATAATTTTTTGAGTTATTTAAAATAATTAGTTCAATATTTTTTTATTTCAGTTTCTGTGGTTTTCTTGCCATTTATAACATAATCCACATGCTAAAGTCTCAATTTGCAAATTAAAATTTGCTTTCTCTAAATAAATCAGACAAATATAAAAAGATTTCTGTTTTCAACTTGAGCACCTGCATTTAAGACTGTTAACTTCAAACTGCTCAGATCTTCTTTCAAAAAGATGTGTATGAGATTATGAAACATATTTCATTGGAAGAAGACCAGAAGACCATAGTTTTCTCATAAGAATAATTAACTTTTAGGAACTTTTAAAAATATAAACTTTTTAAACTCATTTACTTGGGTTTTAAACATGTTTCATACACAATGTAGCTAACATCCCAACAGACAAATGGGTGAGAAGTGTCTTCATAGAGTAAATAGATGAGTCAGAAAACCAGAAAGGAATAAAGGATCAGTTTGGATAATGTGAAAAACAGGCCACCAAAATTTTTGTCTCTCAAGAAAATCACTGCTTTAGAAATATTTATTTAGGTAACTCTTTGACAGAGACAGGTCATGAATTGATTTCAACTGATAAATTTCTTAATTCACAACTTCAAGTTTAGGAAAGGAAAAAGAATGACCGTCTCATATTCTGGTGCAAAATTTGCTAAAACAGTTATTTTGTGAGTATGTAATGTCCCAAACAAAGCCAAAATGCTTCAGTTTCCTTTTATAACTTGTCTGCTGGATTGCAGGGTATAAGATCTGTGTAGATGAGGTTTCTCTATGAAGAGAGACTTCCAAGTTTACTATATTTTTGTCAACTTACAGGTTCTACCTGTTCAGATGGAAGGAACAATTCAGCCATGAGAAAGCTCAGAGCTGAATTTACACTTCAGTTCCCACTCCAGCTTCATTTGCTTGTCTGAACAACCAGGCAGAAGGCAGGAAGGGGAGGGGGGGGTTGGACACTCAAAGTGGGGAGAGAGTGTGAAACAGAAGCACAGGTTTTGTCTCTCGGAGTCTGGGTGGTGAGACAGGTCTTAAAGAGGGCTTAAAATACAGGAAGAAATATCTTCCACTAACCTTAAACAAAATTAGAATTTTTATGTTTATTTTAACAAATAAAGCAAATAAAGGATTGTGCTTAGTACAATAAAATCTGAGCTGTAACACATCACTATTTGTAATGTTTTCACTTATAAAATTAATGAAACCTGAAAATTCATTAGCTTCTATATGCAATTCCCAATTCCTACTTCTTTTAATACCCTTCAGTTCTATTGAATACAAAGAGTGATCAAAACAGTAAATATTGTGGTGTAATTTTATGGTGTCTATAATCTTTTTTACTTGTCTGTCTGTGCATATGAGTCATATAAGTTGCTGAATACTAACTTGGAAACATAGAAACATAGAACTGACTGGGTTGGAAGGCACCTCTAGAGGTCATCTGGTCAACTAGAGCAGGGTGCTCAGAGCTCTGTCAGCCCCACCTTGAATGTCTCCAGGGATGGGGCCTCAACCAGTGCTTTAGCAATGATGTCCTGAAAATCCAGGAATGTACGTAAATATTTCTGTACACCTTTCCATTGTTTCATGTGTTTATTCTAACATAAAAGCAGAACGATGGAAATACGTTTTTAATTACATGTCACTGATCTCTAGACTGTTTGCAGGTAGAAACATTCTTTGCTGTTTAGCACTCTGAACATAGTTCTTAACTTTTCATCAATGAAGTCTCAAGTCCAGTAATAATGTTTTCTAAAAGTGCTTTTTTTTTGTCTTGTGAGGAATTCTGTTTTATGAGATATTCCACCCAAATTTGCTGCATAAGGCTCTTTTGAAAAGGTCAGACTGAGCAAAATGAACCATCAGATCTCCTGTGGGCACAACAGCAACATGAATTAATGCTGCCTCTAGGCTTTAATGGCTGCATTAAGAAATAACTTGTTGCTTAATGGTAAGACATTAATTTAGGAGACAGAAGCTAGAAGTCTGAACCTTGCCAGACACAAAAGTTACCTAAAGCCTCCCATATCTTAAGTGACTATTATAAATATGGGCAATTAAAAAAAAAAAAGAGAACAATAACACCCCTTCCTTGCCTTTAATAGCAAGGTTAATATTAGTGGGTTTTTAATAAGATATAGTCTGTTATATTGTAGCCAGATCCTATAACCAGTCAACTTAAATCATGTCCACTGAGGTAAATCTCTAGTGACTTGAAAGATCCCAGAGTAGTGCAAGGTCAAATCTTAGTAGCTAATTATGGAATAAGATCCTAGATTTCCAAACATTTAGGAGAAGGAACTATATTTTATCTGATAATCAAAGTGGCAAGGCCATGATCCATCAGATAAGATAACAGTAATCTCATCAAATCATATAGAATGGTAGGGTTTGGAAGGGACATCAGGAGATCAAGTCCAGTCCCCTGCTAGAGCAGGATTACCCAGGTCATGGCACACAGAAATGCACAGAACCACAGAAACTGGAATAGACCTCCAAGATCAGGATCATATCTAGGCACATTTTAAAAGTCTCCAGAGAAGACGACCCCACAACCTCCCTGGGCAGCCTGTTCCAGCCTCTGTCACTCTCCCAGTGAAAATGTTTTTTCTCATGTTAAGGTGGAACTTCCTGTCTCCCAGTTTGTGACCATTACCCATTGTCCTATTACAGGGCACGACTGCAGTGGTATAGTAAATAGACTTTATAACAGTGAATGACAGTAACTTAATATATTAAAAAGCAAAACAGTAAAAAAAATGTATTTACAAACAATATTTTTTTAAAAAAAATCATATTTGTGCAAGCCAAACTTTCAGCAGTTAGTTCCCTTGCATAAATAGAATGGCAGCTAGTTTCATGAATTGCAGAGAAGGTATACTCAGAATATTTTGTACTTTACACAGACTATGTGTAAAAGTGGGCCCATGAAGTTCCTCAAGGCCAAGGCAAGGTCCTGAGCCTGGGCTGCGGCACTCTCCAGTATCAGTACAGACTGAAAAATGAATAAACTTAGAAAAATGAATAAACTTCCAAAGAAAGACTTGAGGATATTGATGGATTAGACAAACTGGCAATGTATGCCTGCAGCCCAGGAAGCCAACCATATCCTGCACTGCATGAAAAGAAATGTGCCCACTATGTTGAAGGAGGTCACTCTTCCCCTCTGCTTCACTCTCATGAGACACTACCAGGAGTACTGCATCCAGCTCCGAGGTCCCCAGCACAAGACAGACATGGACATGTTGGAGCAGCTCCAGAGGAGGGCCATGAAAATGATCAGAGGGCTGGAACGCTCTTTGACAAAGAAAGTCTGAGACAGTTGGGGCTGTTCAGCCTTGAGAAGAGAAGGTGCTATGGAGACCTTAAGGGGTGCTTATAAGAAAGATGGAGAGAGACTTTTAACAGGGCCTCTAGTGACAGGACAAGGGGCAATGGTTTTAAGATCTCGATTGGACCTCAGGAACAAATTTTTCTGATGCGGGTGCTGAGAAAGTGGAACAGCTTGCCCTTAGAATGTCTGCCCCATTACAGGTGTCTGGTGGCAGAGGTAAGGGTCTGAAAAGGATCTGAGCAACCTGATGAAGTGAAAGATGGCCCTGCCAATAGTAGGGGTTGGACTAGCTGATATCTGAAAGTCCCTTACAACTCAAACCATTCTATGATACTCTACCCTAATAGCCATTCCACAGAAATTGTTAAGTATCAGATACTGAAAGCTTGAAATTAAACTGAACATGTCTTTTTCTCTGCAGCTGTTATTCTTGCTTTATGAGACTCCACTCTGGGTCTTTCAGGGCACTTTGGTTCATTTGCTCTTTCTTCTTTTTGATGTAAAAAACACTTCTTATATTCATCATGTTTTGCTAGTCCAAATATTGAAATCTCAAACCATCCTTTACTTCTTTAGCAAAGATTTTTCTTTTTTTTTTTCATTCTTTTGTGCAACCCCTGATAAAATTAATAAGTAATTATTTGTGGGGAATCAGTAATTCACCCAACTATATATGATTACATTTCCATTTGTTCTAGAGATTCATTATTAGTTTATATTTTCTATTAGAACTCAGAAAGTCTCCCTGTTTATTTTTAAATGACTATTGAATGCATTGCATACATGACATTGTTTGTTTTATAATCCTTAGTGAATTAGGGTGTTTAACAAACTATGTTAAATAAAGCTTGAAGGCACTGAGTACCTTAGCCTCTGCCATTTAAGTTTCCTGCCATTTAAGTTTCTATATTAAAATATATAGTATTATACAAAAGTATAATATAATATTATATTATATACTATTATACTACACAGTAACACATTACACTGGTGACTATTTCAAATAGGAAATGACATGAAAGAAAAGGTGTATGGTTTCTCAAAAGAGCACCTTCAATCTGCCACGTTGTGTCTTTTCACAATCACTGAACTTCACCGATACGAATATCCACGTGGGAGAGGGAGATGCATTAGCATCTCACTTCCCGGAAATACACCTTCAAGATGAACTATAATAGTGAACAAGAAAATTTATTTCAAGTCAGTCCTAGGGGAATTTAGACACATTTTTAAGATCAATTTTCAGTAAAGATCTAATTTGCAGCTATTTGGGGGTTGGATTAGATGATCTTTGGAGGTCCCTTCTAACCCAAACCATTCTATGATTGTTGTATTCAGAAAGAAATCCATGACATGATATTTAATGACTGCTTTATACTTTAAATTTGTATAAGCTAGAAGTGTGTGTTAAAAGCTGTCAAGGTAATCAATAAAAATGAAATTACATCAAAATCATGTGTGCTTCAGAACTGCTCATGCACTGGAGCTTTTAGAATTTTCTGCCTTAGTCATCTGTAAAAATTTCTCAGATCAAAGTTGCTATAGTGAAACAACCAAATCTTTCACCTGTGTGAATGAATGAGTCCATTTCAGACTCCAGGAGATTAAAAAAAAAAAAAAGAAAAAGAAAATACTGATGACAACTGTTGTAAGTATGAAGCCCATCTTTCACAGATTGATTACACCCGTATTTGGAGCTGAACTCTTTCCATTCAGAAAAGTTATATAAAATCTCTGCTGAGAATTTGTGTAAAGTTATTGAGGGAGAAGAGAAGGAGGGAAAGATAAATCTGCACAAAAGCAATCTGAAAAATATATGATGAACAACTCTTCAAAAGTTTTCTTCTATCCTCATTCAGGATCCAGCTATTGCTAGTAGTATATTTTTGGTGCAGTGAAATAGATCTTATAGCCCAGAACTGAACAATTTTAAAGGAAAGAAACTGAAGAATTTTCATTTTTCTTTTTTCTACAACTTTATTCAAATGGCAATTATGAAGATAACATTCTGAAAAATAAGATGGTATATTAGTACCTATAGAGATGGCTGAAAAATCTGAATTCAAATAATATTTCTCACAAACTATTCCTGATGTGTGAGTATAGGAAGTATATATATAGGAAGACTAAAAGATAGTCAGGCTGCCTCTTCCACTATAGGGTTGTCTGATTGATGGATTTCTATTAGTTTATTTTTTCTACTTCCCTTCCATGACCCTGGAGTCCTTTTTTTGTGCTCCATAGTATTAAAGTAATCAGGGAAAAGCTGTAGAGAGACTTTTTTTTCCTTTTATTTTTTTTCTTCCTTTTTTTTAACAATTTCTATCAATGTTTTTGGTAAGAAAGACATAGAAATGATTCTGAGATTTAACTGCTGAACAATGTGAGGGTTAAGAAAGATTCTCTAATGATACATTTCTAGTTATGCTCCCAGATAACAAATATTGCTTTACTGTAAATAAAATTGTATTCTTGTCCTTTAGCAAACAAAGGAAAGATAGGTATACACCTTAAATGCAAGTAATGCATATTCATGAAAATTTTCCAGAGCTTATTAGCTGATAAGCATCTTATCAAAAGGCTTGGTAACTGGTGTCTCCAGGCTTATCTGAGATCACAAAATCACAGAATGTTAGGGGTTGGAAAGGAGCAGCTAGTCCAACCCCCTGGTAAAGCACCAAGACTTTAGGGAGAATGTGAAAAAGAAAGACCATAGAAGGGAGATGTTTCATGTGAGAAATCTAAGCCATGGAGAATATGAGCGATCAGTACACTGCTGTAGGTAAGCACACAGAAAAATATAGAAATCCTTAAATTCATAATGTCATTACTAGCATGAACTGATTAGTCCATGATATTGCAATCCAACCTTTTTAATTATGTCATGAAATAATTATTTTTCTACAATATTATTAAGCAAACTATCAAAATCTACCCACTCACTGAATAAATCAGGCAGTTGAACATAAATAGCTCCTGTACCAATCCAATCTGTTTAAATAGCAAAAATTTTGTTTACATTTATCTTGCTAAGTAGAGAGCTCTGGAAGTCAAGAAAAGGCTCAGCACTTTTTTCATTTTCTTTGAGAAGTGATACTCTATCCCTCACTTACTTGGACAGGGAAGAGATTGTAGATGTTGGTGTTTAATAAACAACTGGTTAGTTTAAAATCACTTCTCAGAACAGCTTGGCAAGGTGTGAGTTTCTTTCAATAACATTCAATCCCTAATTAATTAATATTTGTATTGAATTTAAAAGCTCTATTTAGATTCCCACAAATTTATCAAAAATAATTGTAGATGCTTCATGAAAATTTAACATGATGTTGTCTGGAAAAGTTTGTCTCTTAATTACCTGCATGGATGAGCAGGGAGCTTCTGAAGGAGATTTCAAGGAAGAGAGAAGTATACAGCTCATGGGAAAAAGAACTTGTCAGTTGGGAGAATTACAGAGAGGTAGTCAGGGCATGTAGGAAGGAAACGAGGAAGGAAACGAGGAAGGCAACAGCCCTTTTAGAACTTAAATTGGCAAAAGAATTAAAAGAAGGGCTTCTTCAAATAAGAGAGTGGTAAGAGGAAGAGTAGGGCAAGTCTGGAGCCACTGCTGAATGAGGCAGCAGCCCTGATAACTGGGGATGCAGAGAAGGCAGAGTTGCTGAACAACTTCTTTGCTTCAGTCTTTACTTCTAAGACCAGCCCCCGTGAACTCCAGTCCCTGGATGAGTTCCCCTCATCTGTGTCCTCACACTAATATGGTAAGACTGTTAAACGTGGTTGCCATAGTACAATGGACTCAGAAACAGTCTTAGATGGATGAGATTTAACTTTACATTTTCTTCCATTTCTCTGAATTTAAAATAATGCTTAAATACTGTTGTACTTTGAAACACTGAACTTCTCTGTAAGTACATATGGCTGTTGCTTCTCCAAGGATTGAAATATTATTTCTGAACAGACTGTCTGCATTTCCCTGCCTTTTCAGGTTTGCCATACTATTCTGACATGTTTATGTTAACAAGAAATTTGTTTTTATGTTTCCACACACAGAGAGATGTTCTAGACAGGGTTTCAGAACATCTGATGGAATCATTTATAGTAAACTAAAAAGGTAATCTAAGATAGGCGGTATTCAGTGGTTTTGCTGTGGTATGGGACGAAGACTTTCTCATTCTTTCCTAGAAAATTTTCCTCTATAGAATAAACGTCAAGATCATAGACTTAGCAGTCCTTAACAAAGAATGATTTATGGATTGAATATAATCTGTGAATAAAAATGTCTCAAAAATCGTCATGTCTCTTTGTTCTCTGTTTTAACACCTTGTGAAGCTGGAACATTACCAAGATTTTGAATGATAGAAATGTGTCTAGCGTTAAGTTGGCCAAAGAATGCAAATAATTCTCAGACAGAAACAGGACTGAGAAGGGTAAATAAATGAAAATAAACAAAACAAACCAAAACAATAAAAAAGTGTCTCTGACACTCTGACTTTTTTTATATATCTATATATAGATATATCTTTCTGTAGAAGGCTAAAGTAGATTGTGTCTAAATTTCTATTTGCCTTGGTTATTTGGTCTACTTATTATTATTCTTAATCTCTACAAGATACTGGATTGCAGAGGCCAGACTTTGGCCCAGCCATTTTGGTTTTTGAGTTTTTTTTCTCCTTGGAGTTCACAGATCTGGTAGAGAGAAAATTAATAATAGATATTCACAGAGATTGGACCTGTTTAATGTTGTGTGCCATTGTTAGGGTTCTCTCATCTGTGGATAAGGCAGTAAAAGACAAAAGCAGGTGCAAGCTGAAACATTTTGAAAGGTCTGCATAAAGTTTAAATAATTTCATAAAGGCAAAATATTTGTGAGGTGCATAGTTTTTGAGCAAAGGAGAGAAATTTCAGTTAAGAAATAAATACAGAGAGAACCAGTGACAGATGTTTTTGACATTATGAATCAAATGTCATTTTCACAGTAAGAACTAACATTTTGTCTTAATATTTCATTAATAATAGAATTTTTTTAATGATAAAATCATACAGAAACACCCTTGCATTTTAAATATACAAGGAAGATCTGCTCTCCTTTTACTGTGGATTACCAGTTCTTGCTAGACACTGTCACCTACTGTCAATACATTCATGTAACTGCAGTCCTGCCATAATACTGCTATAAGCCAATAACGGTCTTTGTTTTGTTAAACCTGCCACTTTTGGCAGCTGTACTTTTTCTCCTGTCATTTTTCCTCAAATATCAACTTGATGCAAATGGAAAAATTGCCCCATCGTTCAGTGCAAGAAAGACATGAACTTAGTGAAGTGAATCCAGCAAAGAGGCACAAAGATGAATAAAAGACTGGAGCATCTGACATATGAGGAGAGGCTGAGAGAGCTGGGCCATTTCAGCCTGAAGAAGTGAAGGATCTGGGGGACCTTATTCATGTGCACACACTGCTCATGAGAGAAATAAATAAGATTGGACATAGCCCTGAGCAACCTGCCTTAGCTGATCCCTGCTCTGATCAAGAGGTTGGACTAGATGTTCACCACAGGTTCCTTCCAGCATCTACTACTGTGTGATTCCATGATATTCTGTGTTTGTCTAAGAAAAATAATAAGATAAAAGTTATTGACATTGCATATGACTAGCAATTTTAAAATTGTTACAGAGGAAAACTTAGTACAATATTTGTAATAAAGGCATATTTTAATTTTGTTAACTCATCTTTCAAAGTGCTAGCTTCTAAGTACACAGTGACATATGGTAGGAAATTTTAGTCTTTATATTATGAAAATAAAGGACAAATATGTCTGCCTCTTTAGGAAAAATGATAATATGGATTTTGGGAAAAAGAAAACAGTGTCTTCATACCTTTACAGAGTAGAAAATCTGTAATCTTATCAAGTTACTTTCAAATAAGTACCATGGAAAATTTCCTCCTCACAAACAAGGACTGTGCACCATCCCTTGTCTGTGGCTAGGGTACTTCCCTATACATGATGTTGCATCTCCTCTTACTAAGGTAAAAATTATTTTTCTCTAAGAAATTGTTATCCTGTGACATGTAAACAAGCACACACATACACAGACAAACTACTTCTTGGTTTCTATTTAACCCTTCTACCCCTTCAAGCACCTTCCTTCCATTTATCTAGGGACAATAACTATTTCTTGACATTCTCAGTGTGTCAAATGACCATGCAAGCCTAACCACCATCCCCTGCCAAGGTCTCTATGGAGTCTGAAAATACAGGACTCCAAGTAGTTAAGAAATAACTTGCTTTGTCAGACCTGTTTATAAATTGGTAAGGCTAAACAGTTGTTAGCTGCCAGCTACAGTATTTCTGCTCTTTGCCCACAGTTGTTTTCTGTTTGCTTTTGACTTTGAAACCTCCCTATGAAAAAAAGCCTTGTAGTATTAGGAGATGTGAATATCAGTGTAAGATCATATCCATGAAACTTCGATACTGTTGTTAAATTTGAGTTAGTATTTAAAATAAATGTCTTCAGAAAGGTGCCTTATAAAGAAGGGAGAACAAGTATTTCAAATCTTTCTCACCAGGACTAATGTCATGCTGATTTATATTTCTGTGCAAATATATCATCCTTCTCTTTTACAAACTTCATCCCAGATTCACATAAACATTCACATCTCAAAGATTAACCTGAATTTCTAAAGTTCTCCGGGAAATTTATTATGTTACTGTCTTTGCTTTAAAATCACTTAGGCACATCTCTGTCCACATTTATAATTTAGCATTTATTAAGGAGAAGCAAAGTACCTTTTAACATTCCTAATGACTAATTATGTTAATATATGAGAAGACACAAACACAGTAAAAATTAAGCTAATTGCTCAAAAAAATAGTTCAAATGAGGGAATAAAGAGCAAAAGTTAGCTTTAGTGTTAAGTGGTTCACAGGCAAGAACTAACTAACAGCCATAAAAGTCAGAGGCATGGCCAATAAGCCCCACAGTCTGTTGGAGAGGAAGCCTAACATCGTGATCCCATAGGGTAACCACAAAACCTGAAAACTTTACTAAGAGCCACAGAAACAACAATAACAAGAAAAAAAAAAAGCTTTTCAGTAAGGATGAGAAAATCTGATGTTTTTCCCAATATATTACTAATTGATATTTAATGTTCTTGAGTGGTGAAAAGATGTGCACCATTGACTTACCATGATGTTTAATAAAATGTACTCACATGCAGTAAAGCTGTGTAGAAGTATTTGAGTTTTTATTTATTTTTTTTAGGTCTGATCTCAGTGATTAGGAGATGAAAAACTTAAGTTTCCAGGTGACTAAAATGACAGTGTAATCACTGACCCTTTCTTTCATATTACATTTACTGTACAGTCTCACAAAAATGAATGCACCAAGCACAGATGAGCCCCATCTTCCATCCAATGAATGGGACATTGCATATTTTACTTGCTTGCTTGGTAGCTACTGGAGGATTTATCTGAACATATATATATGTGTATTTGCATATGTACATAGCCACATTCACCTATCTGGATTTCATTCACAGTAATTGATGAAAAGCAGAAAATTCTAGGACACAATTTATTTCTATGTATGGCACGAGTCACACTCTTAAGATGCCCATTTCTCTGAACTGGCTAAAAACATCAATACTAGTGTGACTAGTACTTGCCCGTCTTTTAGACATATGCAGTCAGAATCTAACCTGTCTGTTTGCTTAGGTAGATATTGTTCCCTTGCAGTAAGCATCAAAAATGCCAGTGGGACAAAAAAGACGAAGATAGGGTCCTAGAAAAAATTTAACAAATTTTCATAATTTTTGGTGGGTTTTCCTATGTTGGCATATTTTGTTTTGGTTTTAAACTCTGTAAGAAAGTTGCAGGCTTTTTAAAGCAAAAACTTTTTTTTCTGTGAAATTAAATTCTTATAATTCTCATTGTTCAAGTGATTTTAGAATTAGCCATTATTGAGAGACTGAGGCCAGTTGAAATCAGTTGGTGCCTTCCAACTGATTTAAAGGAGAATCCTCTTACCAAATAATCTGGACTGTAACAAGCTTCCCAATGAAATCTAATCTTTCCATTAAAATTGTGCAAATGGAAGAAACAGGTAATGTTATCTTGAGTCTGTTTCTCTATTATATAAGTTTTGCTTGGTTTTACAAAGTCGTAGCAGTATCACTGCATCTAAAAAAACACACCTTACTAAAAGAAAATAAAATCACCACTGAAAATCTTTAATCTTTAAAAGGAACTTCACAACTCCTTGTGACTATTTCATGACCTGTTGTATAACAGAGGTCTGCAGACAAGCAAACACATTCCTAGCAAATTCTGCTAACAGACAAAGTGGTTCTCAGTTACATTTAAGCAGAGCAGGTCTGAGAACAAGCAAAACAACTGCACGAGTATCCAAGTGATGGTGCTTACAGGGAAAGGACACTAACATATTTCAGGTAATGCTGCAAGTAAAGCAGTTTTCAGAAAAGAATGTTTCTTAACCTTAGTCCTAAAACCTCTTCTGCTTAAAAAAGCAGTTTAATTTATCTTCTGCATTGTAGCATTCTATAAATTTTTTAAAGGTCATAAAATGATAGCTTTAATCAGGGTTCTGTGTGATAAATGTAGTGTTCCTGCCTAAGGAGAAACCTGAGCTCAAAAACTTTAAAGTAGACTTTACTGTTTTCCTTTAACATTCTCGACATGGTTTTGGTTGCTATCTGACAGAGCAATCAGATAATTCCTGTAGAAGTAAATCTTGACAAAACAGGCCTTTTATTTTAAGGGATTACAATATGCCTAGTTCTTTATTAATAATTTCACACTCAAAATACACTTTATTAAAATACTTAAGCTATATTCATTGGTATACTAAATATGGTTTTAATCTTCTTTATATATTCTCATATTCACATATGTATATATGATTTATATTCTTCATCTATTGTTACTGTATTTGTTTATATCCAGAAGGCTATAAATAAATTTATTTATATACAGAAGGACTTCCATGGTTGAAGTATTTTAAACACATAGAAGAATTTACTCTTCCCTGTTCTCTTACACTCTTTGTTTGCATTATATATTGTGTTCCTGAAAGGGTTTGCACCATGTAAACCAAAGGACCAATAGCTGAAGAAGCTCTGTATCAGCTGAAGCAGCTTAGGTTAAATGTGATATTTCTGTTAGAAATGTCTGGGAGATATTAATGGATATCCAAGTTTTCAGGATGAAAATATTCTCATAAAGAATAACTTGAATCACATCTCTGAACAGCATTCTCCACACTGTGCAGTAAAACCACTAGAACCTTAAAGTTATTTTTCTATGGGAGTGGAACCTATTCCCTACAGTTTCAATTTTTCAGTTGTTTAAGCACTGGTCTCCCTGTGGAACCAATCCTTACATTTTCTCCCTGTAGCACCAGATGCTACTGACCAATGAGAAATAGTGGGTGTTCATTTTAAAGGCTGTATTTTTTGGACTGAACCTGAAATCAAGAAGCTATTCCGGGTAGCTGTTTTGAAGCTGAAAATATGTGTGCCAATGGACAAAGAAAATCATGGGTTTCAGAGGGATTGTAAAAACTGAAAATCAATGTCCCTCCTAAGCTTGGAAGAAGCAAAAAATAACAGAACAAAACCACTGTGTATACCTAGATAGCAGTTTTACCCTCTGTACTTACAGTTTCTCCTTATTTTATGGTGATGTCCTACACAAGGGTATATAACACCTGCAGCCATCATGAATTTGTTAACAACAAACTGTGTCAAACCAATCTACTATCCTCCCATGACAGAGGAACGGGCCTTGTGGCGAGAGACAAAAAAGATGTCAGATCTTGACTCCGGTGGGGTTTTTGATGATGTCTCATATGACATTCTCTTAATCAAGTTCAGAAAACATGGTCTGGAAGAAGCTGTTGTAACAGATATAAAAATGGTTCCAAGAGAGAATAATACCACTGTTTTACTAGCACAAAGAATGACTAAACTTAGAACCAGTATCTGCAGTCATAGAATACTGTCAAGGTTGACCTGATAATGGAAGCAATTCAGATGATACTAAGCTAGAAGAGATTGACTGGGTATTAGAAAGATAAGAATTCAAAGAACCTTAATGAATTAGGAAAAAGCTTGGAAAAATAGGATGCAAAATATAGAATATGCAATAGAGTAAGTGAAGGAAAGACTGCATATCAATTGTTGAGTAGGTAATTTAAGTGGGTAAGAGACTTACAGATCAGAATCTGAGGAATATGTGCTACTTATCAGTTAACACTTTTTCTGTATTGGAAGAAAAAAAAAAGAAGAAAAAGAAGAAAAAAGAAGGGAAAATAGCCTACCTATCCTATCCATTTCAGCTGAGTAAACTGATCAACCTCATTAGGCAGGTGAACTGGTATTCTACATTAACAACATAAAAGCATATTAAGGATATCACATTTTCCACGCACCTGCACGCTCTGTGGTATCTGACAGGACAATAAATGGTATAATGTTGTATATTACAGTCAAATAACGGAGAAAACCTTTAAATAGTGGATGTTAATTTCAAAATAAATAGCTAAAGATGTTGACTTACATAAAAATATAAATAAAAATAAAAGAACATGTAGGAAAAAAAATAAATATATAAAGATATATTGTATGTGTTAGTTACCCATCTTTCAGCAGGTTTCAGGGTAGATCTGAGGCAAAAATGGGTTTAATAACCAATCAAGGTTACTAGATCAATCACCACCTCTATGGTTTAACAGTTCTCATAATTACTGTGGGGTTTTTTCAGTTCAGGCCATCATATGTCATCATAGACAAACCCAAAAAGCACAAGGCACCCTTCACCCTGTGTACCTCTTCTGCACCATATTCTGGCCTTTGTTATGTTCCTGAATTCTCACAGGTCTTTTCTGCTTTCTCTTTGTACATGCAATACCTGCAACCACTCTTCTGGGATACAGTACAGTCCTAGCATTATTTCAGAGACTTTTAATGGAAAGAAACTCATTCAGAAAGGTAAAAGTCAACAAATACAATAAAAATATTTAATACCACGGGGTATCACAAGGAACATAGTTATCTAGCATAAAATATTATGTAAAATGGATACAGACAGTCTGTGACACCTGACCTTGGGAAAAGAACACAGTCCTAGCCCCTGCTCATAAAAATAGCTTCCAAGTGTACACACAAAGACCTTTGGAAGCACACATAAGAACACAGAGTACAGTGCTATCAAACAAACAATGAAAAAAACAATTTGATTACAGACAAATAGGAATTAAGTTATATATCCATCCCCCAGCCTGTGGGCTTTTTATGTACAAGCTAAGAGGAAAGGAATCTCAAAGGCTAAGAGAAAGAGAAAGCCTTATACAGGGAAAAAGTTGTTGTCCTTTTATCTTTCATTCTGCTTATGAGAATATATTCTGGGAAAAGGATTATATTGTTATATGATAATCTGTTTAGGAACCAGAAAGAAAATTAAATGGAAAAAAAAAAAAAACAAAACCAAAACCAAACCAAAACAAACCAAAACCAAACACCAAACAAATAAAAAAAAAAAGCCCTGATAAGGACAGTTACATAATTAACTTAAAAAAAATATTTATATACCAGAATGACTATTTCATCTATGAAAAATACAAAGCAAAAGTCAAGTATTTCTCTGGAAGCTCATATGCTTTAAATCATAAACTCCCTCTGCATGCATAATAGAAGACAGTGCCAGATCACTAATTAAATTGATACATGAATGGAAAAAGGGATGCTGGTATGTTTTTCTCATCTTAAAAAACCATAATTCTCAGATGAAGAAGGAAGGCAAAAATAAAACAGTAGGTAATTAAATATTAAAGTATTCATCACTGATACTAACATGCAGTGTAAGCCTTGCTTAATCAGCAAAGAGTAGATCTGAGGCATAAATATTTAGTGGCTGGTAAAGCCAAAGGAAAAATAGTTACTAATGATGCAATTGTGCATTTTTCTTAAATAGTGTGGTTTATATGCTTTCTAAAATGTTCTCACCCAATGCACTATTTGTTCAACAGGGCACAAAATTACTGACACAAAACCTCGAAATTAAATACTCAACATAACTCAAACAGGTTCAGAAATGAAATCAATTTAGTAAAACACTTAAAAGATAGCTGTGCCAAAGTTAATAGAGTCTTTTAAATTCTTTGTTAATGCACTAATGTACATGTCCACCAAATTATCAATGCTCAGGCTAATATTTCACACCTTATACAGTGGAGCTTCGTTGATTTAGCATAGACAGCTTACTAGAGAATAGTGCTTGATTGCTGTCATTGTAGTGGTTTATAGGTACAGGTAGAAACCACTGTAGCAGTAAAATAGTTACCTGGGA
Organism: Chloroceryle aenea; assembly: GCA_013399075.1. Classification (NCBI taxonomy): domain Eukaryota; kingdom Metazoa; phylum Chordata; class Aves; order Coraciiformes; family Cerylidae; genus Chloroceryle; species Chloroceryle aenea. Next base: position 229,345 of record VWZY01000180.1, read on the forward strand.
GAGCTGGTGATCAAAACATAACTTTTTCTCTGGTTAGACTAGTGATATAAAAGATGGAAAAGTATCACTTGCTGATTCTTCCATGACTATGACTAGGTTAAGATAAAATTGCCTAGTTTAATAATTAATCACAATATATTATTTAATGAAACTGAAGTTAAAAGAGAAATTCAACTGGAAGAGGAGAAAAGACAAAATAACAATAGACATTGGAATTTTTCACCTCTTTTGAATTGATTTTGTGTCATCAGGGTTTAAATATTATGTAAGTTAATATTTTTTAACACAGGATCTTCACACATAAAAAGGTAGGGAGGGGGGAAGCATCAGCTTTTCTAATGTATCTTTGATTCCCCTCAGATATCAGGTGCTATGAAAAACTGATGATGTGAAACAGTCACTTGCCTCTCTGGGCTCAGTAATCCTTTCCTGTAACCAGACTCAAACCATAGATTGCCTGAATTGAAATAAAACAGTAGAAGAATGGGTCAGCGTAGCAGCCACTTTCAAACATTAAGTGCTTTTGATCTGAATCACTCTTTCAGGAAAGCTTATTTCCCCTCTCTGTTTCTTGGGGTATCATGTCACTGATTTACAAATCTTTGCTTGTCCTGTTGTTCACTGTTCATGTATCTCTAGGTAGCCCATCAGTTCTTGGCAGCTATCTTACGATGTGCATGATCCCAGGGATATCATCAATACTAAAACCAGAATTCAATCAAGCATCAAATTTACAGTCTGGATCAGGCTAAGCAGATTAGGTGCCTGCTCCATCATTAGGATGTGAGGGGTTACCATAGACTAACAACATGAAGTGCAGTTCCTGCCAATGAATTTCCATTCAGATTCAGTGGTTCTCAAACAGTAAAAGCTGACTAAACAGCATGTCTATATTTACAGTCTGTAACAGGAATTTTAGGAAAGCCTGTGTATTATATGGACTAAAATACATTTTGCTTTTGTCTCCATAATCTAGGCTCAAACTGTGAAATGTAATCAGAGTGCAGCATAAGTTTAGAAGTGAATTTAGGAAAGGTGACTGAAGGAAGCAAACTCTTTTTGGAGACGATTTCATATACTCTAATCTGGCATCATTACAATCATAGCATACAGTACATGCTGGATGTGTGGTAACAGCATGATAGTCTGATGGGACAAGGGCTGGCAGGAAGCTACTGACATTAGTAAAGGATGACACTATAAGCAAAGTTAGGGAAGGAGTTGCATGGCAGAGATTGCCATGGCCATCCTAGAATCATTTACTGTCTGTGAAGCTATGCCTGCTGCTCACTTTCAAACCTTATCTTTCAAAAAGAAATTTCTTTTTGAAGCAATTTTGATACCTAAAGGAAGTGCAATTTATGATATAGTATGTTTAGAAAAAAATCAGTATTCCCTCTGAAAAGGTGTCTTGTGATGAAATGATGTTAGTTCATTTTGTAATGTTTACAGTAAAACAAAACAAAAAATCCCCAAACAACAAAAATAAACAAACAAAACCCAACTAAACAAAATACAGAAAAAAAAACCACAAACACACCCCCCTCAACCCCAAAACACTAAACCCAGCAGATACTATTAGAAACTATGAATCTTTCTGGTTTATGTACTCAGAATATATTTCCAAAGTATATTAAACTAATTTTGTATTGAATATATAACAAGATACATAGCAGTGAAAACTATTCTTAGGCCAAATTTCATTTTCTAACTCTGGATCTTTTTACCCAAAGGATTATTTAAAGGAAAAGGGAGGGAAGAAATTACATAATAGGAAAATACTATGATTTTCCTTTTCCTCACCCTACTAAATGAATCAACTTACTATAAAAACCTGCCATCTACTGTCCTGACATATGTCTTCAGAGCTCTTTGCTCCCTGAACAATATACCTCTGCTGAAATGAGACAGGTCCTGGAGTGAATTAATCTGTTATCTTTTAAATTCTTGTGTTTTGCTTTTCCTCCCTTGAAATCTAAGCAAATTGAGGCTGGAGATACTGTTACTGCCTCTTGAATGAATTCAAAGAAAAAAAGACCAAAATCTCAGTGTCTGATAGAATAAAGTTTGTTAATTTTTCTTTCAAAATGTGAAATCATAAACTGCATTTCCTTTTTAATATTTCATTATGTTTCAAAAATTTTGTCATCATACAGATAAAGTAGGAAATACTTAGCAAAGAAAAAGAAAAAAGATCAGGTATTATAGTTTTGACATTTTAGTAGTGTTTTTGAACTAATTTCTATCCATAGTGATTTTAGATCAGTTTTATGCTTTAAAAAAGACACACAAACTCCTTGCCTAATACTGTTTTCTCAATTTGATAGAAATATTCCATTAAAGCTTACTGTAGTATCATATTAGGAGGCATATTTACCATTTAATTTTATATAAATAGCAAGGAAATACTGTTCCTCTCACAAAAGCAGGTCATCTATTAAGACAGTCTAAAGTACAATGTATGGAAAGATAAAGATCACCATGTACTATTTTTTTTTTTTCAGACTCAGTGGTAAGACTAACATAGGAGGAAATAGAAATTTGTTAGACAGCCTTCAAAAAAGGAAATTTTAATGAATGGTTTCTAAAAATTCAGCCACCACTATATGCAACAGTCTCCTACGATTCTGACTCCTCAGTCTAGCTTATCTTTTCCATCAGCTTTTTTTTCAGTGCTTCATTCAGAATTTTATGCTACAGTTCTGACAGGAAAAGACAATATTTAGAAATTAAAAGTGACTCTGTTCCTCAGAAATACTCAACTGATAATAATCATCTCTCTAAATATACCTTTTTCAAACCTTTGTATTAAACAACGAAATTCCTAAGTCTTAGGTAACTTTTGAAATACACAGGACAGAGCAGACCAAAAGAGTCATTTTATACAAAATATCAAGTCAGACTCTGAAAAGGTTGAAACTTTGCTAATATCTTTTGTACTAGCTTTATTATAATTAGAGTTTCCCCAAAAAACATATAACAAAAAATAATCATGCTGAGCACCTCTAGTCTCCAATATATGCTGAGACATCAGTGAATATAAAAGTAAATACTTCATTCTGAGTGAAGACAGGTAGCTCAAGATTCACAAAAGAGGGCTGTAGATTTTATTTATCTTACATAAGAATTAGATTAATGAAAAGTTCTTGAGAAAAGTTGAAAGCAGACAGTTTTAATTTTCCCAGATGTTGTTAATATAGTCTTGGTTAACACATCATAACATTGCTGAGCTAAAATAATAGTGGACTCTATAGCATGCTGGAAAATTTTGTGATCAATAAGAGAATAAGGGCTCATTCCTCCCTTCTTCCCTTCCTCCTTTTCCCCCTTTCCTTTCTATCCTCGAAGAAAAGTGAGAAAACTATTATCTACTACCTGTCCAAAAAGCCTTGAGAAGCAGGTAAGTTTACTGTGATCAATCACACGATCACTGTTGATTTACTTAATAAGAGGAGCAAATGATAGAGAATCAAACTAGAATGTAAGATGAGAGGATGGCAAAGGGATGTAGGTTTGTAGCATAAGCCTGGGAGACCTCTAGATGGTTCTTGTGCTCAAATAATGAGAGAAATATGGATTGCCTGCTTGTTATTTATGGTCATTAAGGCAGGATAGAGTATATTTAATGTGGCATACAATGTGCATTTAAAATAAAGTACTTTAGAAAATGACCCTCCTGAAATAAATGCCTAAATTATTGACTGAGTTGAGACTTGGTAACTGTCTTTGAGAGTCTCCATATGAAGAGTGGGGCTGACAGAGCTCTGAGCACCCTGCTCTAGATGAGGCTGTCCCTGCTCTCAGCAGGGGGGTTGGACCAGATGACCTCCACAGGTCCCCTCCAACCCAGACATTTCTATGTTTCTATGTATCAAAAACCATATTTGAATTGCATTGAATAGGGCAGATGCAATAGTGGGATGTAAGGATTTATACATTACAAAAGCTAAGAAGACTGTATGAGGAGTAGGGCCAAATAAGAAGGGATGTTTTGAACAAAACTCAAATTTTAGGTACCATTGTTCAATTTTCATGTCTCTTCTGTGGTAACTAAAATAAACTGTCACAATGGCATACGCTTCCAGAAGAGACAGTGGTAAACTGAAGCTGTAGTTTGCAGCTTTTCTTAGCTTTATTTTAAAAATATCAAAGATAAACCAGGTTGTTATTTTTGGGTTCACCTTCTGTTCTTGCACGCCCATTGCTAACCGTTCCTGATGGTATACACCATACCTTTTTGCAGAGGGAGCAGAGATCAGGTGTTTTCTTCAAGAAGTAAAGCTCTTTATACTGAAATTTCTTCCCTATAATTTAGCATAAATTTAAATAGAAACATTTACTGACCAGAATGTGAAACACAATGGATTTTTTTTTTCTCTAAATATAAGCACTGACTGCTTTCTTTTAAGTAGTGAGTAACTATGAGGAAAAAATCCTTGATAACAGTATTAATTAAAATTTTAATTGTATCTGTATGAATTACCAAGGGCAGAAGAAAAATCATATACAGAGCATAGCTTGATGATTTGGGTGTCCTTTTTTTTAACTTCCTTTTTCTATTTTTTTTTTATTTCTTTCTTCCCCCCTCCCCCCCAGTGTTCTTTTTTAACTGTTTTTGGAAGCTCCTTCAGCTAAACTGGAGAGTGCAAGAGCATCCCCTGCAGGAACATTTCAGCCCACATTGATTTTCTCTTTTCTACGATCTTGGTGGGTTTGCTGGGTTTTTTTCCTGTTAATTTGTATTCATCTTGCATGGTGCACAGTAATTGTGTCTAGAGAATTAGAGAGGGATGGCTATTGCAGGGGTAATAAAATTACTATCAGTGTTCTAAGCTGGTAAAAGGATTGTGAGTTTCAGTCAGAGGATTTAAAAACACATGCTGAACTGTATACTGGGTTCTTTTTTCTGCAGCACTACTTATAGCTGTATTTTTCTTTAGGGTTATAAATGGGATTGTTTAAAGCCAGCGAATGTTACCTAGCAAGCTAACTGGAGAACTCTCTGAAAAAGTATCTTCAGGTTTTTTCATGATAACATATAAATGTGCACACATGTATGTATGCATTCTGAAGTGATCAAGCCCTGAATTCAGTGGGAACTGTCATTCACTGACTACACCAGTAGTTGCTTTTTGTTATTTTATACAACTCCTGTTTTTTTTCCAGTATGTGCTTTCTGACTTAATCTCACCAACATTATTTCATAGGAAAGGAAAAGAGAAAAGTATCATCATGAAATGTCAACATATTACAGATATGATCAAAAATTCTGAGCCAAGTTTTGCTTCAGTGAGTGATTGCATAAAAATTGTAGTTAATGTGGACAGCAATTTTCAAGTCCTGATGCATGTGCTATGGATTTTATAATATTCTAAGTGTAATGTCTTAATAAGCACCAATATAATATGAAAAGGTACAGTATTCAATTTGCTTTATAAAAGTCAACAATAAAAATCAGACAAATTCTATCTCCTTTTCTCTGATGGCATCATACCACCTGTACATAATCTACCAATAAGAACTAAAATGTAAATCTGTAAGTCTGGTTTCAGCATAAGATGACAGAAATAAATTAGAAATATTTAATCTTATTTCTTCAGAAAGATCCATCCCCCATTCTAACTGAAACTACAGATCCTCTGAAATCTGTACTCTTGCAAACAAGAATCAAATTCTTGTAGATGGGGAACACATTTGGTAACCTCCAGTCAACCAGAACCTCGCTGGTTAGCAGGACAGCTTGACAGAAATTGTCTTGGTGAGTGCTTCCACCAGCTCTGTCAGACCTACCTTGGATGGAACCCATCTGGCCCCATAGAATTCTTCATCTAACTGGTTTAGTGGGTCACTGGCCATTTTTAAATGGATTATGGGGGCTTCAGGCTTTATTGTGCTCCTTATTCCTGTCATTCAGCTCAGGGGACTGGGTACTCAGAGAACTGATTTTCCTCTTAAAGCCTGAGGCAAAGGAGGCCTTCAGTACACCTCACAGGCAGGTGACTGAATCATTCCATAGTTCTGCATTAGCCCTAATGGAAGTTTAGACACCTAGCTCACTTTTTTATTTTGACCCTTAACTTTAACTGCCTATAGTCTGCAGATAAATTCTATTACACATATTTTAAGTATTATTTATAGAAGTAATTATAGCTTATTGTATTTAAAATCTCTTTTTTTTAGAAGGAACTTAAGGAAAACTTCTAATCTTCAATGTGTCACGTTAAAGTGTCAAGTTGGATCTAGATCCCCAAATGCATTATATCTGAAAGAGGCTTTAATAGATCTGATTCTTCCTTCTCAAGCCTCTGAATTGGAAAACATAAAATTATCCCTATGTAATTGGACAAAAAGACCATGCAAGACATTATCTTGGGTCTGGCAGTGACTGACAGTGGACTACTAGTAAAGATAGGAAAGGCAGGGTAGTAGTTTCTTCTTTGGTCTACCCTCAGTACACGTTGGTGATTTGCAAACCTGTTGTGCAAACTGTGAAGTCTTTTTATCCTGTGAACACCGATATGCTTTTTTGTTTCCAGGGACATGGTTGTTTACCTGGAAGCAATTAACATCCACAAAAAAAGATCTCTTTGCAAATCTTAGTAGGGAATATTGCACTGGTCTTCTGTGGCAGACAGCTCAACAGGGAAATGAAACATAAATATGACTGAAACTGAACAAGTCACTGTGGATAACATGACAGTTTATTGTCTTTTTCTAAGCAGTGTTTAGCAAAAAGCCCAGGTGGTGGTACTGCTTTGGACAGCCTCAGAAAAAGAGCTACAACTGGTTTTAGACAGATAAATTCGGGTTTGCGAGACGGGCAGTCCCAGGCAGATGACAGATACAAGTTGCTATTTCTGAAGGTCTTGGGGAATTACAGAGCCCTGTAACACAGTGGAAATCCAGGAGTGTAGTGCACCTTTTTCTAACAGTGAATTGACGAGATCAGATACCTGTCACTGATCCAGACAATGTTATCAGTTCCAGGCCTTGAAGAAGCATCCTTGTTCTTCTGAAGAAGAAAAGTGGTTCTATGCTGAAAAAAAGAAGAAAACTATTTTTTTTCTGACAGGTTTTTATTCTGCTTTATGGTTTGTTTGTTTGGGTGTTTTTGTTTGTTTGGGTTTGTTTTTTTAATCAGATTATTAGAATCTTCACAGTGGTTTCAGGGAGGATTAGTGTAGGCCAGTGCTGAAATAAGCTTTTAGTTTATTTTTTTGTTTTCTTCTTTTTTTATAGATACCACCACTATGCAGACATAGGCTGTTGTTAAATTCCTCTTTAACTTTGACAAGAGGATAAAGACAAAAAAAATATATGAAACCCAAACCCCACCCACCCATACCCCTCCAATGCTCACACCAACCCTGTTACCGAGGAGATCCAAGAAAGTATATTAATATAATTTTTATCAATTTTCTGGGTTTTAATAGCAATTAAGTCCACAAGTTTCAAAAGTATTGTGTCTAACTTCACTATTTTTAATTGATAATGATATATTTGCTGTCTTGAGCCTTCAAGAGTAATGATACGACTTTTGGAAGTCCTCGTGTCAGTATAATTCAGCGTAGCACTCAGTTAAGTTCTGAGTAACAAGTGTTTCCCAAACATCTATTAATTGTTAAAGTTATTGGTTGAATGTAATGAGTAAGGAAGTAGCTTGTAAGATAAAATGCTGATGCCTCTAAATCTACGAGGGATCACAGTACCCCCGTGATAAGAATATAGAGTAGCAGACTAAGCTATCTTTCCATTTAATTGCAAGGCAGTATAAATGATTCATTTCTGTCATTTTAGAAATAGAAATGATAGCATATTTTAATATCAATGACCAACTCTTTTTTTCTCTATCAGTAAAATTACACCAGTTACTGACTAGACTTCTGAGTGTATTAAACAATTATTAACTTCAAATATTGCCCATTAGAAGTCACCTTCCCAATTCCAGAAAACACTTCGGTTTTGATATATATATAAAATACATAAAGTTATACTCGAATAAAAATACAAAGAAATAAATACCTCTATAACTACATATACATGTCTTCACAATATATATGTCTTCCAGTTCCTCAACATTCCTGTTATCAGTTCTCACTGTGTAGGACCTATCAAGTCTCATGCACAGAAACCTACCCTACTCGACCATGTCAGAAAGCTCATAGCTTTTGCACTCTTGGTGTTTTACTGCAGCTTCATCCCTACCCTTGCACTCCCTCTGCTGAGACCATAAATGCTTCAACTTCCAGCAATAAGGTAAATCAGCTGTCTAAGCTTCCTTCTGCTCCTGTCAGATACACCTTCATGCTGCCACTGTGCTGCAGATATCAAAGCTAGCCCCAAGCAAGGTGATGTATTTATACAGCACACTGAAAGGCACAAAATACTGAAAGCCCTAAAACTGAAGAAGCAGTGGCATGCTGTTTTGTGATCTTAACTTCTTCCATGAGTTTTAAAATGAGCTTTACAAAGAGTCTTGTTTTAAATATAATTTTAAAATGTAATCACAAAATAACTTGAACTATGTTAATGTTAAATAAAATTTAAGTCTGTGTTGCTTTTAATTTTTTAAGTTCTTGCCAGTATTAAACAGAGAGTTTGTGGTTTTTTATATCACATACTGATAATAAATTCTAGTGCAGGCACTAAAGACATTGCAGAAATAAATTAACTGGAGACAATACTAATATTGTAAAATAACTGACAATAAATAAAGTAGCTCAAAATGGTCAAGTATTTAAAAATAAAATAGGTTTTATTAATCTACATTAGAAAGATAAGGATAGACTCATCTATGCTATATTGAGCAATGGTTAATAAATTATAAGATTTTTTCTGATGTCTAGTTCTTGATCTTTCCAAGGTAATGTCTGTATTGTAATTGTCATTGATATGTATGTTATTTAATTAAGAAATGAGTTCTAAGTCACTAGAACTATTTCATGGGAGCTTGCATACTGAAAATTAACTAGAGGTAATAATATCCTCTGTGCCTTTAATGTCAAACCAAGTTTTGTGGGAGAGTAACAAGCATTTTCCACAAGGATGAAATATTGCCATCCCTTCATGAACAACTGGGTAAATTGATTAATTTTCCTCCTTGAAATATTTCCATTCTGTAAGAATCATATTGGAAGACTACTATGAGCTAAACAGCTTTTGCTTGATTAGTCTGTTCTAAATACATTACATCTTTTTGGAAAGTATAATTAAAAATATTTAGAAAACACTGTGCTTGTAGGCATACTCTTGCCAATCTTCAATGTCTACTTTAACTGTTTCTTTACTATTTAACTCTCCACTGACATGCTGAAACACTTGCTTTATTTGTGAAGCTGCTATGTGGTTTTCCTCTTTGCTTTCCAAACATTCCTCAATGCACTGAAATCAAAAGGTGTATACAACCATTTTGCTTTCACCCCCCATATTATAGTATATCTTCTTAACTCCAATAAAATTCAGAATCTGTGGATAAGGTAATTATTCAAGTCAGACACAGTAAGCATTCAAGACCTGATGTCTTGAGAACACTTTTTCTCAAGTAAGAGAATGGTAGGTTGAAGACTGCAATGTCTGAGGCTTGAATAGAAGTACAATAAGAGTTTACAAATAAACTGTCTGCCTCTTAGTCCAGCAAAGAGGTATCTCTGCATGCAGACGTGTATCTATGCAGTGGCTCAAGCCTTTTAATTCAGTAATAACAAACAAATCTTCAACTTAAATATTGGTTAATGTCTTTTCTGCTAGAATTTGAAATATTAGCCTTAGGATAAGGTGATATGATAATGTTTACATGTTTATAATGATTATTTAGAGATATATTATGAGATGTTATTTCTTTATAACTCCTGCCAACTAAATATAATAGTAGACTACATTATCACGGATCCTGCTTTCCAAAATAAAGGAGGTATCTGCAATTAAATAGCAATAACTGTGATGTAGTTTAGTGCACTGTATATATAACCTTGGATATCCATACAGCAGGCAGAACCACTTAGATGTGTTAAACTAACACTGTGAAACTATTAAAACACAATGGGAGCAATGAAAAATAAGCTTTTCTGCACAGTTATTTTTGCCAGGGGAAGAGGGAGTTTTGTTCATCTTAATGGTGGTTCACAGCACAGGCATGCCCAAAGCTGGCCATCTAGAGCTGGTTTATAACAGCAGAAAAGAAATAGCCACTTTCAGGATGTCATTTATCTTACCCTAATATTCAGGTCTGAAAGTGGTCATATAAATTAAACACTAGATACTCTTATTTCCTTCTATTGACCACTCTCTGAGCCAGATCACAGTCTCGGGTATATGTTTATTTTATACATGTCTTAAGTCACCTTTAAGGCAGACTTATTTCCACCACAGCTAACTTTCCAACTCTGCTAATTCTTCCTGCTCCACACTTCCCCTCCCCAAAGGAACTGGTGAAAAAAGCATCTTTCAAAGACTTCAGAACAGAACTGTATATACAAATATATAAGCAATTTTCTGTAAATATGTTTTTTATCATATATCTATATTATATTACAAATGAAGTTGAAATATCATTTAAACAGCCAGACATCTGTTTGCTCACCCACATTAACCACCACAAGCATCTGCATTCCTTATTAGCCTGATACAGAACTGGGATATAAGTACCTGCCAGTGACATGCAATCTACCTAAGCTGCTGCAAGTAAAAGAACTGGCTGGAGCTGCTTCACTTTGTAGCTACATTTGGAGCCACTACTTCAATCTGACTCATACTTCCCATGCAAGCGTCTTAATCACTGGTGTATAGAGGCAATCACTCATTTGTTCTGGCCCAGGGAATATTTATTTATTTTAAATGGAACAGCTCCAACAGAGAGGCAGAGACTGATGTAGTGTGTTTTAGTAGCAGGGTAATTACACAACAGAATTTATGTTAGTCAAAAATCCCTGCAACAGGGAATCACAAGATGAAACTATTACAAAAAGTTTCAGACATACATTTAGACAGTTGGCAGTTCTGAGGAATGGCACTCTAGCTGCAACATATTTCTCTTTAAAAAGAGACTCCATCAGAGATGAAAGAACAGCTCTGTTCATACTGTTGTTTTAGACACAGAAATACAGTACTGCCTCTTTCCATGATCTCTAATCCTTCAAGGGAAGATGTAGGAGGGAACTCAGAACACTTGGATAATAGTCTTGATTCTAACAGCACTGTGGTGCCTAATCTTGAACAAAAAATATCTCTTGTGTATTAGATCTTTAGCTCTTGGTAAGACTTTTTCTCTTTCTACTTTCATAACCATGCACCCGATGCATAGATGTTGGTTAAGGCTTTAAACACTAAGGCATCATAATGGTCACAAAGATTTACAATATTTGCAAAAATTATAGATCTGTCCACTTAAATTGCTGGTATTCAATTGCTGAACCTCAACTTCCCCCCTGTAGGGACACCTTTGGGTAAGATCCAGGCTTTCCAAGTATATCCCTGGGACACTTAGAAATTGTACTGAGCTGCTCTTTAACGTAACACATTTGCTATACCTGCACATGCTTTGCAGAGAGGGAATTTGTAACCAGCAATCCACAAGAACTTGTATCTCTGTTGCCCTTAATAAAGTGCACTGTTCGTGCTGCCAGTCGCAGACGTTCTCCCACTGGGCACCACCAGCTCCGTACTGGCTGCGTGAGACCGTGGAGAGCAACTGGAGCTGGGGAGTGCAGGGCACTGTTAGTGAACCCAGAGCCATGAGAGTTCAGACTGAGCACAACTGGACTAATAGTGCCAAACTGGACATCACTCAGAGTCTAAACCTAGCCACCCCCAGCCCCTCTGGTATCTGAGGACCAGCTGGCACTCAAGGGGGTTTATTTTCTGACAAAATACTTTACCCTTTCCACACGACACATCTGAGCATTTTGACACACTTAATTGTATTAGAAATTATTAAATCATTACCAGTTTCCTATCTCTTAATCAGACCAGTAAATTCACATAAAATTGCAAGTACTTCTTATGTTGGTGATAGCATAAAGAGGCCACAGGAAAAATTAAATATATCCCTTTATGCTAGACCTGTGCTCCTACCATGCAGACTGCCTGATCCATGTATAGAGAGAGGTGTCAGAAATAAGCCCAAGGAAATAAGGCTTTGAAAGTTGATCCGCCTTGTACGATTTTCATAAATGTATCAGTTAAGGTGACACTTTTAGAGAGTACTTGAAAAACACTGAACTTACATTTCTTTGCATAATACTTGTTTCTGATTAACCTACTTAAATATGCAAATGGATTGATAAAAATATAAGTTGCATGCAAAGAACTATCCAAAAAGATGAGTAAAAAATGCAGTAGTTTCAGTAGGCAGGTTGGTTCTTGTAAGCTACTGCAGTGTCTGATGGTGTCAAAATGTGAGAATGATTTAAGATGAATCATGAAAAGACTGAATTATGTTTTGGAGAGTAAAGGAAATTAAATTCATTAGCATCACCATGTTCCATTGAAGCTTATGTGTAAGATGTTAAAGAAAAGGTACTTGATACGCACAGGCTAATTTCCTGTTTCTCCTATCAGTGAGTTTTTTAGGTGACATAGAAGCACATGTCTTATGCAAGAGGTTCAAGACCACGAGATGATCTAGCAATTTATTCCATAAGCATTTAAGCTGATGGTTATGAAGGAAACATTTAGAGAGATGTCAGGTAATGATCACAGCTTTGAGCCAGAGTCTAGTTAACTGAATGATAACATAAAATTGAAGCAATGATACTATGGTTAGTACAGGGCAATATTAATGCTAGAATTGGTCTACAATTTTATCTTGCAATTCCTCACTTACAGTTAAGTAGAATGTGTATTTATTACTATATTAGTAAGTTAATGACAACACCAATGGTTTATTTCTCCTTTGTGCCAGAGATCCAATTTTCTTGCTACATATGCTGTGAATGACCCAACATCTGCTCTTAACTTTCCATCAAAGTTTGGCAATTGAGGGCACTGACCTAGTCCAAGCACTCAGATGCATTTTACATTCCTATTAGGAAGCTTTAAAGGAACTTGATCATTTTAGACTACAAATCAATCAGAAAGGAAGATGGAAGATGTTGCAGACTTGAATACTGCAGATATGAATCACTTAACTGAGGTGATTTTTACAAAAGTTGCTGTCATTCAGACAGCAGCATTTGAGGATCTTCTAACACTCACAGGTCATTAATCCAGTGCACAGGTTCATCTACCAGAGCCTCTGCACTACTCCAGGTAATTTTCTGCCAGTCAGCTGCATGCCAGCATTGCTCTGAAAGATTCTTTTCACTTTTCTTAAGATGTTAATTTCCCAGACAGTGAAGTCTTCTTCCAGTCAGCTGTCTAAAGAGAACCATTCGAGCTGGTGGCAGCTGCAGTGTTCACATGTTTATGATGAGGGTAAGAATAACACTAAAATAAAAACAAATGAAAACCAAACCAGCGAACTTGAGGACTGGTATTAATTGAGTCACAAGAAGCTAAGCCTGGTTGCACACTTTCTAACTTCAGGCAACTTTATGACAGCTATAATTTTAAAAGTGGCATGTGGAGAGAAAAGAGATATATGGGCAGTGTCAGCAGGTGAATCAGATCTCAAGTCCAGTATACTCTGCTGAACGTTGAAGGAAGATGGCCATTGACACTTCTAACTTCAGTACATCAGTTTGATACCTAGCTGTGTGATGAATCTGTGCCATGTTGTGTCTGTGTGGAAGAAAATGTAGTCCTTTTGTTCTGAATCTTACTCTCATTTTGTGAAAATATGGGATGTAGAAGGGAAAGGGCAGACATATTACATACATATTTTAATGTCTGGATTTGGACAGACAGGACATTTATCTCTGACAAATATTCTAGTATTCCTCCAGTTTGCTTCACTTCATCTGACTTTTCATGAATTTCCTCCACTTGTTTCCTCCAGAACATTTGTGTATGAATTAAAGAGTGCCTTTAGAGAACAGGGAAAAAAATAAATAAATGTGCTCAGAGACAGGCAGACACAAAAGACCACAGCATATATTAATGTGGCACTTGACAAACACATGTTACCTTTACACACAACTTCCCGTAGATACAGCTTGTGACTTTATGTGGCAAACACCACATCTTAAATCTACTTGATTCCTGAAGGCCAGTCTTATTATGGAAAGACTGAAGTAAAGAATGCATTGAGTACTTCAGCCTTCCTCATCTCATGTGTCACCAGGCCCCTCTCCCTTTCAGCAGCTGATCCTCATTTTCCCTAGTCTTTCTTTTGCTGCTGCTATGTCTGTAGAAACCCTTCTTGCTGACCACATCCCTCAGCAAATTCAAGTCCAGAGGGACTTTAGCTTCCCTAACCCCATCCCTATCTCTATATTCCTCTTGGAACATCTGGCCCTTCTTGCATCTCCTCTATGCTTCATTTTTATGTTTCAGTTTAATCAGGAGCTCCTTGCTCACTCATGCAGCCATCCTGACACCAGTTTTTGACTTCTTGCACCTAGGGGTGAACCATTCTTGAGTCTGGAAGAAGTGATGCCTGAAAATGAACCATCTCTTCTGGACTCCTCTTCCCTCTCAACTATTCTAACAGATGCCACAGCTTCAGGTACACTAGCTAAGCACAAGTGTTTTTTGAAACTGTCACCTTTGTTAGCTATTTTGCACTACAAGTCTAAAAAAAGAAATAAGCAATCATCCAGGCTTGACCTCTTATCAATCAACCTCCACCACTATAAATTACACATCTCTATTCCTAGGAGAAAGAATTATGAAGTTGCTTTTTTTTTCTGTGGGTTCTTTAGCTCCTTGGTGCCTATTATTAACTACATTGGTTTTTTAAGTGTCTTATATTTTCCAGTTTCCAGAAGTATCATAATGAAAAATATTTCCTTTTGGACCTAAGTGTCCCAAAATGAGAGGGCAGACTGTTTCCACTCAGAAAGATCAAGAGGATTTTGTGCCTCTTGAACTTGGAATCATTATATTTATGAGTAGCTACCACTATGTTAATACTATGGAACAGATATTTTTGACAAGATGACTTGGTAAGATGTACTACACACTATATCCACCCCTCTATTGTACAAGGTTAAAGATTTAACCCATTTCTCCAGTACTACACATAGTTTTATCGTAAATTAAAGTGTTCAGATTTTAGCCTCAAAACAGTGCATTTAAAACTCACTTGTCCATGGTTTTGCCCCTTTTAATTTTTTTTCCCTTTTATCAAGGCAAAGGAGGTCCTCGAAAATGAATGTGAATGACATCTCATCTCAATTTACTTACATTTACATTCCTACATGTACCAGGTTGGAAAGCACTCAAAATCAAGAAATTATTGACTAACCGACAAGTCAAGGGAAGGACATTAGCTCAGAACATGTTGACTACTCACTGTAAAAATCAGAATAAAATTTATAGGGAGTCAGTGAATAGTAAAAGCTGTCTGAAGAAAGCCTCTGGTTGTATATTACCTCCCATTTTAGCTCTTGCTTGCTTTCGCCTCAAATGAACAGAACAAT
The DNA here is from genome assembly GCA_013399075.1 of Chloroceryle aenea. Lineage (NCBI taxonomy): Eukaryota > Metazoa > Chordata > Aves > Coraciiformes > Cerylidae > Chloroceryle > Chloroceryle aenea. The sequence continues at coordinate 244,863 of VWZY01000180.1, forward strand.
TTCAGCACCCTTTTCATTTTCTTCCCCAGTTTCAACTCATTCTTTTCTTCCTTTAAAAAAAAAAAAAAATCTATTCCCTTCTTATTTCATCTCCCCCCCCCTCCTTTTTATTAATGTACTGATATGTAAGATAGGCAAAAGAAATATTTTCCCCAGCGTTACAAAAGTGCTTTCCAATCAGTTTGCATGCTACTATTTCAAATTAATACTAGATAAATTAGTTAAGCATTTTGAAATACTGCACTAAAAGAGTAGCTAAGTGTATTTAATATGAATGTTCAAGAAAACCCTGAAGAAACATTTTAATCAGCTAGCTCTGGTCATGCATGGCCAATTAAAATACTGCAGGAAGAGTCTTCAGTCTTTCAAAGTGAGATGAAAACTTGGTCTTCTGAATTTTCACACGTGGAATAATAAGCTCAAGATCAGTGGCTTGTAGAAAGAGACAGAAACCTGAGGACATCTATCCCTGATGTTGGATAATGAATCTACTGTCACCAGAAGTGAAATTGGGATGATTTGAAGCTAGAAGGTTGATCCAGTAAGAACAAATGAAACCGTCAATTCTTCTGTCTTGGGAAAGAAGCAGCAGTTCAAATCATCTTTTGTGGCTAAGCTTAAGCTGGGGTTTTACATTTTTTTGGGGAAAAAAAAAAAAAGGGAAAAAGATGAAAAAAAAGAAAAAAGAGAAAGAGAGGTTATTCATTTACAGAAAGGATGAGAGAGGAAAGAGAAGTGTATTGCAGATTTAGATTTCTCCTGGGCTCTGTCTAGCTGGTTGGATTTATTCTTTGCAGTTCACAGTGTTTAATATCAAAGTTCAGGCATTTTTTTATTCGTTTCTTTTCCATGCAATTTAGGGGAAAATGTACAAAATAAAAAGCCATTTAATGTTTCACAGTGACTCTAGGCAAACAGTCTTTGATGAGAGGCAAGCTTTCTTAATGAGCTGTTCAGCCCACCAGGATTTGAGTTGTTCCCTAAAGTTGCCAGGATCACAGGATGTCAGGGGTTGGAAAGGACCTTGGAGATCTTCGAGTCCAACAGCATTTATTTCCTTTTCTTCATCCCCTTATCTTTTTGATAGAGAAATTGTTCAGCAGTAGTCTGAAAGAGTTAAATGACTAAGTATGTACCCTAAACTAAGTAACTTTGGAAAGAAATTAATTGTACCAACTGCATCTAGAGATAGATTAAATCATACCAAAAAAAAAGTTTTCATGCAAATTACATTATGGTTTAAATAGTTTTCTAGGTGAAAACCTCTTGATTGATATACAATGAATGTTTAGCACAAGGTTGAGCAGGGCTACAATGAAGATTATTTAATCTATTCTCCTTTGCAGATTGAATAAAACAGCTATTTTTACTTGGATAAAGTGTAAAAAGCTAAAAGTTTTTAATTATACCTTCATATTTCAAAAGATTTTTCACTTTTCATTTAAAACCTACCTATCTACAGGTATCTTCTGCAACCTTCTGAATGTTATCTCACATGGATGTCAGTGATTAATTGCCTCAGTGTCCAGTAACTTCATAAAAGCAGAGCTTGTAGCAAAAGCTGATTAAAGGCTTATGCCCAGTACAATTACTACACTGTCCATCAGATCTGTGAAGCTATAGAAACTACATCATTCATCAGAAAAATCAATCTCTGCAGCTACAACACAGAGGTGTATACACATATGTACAGTGAATAAGTGACATACCAGAAAATGTTTAGTGGTTTTAAGCAATATTCTGTTTAAAAAACAACACGAGGCTTTTTTTGTTATCTCTGTGAAGCTACAGAAGAGTCAACTTTTAATTGAAAAATAATCAACAATTAATATGTCTAAAATAATATAAGTAGGAAAAAATAGACAAATATTATAGATAAATTATTGTCTCCTTCTATGACAAGGTGAACTGCTTAGTGGCTGAGGGAAAGGCTGTGGATGTTGTCTAGCTGGACTTTAGCAAAGCCTTTGATAGTTTCCCACAGTATCTCCCTGGAGAAACTGGCTGTTCATGGCTTGGATGGGTACAACCTTTGCTGGGTAAAAAACGTACTGGATGACTGGGACCAAAAAGTAGTGGTGAAAGCAGTCCAGTTGATGGCCAGTCAACAAGTGGTGTTCTGGAGGGCTCAGGATTGTAGCCTGTTCTGTTTAATGTCTTTATCAGTGATCTGGATGAGGGGCTAAAGGGCACTATCACTAAGTGTACAGATGATACGAAGCTGTGTGGGAGTCTAGATATGCTTAAAGGTAGGAAGGCTCTTCAGAGGGCCTTAGGCAGGTAGATGAGCCGAGGCCAATGGTGGGAGGTTCAACAAGGCCAAGTGCTGGGTCCAACACTGCAGTCACAACAACCCCCTGCAATGCTACAGGGTTGGGGATGAGTGGCTAGAAGGCTGCCCAGCAGAAAAGGACCTGGAAGTGTTGGTTAACAGCCTGCTGAAGATGAGCCAGCAGTGTGCCCAGGTGGCCAATGACTTCCTGGCCTGTATCAGAAATAGTGACGCCAGCAGGACTAGGAAGAGATTGTCCCCTTGTATTCAGCACTGGTGAGGCCACACATCAAATACTGTCTTCAGTTTTGGGCCCTTCACTACAAGAAGGACATCGAGTTGCTGGACCATGTCCAAAGGAGGGTAACAAAACTGGTGAGGGGTCTTGAGAACATGTATTATGAGGAACAGCTGAGGGAATGGGGGTTGTTTAGCCTGGAAAAAAGGAGGCTCAGGGGAGGCCTCATCACCCTCATCACCCTCTACAACTACCTAAAAGGAGGCTGTAGCGAGGTAGGTGCCTGTAACAGTAGGTCCCAAGTAACAGAACAATAGGAAACGGCTTCAGCTTGTGCCAGGGGAGGCTTAAGTTGGACATGAGGAAAAACTTCTTCACTGAAAGGTTTGTTAAACACTGAAATATTCTACCAAGNACAACCTTTGCTGGGTAAAAAACGTACTGGATGACTGGGACCAAAAAGTAGTGGTGAAAGCAGTCCAGTTGATGGCCAGTCAACAAGTGGTGTTCTGGAGGGCTCAGGATTGTAGCCTGTTCTGTTTAATGTCTTTATCAGTGATCTGGATGAGGGGCTAAAGGGCACTATCACTAAGTGTACAGATGATACGAAGCTGTGTGGGAGTCTAGATATGCTTAAAGGTAGGAAGGCTCTTCAGAGGGCCTTAGGCAGGTAGATGAGCCGAGGCCAATGGTGGGAGGTTCAACAAGGCCAAGTGCTGGGTCCAACACTGCAGTCACAACAACCCCCTGCAATGCTACAGGGTTGGGGATGAGTGGCTAGAAGGCTGCCCAGCAGAAAAGGACCTGGAAGTGTTGGTTAACAGCCTGCTGAAGATGAGCCAGCAGTGTGCCCAGGTGGCCAATGACTTCCTGGCCTGTATCAGAAATAGTGACGCCAGCAGGACTAGGAAGAGATTGTCCCCTTGTATTCAGCACTGGTGAGGCCACACATCAAATACTGTCTTCAGTTTTGGGCCCTTCACTACAAGAAGGACATCGAGTTGCTGGACCATGTCCAAAGGAGGGTAACAAAACTGGTGAGGGGTCTTGAGAACATGTATTATGAGGAACAGCTGAGGGAATGGGGGTTGTTTAGCCTGGAAAAAAGGAGGCTCAGGGGAGGCCTCATCACCCTCATCACCCTCTACAACTACCTAAAAGGAGGCTGTAGCGAGGTAGGTGCCTGTAACAGTAGGTCCCAAGTAACAGAACAATAGGAAACGGCTTCAGCTTGTGCCAGGGGAGGCTTAAGTTGGACATGAGGAAAAACTTCTTCACTGAAAGGTTTGTTAAACACTGAAATATTCTACCAAGGGATGTAGTGGAATCACCATCGCTGGAGGTATTTAAAAGACACATAGATGAGATGTTTAGGGACATGGTCTAGTGGTGCACTTGGCAGTATTAGATTAGTGGCTGAACTCAACTATCTTAAAGGTCTAACTAAACTAACTAAAATGATTCTATGGTTCTATGAAACTGGATGACATATGTCAGGTCTTCAACATACCATAAAAAAAGAATTTTACATTTATGCTGATAAGAACACACTTTTTTTTCCTCTAAGCTTGCTAAAAATACTCAGGGTTACATTTGTAAAATTAAGGGTATAAATGTTTAAAGGCAAAATGTTAATTCTGGAGTGGTGCTAGTGTCAAAGTTATCTCTGAAATAAAAATAAAGAATTTTATTTCCTTTTAATTAGCTAGCTCTTGCCATGGTCATGGCAGAGGGAACAGAAATATGCATTACTGAGACAGAACAGTTGAAATGTGTCTAATTATCATAAAAGTCAACAGGAGTTAGTAGAAAACCCCTAGTGGTAGAAGTAAGATTTTTTACAAAAATTGAACGTGTACAAGATTGAAACACTAGGAAATGGAAAGTGACTGTTAAAAGGCTGAATAGGAAAGGCCAGGAGAGGGAACTACGCTTGATGAATCAGATAATTTACACCGTACCCCAGTGGAAAGTTTTTGTCAGATGAAACAGAGGATGAACTTTCAGAGTTCTGTCTCAGTTAAAAGCCCAAAAACTGTGCAAAGAATATAATTATTTCTTTAAGTTTTCCAACCCTTATATGTTATTCAGTTAAAAGAATTATATTCTCTACTTATTTTACTGCAACCAAAATTTATGCAGGAGAAAAACTATTGTTTTCTATTCCATATTGCATTGTTTTCTAATTGGAAGCACAGAATGAGTCAAAATCTGATCCTGTCGTGCTTCATATGTTACTCTCTCACAGAACCACAGAGTGGCTGAGGCTGGGAAGCAGCTCTGGAGATCATCTAGTCCACCCAGCCTGTTCAGAGCAGCGTCAGCTACAACAGGTTGCCCAGGCTCTTGCCTAGTTGGAGTTCAGTTGTCTCTAAGGATACAGGCTCTGCAGAAAACTTCACCTGCTTTGACCACTCTCACAATAGCAGATTTTTTTTTCTTATGTTTAGATATAATCTCCTGTATTTCAGTTGTGGCCCTTACATCTTACCCTGTCACTGGGAATGACTGAGAAGAGTCTCAGTCTTCTTTACTCCCTCCCATCAAGTATTTCACAGAATCACAGAATTACTGAGGCTGGAACAGACCTGCATCAAGTCCAGCCTATGACCCATCACCATGACATCAGCCAGACCATGTCACTAAGCACCACATCCAATCTTTCCTTAAAGATCTCCAGGGATGGCGACCCTACCACCTCCCTGGGCAGTCCATTCCAGTGTCTAATCACCCTTTCTGAGAGGAAGTGCTTCCTAAGATCCAACCCAAACCTCCCCTGGCACAGCTTTGAAACTTCCTGGACTGCCCCATTTCTGCTGTGTTATACTTCCAGCAGACATCTGGTAGGTTGAAGTCTCCCATGAGAACAAGGGCTAGTGAATGTGAGACATCTCCAAGTTGTTGAAAGAATATCTCAGTGTCTTTATCCTTATCAGGTGGTCTGTAGCAGACTCCCACCAGGATACCAGCCTCACTGGCCTTCCCCTTCATCCTTATCCATAGACTTTCCACCCTGGTGTGTCTAACATTGAATTCAAGACAGCCAAAGCACTCCTTAACATATAACGCTACCCCCCCACCTCTCTTTCCTTGTCTATCCCTTCTAAAGACCCTGTAGCCATCCGTTGTGCCTGGGCCCACCATCCAGAAGACATCAGCAGTTGATTATCTTCCCAGATGAAGTGACTCTGACATGCCTGTAGTTCCACAATTCCTCCCTAAGATTTTCCTGTGGTAGGGAAACATCAGGGGACTGAAAAAACCTGTCAGGAAAAAACCTCCCAGCTTTTGTGGGAGGGAGTGTGGAGGCATGGGCATTGCCAGTTCAATGGCAACCACACGCACACATATAAAAGAAGCCCTTGGGGAGCCCAGCAACCAGAATGGGCAGAGCGTGGCACAACAGTTCACACAGCAAGGATGCTAAAGCTCAAGAGATAAGTTCAACAAGTGGTCTTTGCCCTCTCAGAAGGACCTATGGCTTCACCTGGAAGAAAGTCACAATCTCTATGCTCACCAGAATAGATGTGGCAACCCAGCAGCTCACAGGAACAGGTGTGCCTCCCATAAAAATGTGCAGCTCCAGGGAGTGCCAGAGCCTTTCAACAGTAACAGCTGGCCATAGTGAGGACAGCTGTGTGTGATGTGACAGGGTAGACCATCTGCTCAACCTTGGTGACAGAACTGTGAGAGCAAGTAGAAAGGTTAAGGAGAGAGAAGGATTTGACGGATGGACTGTTTGGTGGATAAGGAATTGGTTGAGTGGTCACTTCCAGAGGGTACTTACTGGTCAACAGCCTGATATCCAGACAGAGATCAGTGACAAGAGGTGTCCCTTAGGGTCCATACTGGGATCAATACAGTTTAATATCGTCACTGATGTAGCAGGATTGAGTGCACCTTCAGCAAGTTTGCAGAGGACAGCAAGCTGAGTGGTGTGGTTAATAAACCAGAGGGACAGGATGCTATCCAGAGGAACCTGGACAAGCTTGAGAAGCAAGCCCATGTGAACTTCATGTGGTTCAACAAGGGTAAATGCAAAGTCCTGCACCTGGGTTGTGTCAGTCCTTGGTATCGATACAGACTGGAGGGTGATGTCATTGCGAGCAGCCCTGCGGAGAAAGACTTGGGGATGCTGGTGCATGAAAGGCTGGACATGAGCCAACACTATGTGCACACAGCCCAGAAAGCCAATTGCACCCTTAGCTGCATCAAAAAGAACATTGCCAGCAGGTCAAGGGAGGTGGTTCTGCTGATCACTTTGGCCAGTTGTGGAGTTGTCAGCACAAGAAGAACATGAACCTCTTGGGGCAGGTCCGTAAGAGGGCCACAAAAATGATAAGAGGTCTGGAAAACCTCTCTAATGAAGAAAGGTTGAGACAGTTGAAGTTGTTTAGCCTGGAGAGAGAATGCTCCAAGAAGAGATTATTTGGGCATTTAGGTACTTAAAGGGGCCCTATAAGAAAGACAAGGACAATCTTTTTATCAGAACCTGTTGCAAAAGGACAAGGGGTAATGTTTTTAGACTAAAACAACATTATGTTCTGTGCATGATGTGGATGTTAACAATGAACCACAGCAGGGAAGCTGAGGTTTCTTGCAGTTTTTGTGTGAATGATTTCTGATTTCTAATTATTACTTGTTCAGACTATGAATATATTAATAAATTACACTTTGGACATTTGACAGTAATTACATTTTATAGGTGTTAAATAATTAAATATCCATGAGCCTTCTTCAATTAATACTTTAATTATATTCTATTGAGAAACCGCATATTTGACTCCTGATCTCTACAGATCTCTTACAACAGGTAGAATTAAGGGGCCACATGTAAAAAGAGTGGCTCTTCCCTACTGTCATGGGTAAGACAGAGTAAAGAGCACCATATTCTGGATCTGGATACTGTTGGTTAAGAATCAAAACTTAAGTTTTTAACCTATTTGATTCTCATACACGCAGTCATCGTCCTTTCAGCCACCCACTCACCCACAGCATTACATTCTCTAGGTCTTGATTTCCCTTTTTAGCAGAGAGATGGCTGCCAGTCCAGGGACACTGGGCAGAAAGTCATTAATGATGTGCAGCTTCTCATAGCTACCAGACTTGGACATCACCCAGCATTTTTTCCTGATGAAAGAATCATAAAATCAGGTTCTCTTTCATGTCTGCTTTCTAAGTGAAGGGTTCAGGACATGCCCTTTCTGTTGAATCCAGGTGTTACCACAACATACAATCTATGCAGTACCAACTACCAGGTTTCTGCTTCAGAGTTCAAAAGTTCAGTCTAAGGCATTTATTGACACCTGCACATACTGACCATTACCTGCTGCTTGCTTTCACCCCTGGCACTTAGACCTTTTAATCTGTGACATCCTCAATCAAATCAATGTAGGTATCCCCATTTCATCATCCCTCCTATTCATATGAATGGTGATATTCAGAATAGAGAGGCTTCAATTTTGTCTTTAAAACAATAAGGAAAATATCAATTACCTTCAAGCAGGGAAAGTAAAATATATCATGTACGGAAGATTTAGAATGTGAAGTATGTTGCAATTTCAGAAACAGTCTGGTCAGGAGAACAATGTCAACAGCCAGATGAAAGAAATATGCAAAGAAAATCAAAAAGGAGACCTGAAATTGAAATAAAAGTACAATAAACCACTCTCATCTACACACTCACCACAAGAAAAGTTAATGGTGTCAAAGAAATAAAATCAGAGTAAGCATTTTGTTTAGTCTCCCACAATTTCTGAAGATTCTTTTGAAGTGCAATAGCTACACTTGCATATTCAATTTCTGAATGTTATATACTCTCCAAAACAACCTATATGACTATATGAAAGCACAGTCACATACATTCTGTTAAAAAATGGGGCTACAAATTAGGTTATAAATTAGTTTGATTTGCTTCCCAAAAATAGTCTATGCAGACTTTTTTGTTGATGTTTTTACGACAGACAACAACAAAAAAAAAAAAAAAAAAAACAAACAAAACACCTCACCTTTGAATTTTGTACCTTGGGCAGCAATGTGGTGAAGATTTCAATAGTCAATTACCATCTTTATTAGCATGTTTCATTAATGGTGGGTTAATGATATTTGTGTGGTTATTCAGTGGCTACTTCACTGAGGCATCAGTTCAAGAAACCTCTCGAGAGAAATATTCAGATACCAACTTAATATGTTTTATAGTCTAATATGCAGAGAGTTAAAACCACAGCCATATAGCATAAGTGCCTGGGTAAATATCTTTCTGACTGATAACAGAACCAGTTATAAGTCTGTGCAAAAGCTGTGAAAGATAAATTAATTCTGATGATTGCTATTAAGAAATAGCTTGAGAATTTAGTCCCATTGTATGGGGACATGAATTAAATTTATGATATTTATTCTGTTCCTTGATTAAATAGAGCAAACAGATTCAATGTTATGTGGCAGACCATAAGATATGCTTACATATTTGCTGCATGCAAATAATGCAGTAGTTCTGCAAGATGACTCAAGCACTCTCAAAGCAGTTGATTGTTAAGAAATTGATCCAGTCCCTATTGTTCATACTTTTTAAACGTCTTAAACCTATGAAACTGCAGATGCTGGCTCTGCAGCAAGCCAGCTGTTCAGAGAAGAGCTCCGTCCACAGCAAAACCACAAATCAGCTCAGTGAAATGTGTCTATCTTTGAAGAAAGATTGATACACCTGTGTGGAAGCAACCTAAGGAGAAGAGAGGCTGTGAAGTTCTTCTATCTGATGCTCCTTTAAAACACTTTTCTCCAGGAATAGGTGGCTAGGATTAAATACAAATAGGGGCAACCACAAGAAGTCACTCAAACTTCTACACTGCACAAAACTGCATTTGAACTCAGATTCACTCCTACAGTCAAAGGCTTTTTACAAAGACTTGTAAGAAGCTCTGGTTTTGGTAGCAGTGAATTTAGTGCACGAGCCTTTTCTCTCATTTACAAGCAGTTGTGTGCATTTTCCTACTACCTCTAGCTCATCTACTTCTGATACTGTATTTTTTGATCAGTGTAGTATTGGATATTCTTTTAATAGTTAATTACTCTTGTGAAACGTTAAGTAATATTGTTACTGACTTGTTAATGACTTGCAAGATTGTCTATTTACAACTGCAAACAGATTAAGAAAAGCCAAAAACTAGCCCTGCAAAGATAGTTCAGTCCTGTATTGCCAAACACCATGGCATTCTATAAAAAGTAGAATCTTCTTCCTTAAGTTTGCATAAACTGCCTGGGAAGAATTTAGTATTCAGAAAAAAAAAACATCAGAGTCAATAACAAAATTAATGGAAAGCTATTAAAACAGAACTGTATAAAACAAAACAAAACAGAAGGTTTCATATCAGAACAAACAATCTGGCCACAAAATCCACAAATCTTCAGTCATGATCTGTCTTTGTTACTCCTATGCCAGAGGCTAGGCACCTAATTCACAAAGTTCAGCTCATAAGAGATGATCTGTCTCCTGTCATTAATCTCTGCATTAACATGGTTACTCCCATGTTCATCTTGCCAAGGAAGTGTTTTGAATGACAAAACTTAGATTCACAAGAGAAGTGCCATCAATGCACAGGACAGAGACATCTCTGACTTGTCATGTATTGAGCAGGGCAGTCTATTTAGTAAATAGGTACCAGGCTTTTTGCATGGCAGCAGTCAGGAAAGAGATGTGAAAAAAAACAGGAGTGCCATCTCCTTTGTGATACCAGCTAGAAACGACATCAGTCAAGCATTCATGATGGCACATGCTTCGGAGGAAGTATCCCTTTCTGTCCTCAGAGGTGTTTCAGCAGCAAAGTAGAACAATCAAGATAGTGATGTATCCATGGAAGCCTAGTCTGGCCTGACAGCAGCATGACACCTATTTGAGACAAACTCATTGGTTAGAGCCTGACCTAAGAAAGAGAAGATACTTTTCTCTTTTCCTCTCCTTTCCCATTCACAGCCACTGCTACCCACTCAGTGATCTCCTCAAGGACCCAAATCATCTCCAGAGTATACCAAGGTTGCTTGCTACTCCAGAAAGCAGAGGGCAAACGAAAAGAAGCTGGGTATGCTACATGATGTTATACAACACTTGAAAACACTATATTGTCAGAAAAGTAATTTATTCTGAGATTTATTAATTCAGAGGTAAACTGTGTTCCTTAAATATGCTCATGCATCCACATATGTGCTGTCTTAAATCTCAACTATGAAGCATTCCTGTAATTCATAGATTTATTAGCATTACTCATTGTGTACTAATGCCTCAGATTATGTAATTCCCAGAAGGGAAATAAACACTGAGAAGTTATTAGATTGGGAAGGGGACTGGAAAGAAAAAACTTTTGCAGGGCTAAAGAGGGCAATGGAACCAAATAAAAGTCCTTTTGATGTTCAGGGTAAGAAAGGATGGAGAACGATTGCCAAGAGAAAAATCACAAGACTATGGCAAGAAGTGTACTCAAACTTGCATGTGACAACAGAAGTTATAAACCTGGAGTAGGGTAGAAACTGGAAATGCATCAAGATTCCTCCATATAGACTACTTAGTGACTCTGCTTAGGTTCAAACAAAAATAAAGTATACACAAAATGCCTGATGAAAGAAAAATCCAAGTGTTGTGTTGGACAAAGCAAAGAAAAAAATGAGATCTTCCTAAAAAGATCTCTTGACATGGAGAACAAAATGAAAGGAGAAAGGAACCAAGTACCTAAATCTCCTTCTTTGTGGAAATGGACTGGAGTTCTCAGTGAATCTTGAGAATAGGAAGGGATGGAGACACTTGTGACTGAGTTAAAGATGGAAAATGTAGAAATGCAAGATCCATGGTTGCCTGAAATCTGTCAGCCTTTTAAATAATAAAATACCATAGTATACATTAATCCTAGGGCATTCTGCTTCTCTCCTTTTTATGACATAAAGCCACACTGATATTCAGCCTGATAAAAATGTCAGATTCCTAAGAAAAATGATTTAGAAATATATATAATACATAAACTGAGGTAAAAAATAAAATGCAACACAATTGAAAATGCATCATGCATTTAGAAGGAAAATAAAAGGCAGGAAATGAAATAAATAAAACAAAGACTAAGAGAACTAAGGGCACTGAAGAGTCAGAGAAATAAGCTATAAATCTTGTACAGAATAGAATATAATTTTATTATTTACTTACCAAGAAATGGAAATCCAAAGGTCTTTGTGAAAAAAATGTTTTAATAGCAGATAAACAGTACATCACTACCATAGTTTCACAGGTTTTTAAAGGCCTAAAAGAATTGGCAGCAAAAGCATTAAACTGTCAAGTGGGTTTATTTACAGCTACTCCCTAGTTATACAGGGCTTAGGACCAATCCTCTTAAAGAAGACATTTTTGCTGTTTTCCTCTTCCTTCTGACAATCTGATGGAGGAAGATGAACACAATCATATGTTAGTGAGCCCCAGGAGACAATTACAACTCACATTCAAAGCCCTGTTACTCTGCTGTCTTCTTGCTCCAGAAGCAGCAAAATAACCCTGGCCCTCAGTGGAATCCAACATCATTGCTGCTCATGACCAGATCTGTAATTGTCCATCTCTGACTCCATTAGTTTATGAAAATAACACAATCCAAAGTGGATGCAACACTGACAGCTATGCAAACAGCCTGTGGGTTTTGTGTAGACTAATGTATTTATATGTGATCATATCTGAAATGCTAGGCTATGTAACTGAAAGTGTCAGTCCTTTAGAATTCAGAATCGTCTATGTTCCTCTAGGCATTAAAATTCAGGAAAATGCAGAAATTTAATTTTAAAAATTCACTGCCTTCCCTAAGTATTATATTTATTCTGTTGTGGTTTGAAACCAGCTGGCAGCTGAGCACCACGTAGCCACTTGTTCATCCTCTCCCACAAAGGGAATGGAGGAGAAAACTGAAAGGGGTAAAGGTAAGGAAACTCACAGGTTGAGATAAAAACAATTTAATAATTGAAATAAAGGGAAATAAAAATACTACTACTACTAGAATATACAAGGAAATTATGCATAATGCAATTGCTAACCACCCACTGACCAATGCTCGTCCTGTTCCCAGCTAGTGATCCTGGAGGAGAGAAAATCCCCAAACTCTGGTTTCTAATGAGTTGCTCAGCTTCCCAGACCACTCTCATCTACATACTGGCCATAATCTTATATGATCTGGAATATCAGCATGGCCAGTTTTGGTCTATTGACCTGGCTATGCTCCCTCCTAGCTTTTTGTGCACCTGCACACCAGCAATAATACATAGGAAGGTGAAAAGTCCTTGACTTCCTAACAGCAACTAAAACAATCACTGTATTATCAATATTCTTCCAATACAAATTCCTCTCTGAATCCAAAACACAGCACTGTTTCAGCTACTAAGAAGAAAAATTTGTTCTACCCTAACCATAACCAGGCCATAATCATAATACACTCCACTGTTAAATCCCTTCATGTATTTTCCTCACATAGTTGTGGCAGTACAATATGTTTTTCACTTTCTCTTTGTAACATAGTTTTGCTACTTTAAGGCTTTCAAGTTGTTAATGCCTAAATAATGAATTTCAGGGAATTTCTATCGTTCTTTAACTGACATCAGCAGATTTTTTATCGTCATCTCAGAAAACAAATCAAACCTTCAGCAGCTGCACATCAGTTCTGTGACTGCAGGCTGGAGCTGTAATTCAGATTCAGTTTGACAAATGTGTCAGAAAACATGTTTTATTAGCATGTAGAGCATACTGTTAAGATCTAACACAAACTGTTATTCAGAAAGTCAGGAATGTGCTTGTTTACAAGCTTTTGGCCTGAGAAAGGAGTAAACATTTAACAGTTAATCTAAGGCAACAGAACCCTTTCTCCAGAAGAAAAAATAAACAAGCTAACCCCTGCCCCAAAAAGAAGAAAACAAACCTAAAAAACCCCCAAACAAATGACCCTTCCCCCCCCAAAAAAAAAACAGCCAACGAAACATTAAAATAAAAATTGTAATTAAAAAACAAAGAAAATATACTCATTCTTTTAATGTATCTTATTTGTTTGCTATAAGAATTGTAACACAAATTAACAAAGGATGAGTCCTTCAAGGAGATAATATAAAGAAAAAAGGCATAAAGAAGACAAGAATATGAAATCCAATAAAGGACAAAGATTATCTTTAACTATGTCCTCTGGTTTCTCTTCATCTAATGTAACTACATTGCTGGATTCAGCCCAAAATCTGACATCAGATAACCAGTCCCAAAGCAATAAAGAGAAGGAAAGCATAGCAGGTAAAGATGGGTCATGTATCAGGAAAAACAGCATGCAAATACAAATCATAACAGAATCATAGAATCTTTAGGGTTGGAAAGGACCTCTAGGATCATCCAGTCCAACCTTCAGCCTAATATCTCTCTATCCGTTAGAGCAGAGCCTCAAGTGCTACATCCACTCATTTTTTAAACCCCTCCAGGGATGGTGACTCCACCACCTCCCTGGGCAGCCTGTTCCAGTGCCTAGACACTCTCTCAGTGAAGAATTTCTCCCTAATATCTAATCTAAACCTCCCCTGATGCAGCTTGAGGCCATTTCCCCTCATTTTATCATTAGTAATTTGGGAGAAGAGACCAACACCAGCCTTGCTACACCCTCCTTTCAGGTAGTTGTAGAGAGCAATGATGTCTAAAAGGAAACTCTCAATTTATCTTTTTTTTTTCTAAATGAAGATATCCCATGCTCCTGTCAGTCCAGTATCTGTAAGGCAGAGGTCCTACAAGACAGTGAAAGCCTTACTGGAGTTTCCTTTCTCATGCCATGTACACAGGAGCTTGAGTGGCATCATGGCAGTGAAGACCACAGCAAGTTTTGTAACTTGCTGTGGCATCTCTGCAGCTGTGGATACACAGCAAGCACTGGTTGTATTAAAGTCTGTTACACTGATGACAAAGCAAATGGAACCCACTAGTCTGGGCACATTTAAACAGAGTTTAGCTCTGAAAGTGTAATCTCATTTTTTCCTGAAAAGGTAGAGCTGAGTTAGTTACACAGTTTGTGGTTTAAGATGTTGGCCACCTCTCCATACTTAAAATATGGGAGAAATTACTCCTCACATTTTTCAAATTATGAAATTTAGATTAAAAAAAAATATTTAAAAGTAACTATAAGTGATCTGTTTTTCTTTTTGATTGCATTTTACTGTGGAAATTACAGTTTGTTTACATGCATTATATGCTAAATATTCAGTCAGTCTGTATATATTCCTCATGATTAAAAGTCATCAACGTATTTAATCAGGATGGGTCCCAACCCATCCAGTGACTCTCAAAGATGCTTGGTCCTGCCTTCCTGTAGCAAATGCACTCTTATTTCAGAGTAAATATTTGGGCATTAAGAAAAAGGGAAGGAAGAAAGTGAAAAGGAAGGAAGGGAGGGAGGGAAAAATACTTAAATTATTTTATTTCTTTCATTAATTGAAAGATTAACTGTTTTCTGCCTGAATATTACCTTTCAGAAGAAGAAGATATTTATTTCAAGTCCTGTAGTCTCTGCTGAGAATTTAATCCACACACAAAAATTCTCCCATTCAGAAAACACCAAAATTTAACAAATAGTGAAGCTACTGTTATGTTGAAAAACATTTTCATTAGGAAAGATGAGGGTAACCAGCAGCTGAGTTCCAAAATGAAATTATTTACCTTGAATATCCTTCAGAAGAAACCTACAGGAACTAACAAGTTAATAAAGAGTTATTAGATTAAGCTTTCTTCTTTGAAAAGAGCTAGTGAATTATATGGGAATCTGATTGTAATCATCTGTTAAAAATATATGTCAAGGGAATCAAGTACCTCCAGGAAATGTAAGAGGCAGAGCTGTTTTATATGAAAGAGGCAGATTATAGTACTGCTGAGAATAATTTTTGTGAAGGAAGTAAGATGTCATTTTATACTTTTGGAAAATTGGTTACAAATCTTCTCTGTGTGAGCTGTATTTTTTCTTGGTTTGGACTTACACTTTTCAGAACAATTTTCTACTGCAAATGTGTGTCTATTTTCAATAAGGCTTATTATGATGATTAAAAAAACCCAAACAGAAACAACTAGCCTGAATTCAATTTGCTAGTCTACCTCAAAGCATATAACTCTGCTGTGGGTGAGAAGGGAGCGAGAAGTTTAAAACTACCTGAGGACACACCACGAAATGTCCATCCATTCGTTCTTGTCCCTATGGACAAGATGACTGCAGGTCACATTTATTACAATCAGAGATGACTAAACTATCAAACTGGAGTTTGTATTGTTCTGTTAAATGTGAGTTAATTGAAGCAATCAGATAAATTTATACACTCTTATTTAAAGTAATAATTTTCTGGAAAATTATTTGCATGGCCAAGGATTATTGTTACTTTTCTCCCCTACCCGCCGCCCCCCTAGATTCTTCCTAGGAATCACAGAGATGAGGCTGAGGGGAGGGGTTTTTGTTTGATGACTGCAACCACCAAAGCTCTTTGATTAGATTCACATAATTTTTTTGGTATAAAGAGAAATGTACAAAGAACAGAAGATTGTGGACAATGTGGAAAATTTTTTCAATGCTGGGGAGGGGGGAGTGGTGTTTGGTTTTGGTTGGTTGGGTTTTTTGTGGGTTTGGTCAGCTTCTTTATACTTAAGAAGGAAAGGAAGTCCTTGTCCCAAGGATGGACAAACATAGTTTATGTACTTCTCTGAATATTTACTACAAAATTAATAGGTCAGTATATGTGAAATACCTAAAAAGAAGGAAAGATGCCTTATAATACAATGGAGAATTCTGACACCTGATATTTTGTTTTAAAAATTATCCCTGTCTCATTCCTGGGAGGAACCTTGACTTTTTAAAGGAGGAAGACTGACTTTTTAAAAAGAGGAGCAAAAGAAAAGGAAAAGACAAAAACTTTCTAATGTCAGAATTCATTAGAGACTGAAATTGATTTATTGGGAGTTGGATGAACTTTCCATTATTGAAAAAAAGCCTGTTTCATATGTTTAAGTGCAATTCACCTCTCCTAAGGATACTCCTTCAGCACTGTTTCCTATGATTATAGGAAAATTAGATGGAGGATATGGAATTTGCCAATAGGATAAGCTTAAATGCATTTCAGGAAGAGATATATCTAAAATTAACACTGATACAAGAAATTTAGTTTTCTAAAATCTCAGTGATAATACATTTTTTTTTCTGTGAGAAATATTACCTTGTCTGACTATACAGCTAATTACTTAACCTTCCTTATTAAGAGAAAGTCTTCATAAAGAGTTAATTTAAGGCTGTGATCTTGCTCAAGTGTGTTGGTACCTTGACAATTCATGCAGGAAACACTGAATCAATGAGTCTTCTTACTAATGTAATTTCTGGATTTCCTTATGTCTGGCTTACAGTTCATAAACACGTTTTGGTAACATCTAGTGCATAAAGGGGACTCACGAGGGGGTGAGGGAGGATGGAAGGGGGTTGTGTGCAAGAAAGTCAGTCTAGGAATGCCTTAAGGTCCTATCTATGCAGAGAAGCCACATGACAGAACTATTGGTGGAATACCAACAAGTTGTGGAAGCTCAGCTATTTACCCTGTTAAGCTAGTCTGATATGTCACACTGTGTTAAGATTCTGGGTTGATGTGAAGCATTTACTTCATCATGTTAGAAATATGAAATCCAGCGAGCTACAGACCCTCATAAATCCATATTCCAAGATATATTTCCCTTGGGCTATCTGGAGAGTATGGGAAAGTTCTAACAAGATGACGAAGTGGCAGAAAAAAATATATATATACATTTTACAGAAGTATCTCAAAAACTGAGGAATTGTATATACTGAGGAATTGCACCTATTTTCAGATACATTTTCTTAAACATACTAGTGTTTCAAATGCTAATTTCCATCAAAAGTGTGACTTGATCATTATTCAACACTTTCCCTGTTTCCATGAGGATAGAATTTCAAAGATACTAAATTGAACTTGACATAAGTCATGGTTAGCATAGCAGGAGACAGGAGTTCTTAAAATCTAATTGCTCATGGACTCAGTCATGGATTGAGAAAGGTTGGGATTCTACCAGAAAACCTGGAAGCTTTTGGGGAAGACAATAAAATATGGGGAGAACCCAAAAGACCCTCAGTGGCCCCTTTACTGAGTATTGAGACTAGGTGGCAAAAAAAAAAAAAAAAAAATCACCAAGAGTCTGCTACAGGATAAGGCTAAAAATCCACTACTTACTACAGTTTTATACATTTATTTATACATTTACATATTTCTATATGTATTTATACATGTATATTTTTACATATTTATTTATATTTCAGAGAAAGCTATATCTAGATGTCTTTATGCTTAAGCTATAATGGCTATGCATTTTATGTGCCCTTAGGTATCATAGTCATGGGATTTGTATTAGAAGTTTCCTTCAGAAGCCACAGTTAAGAGAAATGTGAGCTGGTAGGAGAAAGCAATTCTTGTAAGGAAGTGCCTACCAATACAAGATGAACTAACAGTGAAAGAGAAAAGGGCTCTACAGTAGAGAAAATATTCCCAGCTGTTAGCACAAAAGGCAAACCAGATTTTAGATCCCACTAATTTATAGACCAAGAAGAGTAGTTTCAGGTAGCTCATAGTTTCAGATTCATAAAGCAGTAGGTATTGTCTACCTGGACTTCCCTAAGTCCCTTGACACCATCTCTCATAATCAATAGCTTTTCATGTGCAGACTTGATAAGCAGACAGTAAGGTGGATTGAAAACTACTCGAATGACCAAGCTGAGAGAGTGATGATTACTGTAAGGAAGCCCAGTTGGAATCCAGTAACTAGTGGTGAACCCCAGAGGTCAGTACTGGGTCTAATCCCATTTAACATCTCCATTAATAAACTGGGTGATGGGACAGAGTGTGTCTTCAGTAAGGTTTCTGATAGTTCAAAACTGAGAAGAGTAGCTGATACACCAGACTACTTCCCAACCTCAATCAGTCTGTGATTTCTGTGCTTCTTCAATTCACATGAAAAACTCTTGAGACATTTCAATGCAAATGGTTCCATAAAGTCATTGGAGTATTGTTACACTCCGAGTGAATAAAAATGTTCTGCATGCTTGCTTCCTTGTAGATCAAGAAAATGATTTTATCATTATTAATAAAACTAAGTTTTTACAGTGAACCCTCACTGCACACTGACGCTCTGAGAGAAAAATTATAGTATTGTTAGATGTTGCCTTCATCCTCACACTTAAAGACAACAGAAAACAGGAATTGCACTTATCCCTCTGTGGTCACCACAAACTAAATTAGACTGTCTCAAGGGTGCCAATTTATTTTTTGCCAGTTCTGAGATGTGTTCTGACAGTTTCTTCCATCTTCAAAATCAGAGGATTTAACTTGAAGAGAAAACTTGGCTCCTGGATTAATGTTTTTGTATTCTGATATTTTAATGAAAACACAATTTTGTTTTGCTCTGTTAACTAATATTTAAGAAAATTGAACCCAACATTGTTTAATTAATAATCAAATAATTTATTGTGTACTTTGATGTCAGTAGCAGAGCCTGCCCTACAACATCAGTGGTGACAGTGATGTCATTACATCAGGGGGGTTGGGTTCAGTACTGGTCATGTATATATTTGCTCATATTCTATATTATTATTAGAGCTGTTCTAGTTTCATTTTCTAATCACCAAGTCTCTCTCCTTATTCCTTTTCTCTTCCCCTTTGGGGAGGGAGGTGGGTTAATAGAGAGCATCTGTTAGGTCTAAGGGGCTGCCCTGACCCTAAACAGTGACACTATCCAATGGTCTATGTAAAACTATCAACCTGGCTCTTGTCCACTTGTCAATTACTGCACCATCTTTTCCTCTCTGGTTGTGACAACTGCAGCCTTCTTTTCATTTCCAAAGAAGCTGCAGAGATTTTCACTACTTTGTCACTTTGACAGTGTCACTTCTGAAGACATCTGGTTTCCATTTCTCCACTGAATCAAGCAAACTATTTCTCAACTTCAAGCACATCATGGATTATCCTCTGCTTACCCAACATCTCTTTCACCTTCAGCATTATCCTCTGATAAGGTTCTTTCTATCACATTGTTGTATATGCTTACCTTTGACACCTTATGCTACACCTCTCACTGGGAATACCAGGATACCATCCCACAGTTTTTTTCCAGGCTAGTTATTTTTCCTCTGTATAAAATCTGTGGGTTTTTCCTTCCCTTCTGTGTAAAACTTACATAATCCCCAATACAGTTTCAGAGCTGCTGTACTTAGAGAATTGACTATCATAGTCGCCTGGTTTTCTGCTTATATTGCATATTACTTTGAATAGGAACATTTGTGCCTTAGCTTTGTTTTTGTACAGTGATGTGTACACCAAGAACTTAACCCCTATAATGTCATGGTGATATAAAAGTTAACATTATAATATGAAAAACTTATGAAAATTATTATTTTACTTTTCCATTTCTTGTAGTAACATGGTGTTCAAAAGCCTCATGTTAAAACTGTGAGTGTAATGGGGGAAAAAAACAGTCTTATTTTTCAAAGGCTTAGTAAAGAATACTTTGAAAAATAAGATATTTTCTTGGGATTTTGAAATTTCCCCAAGGGTTTCTGACAAAAATCTTGTATCTGGAGAGCCAAGATGAGGGTCTTCTTAATTCATTAGGGCAGTGCCTACACCCTCTGCGTGCTGGCAATAAATGTGACAGCGAGCTGTTCATGACAGAGTTTCCTTCACTCTTGTTTTCTCACTGTGCGGTTCCCATTGAGCTCTCATTCCTGCCCACAGGATATTAAGATCTTTGAATGGCACAAGCACTGTATGTGAAGATTCCAAAAGCCTCGGAACTCAGAAATATTGCCAGCTAAATAGGCATTTTGCAGTGCAGTTTTCAATTTCTGTTCCACAAATGACCACCCGTGGGGGCCTTGGAGGGTGACAAAATGACTAACTGGGTCAGTACTACCCCTGAACTCTATGACACTAGGAACAGAGATGTAGTTAGTGTTATGTTCTCATTCACAGTCACACACAGAGCAGCAACAGGCATTTATTTCTGTTGCATTTCCTATATTGTTTTCAATAAACTCCAGCATTTCATTTCCAAGAAAACCAGGAAAAAAACCCCACACTGTTCACCAGGATGGTACTATTTATCAGACAGCAGCAGTAAGTTCTATGTCACACACAGCACGGAGATGAATTTCCAACTCTCACTGTAAAGAGTGTACTACTAAGCATACAAGACATCATTAGAATAAGCAAAAAGTATTTTTACATATAAACCAAACAGCAACTGCATAAACAACCAATGTTACCTAGCTAAGGTACCCAGGTACAAGCACACATACTTTCTCTGTAAGAAATTGGCATGTCACAGATATTAATTGTTAAAGACAAGGGAAAAGGACACTTGTTTGAGGTATTACACCTCTTAAATGGTGAGGAGAAGATGCATTTCATTTGACAGTAACAGTCTAAGCCATGCTCATACAGCAGAAAAGAAAAAAGGGTTTGTAGTTTGCAGTTTATTGAGGGTCTTTGAGTCTCAGAACAGCCTGGAGTCATTCTAGAAACGTGCATAAAAAATGGACAGACTACTAATGAGTGTATACACCAAGAAAGAAAAACTCAGATTTTCTTCTAAGGATTTTCTGTCAATCTTTACACTATTCCATCCTCTATTCTGTAATTGCCCATATAGCCCAAAGAAATAATCAGGAGAGGTTTTATACATTAGTGCCTTTGCTCTGCAAGATTCATAGGATAAAAAAGAAAAGGAAAGGGTACACAACTTTTCTACAAATGCCCTACTTCTGAATTTCATAACTTCTAGTAATGAAAATGAAAGCAAAGTACATCAGCAGCAGCAGGTAAGAGTCCTTTCTGCCCATTGTATAAGCTTGTAGACTTCAGCCCAGAAGATCAGAACTAAAGTCATTAGGTAAGCAATCTGTATACAAGAAACATTCATGTGAGGAAAAATAGTGAATGAGATTTGAGAGTCATAGTCAAGAGACTTACTACAGCACTTGCTCTCTGAATCCAGCAGAATAATTTGGAATCCACTGAGTGTTTATTGAATTAGCTCTGCTTCAGTTGTGGATTCAGCTTATCCAGAACAAAGTGTTGCTGGAATATTTGTCTATGCACTGGACTAGCATGTAAACCTCAGTACTGCCTAAACTTCAGTGTGGCCCTTTACACCACATATGCACCTATCCACAAGACTTCCCAGACAGAGATATGGAAGCTCTAAAACAGCAGTGTGCTTGTTTGGAATCATGTGGTGTGGTTTGGGATTCTTAAGCACCATTTTTATCACTTGATAATGCTACTATGGACAGTGGTCAGGCATCTGACTTAGAGATTTTTTTTAATGTTATATAATTATATAGTCTTCCATTAATTTTATACTTAAGTAAATACACCTTTATTATAAAAATATTTAAAGCATGTCAATTGATATCTTAAGAATAGGGTGAGAAAAAAGGGAAATTTTGCCAAGCTCTGCATTTCATTTTTGTAAAACCACAACAAATGCCATCCCCTATCCTTTGACCTCAATAACACCATCCCACATAAATATGGAATGTGCTCTAGTGTAATAAGATTGCACAGAAGAAAGCTGAAATAAGAAAACTTTCAGAAGAGTAGAAGACAAAAGAAAAGCTCTCTATGTATTACTGGTTCTTTCTTTCATACAAAAAAAGAACCCAAACAGAACAAGACCAGCAAAAAAACACAGTACTGTTTTGCTATAATTAAGCATACAAGGGAGTTATAAAGAATAAAATTATATATTTTATGATCAAATTGAATTTGTGGTTCCAAGGTGAAAGCTTAACAGAACCCTAAAATATGTCCCTTTTTTTTTTATTGGTAGCTTGCATTGCAAGCACTGATGAATGGCCCTAATAGTCACTCTTCTCACTTAAAACTCCACTTGATTTCAAGATTCAGTCCAGCTCTGCCAGATATGTAGTGCAGAACCCTAATTTAGGTGCCCATATCTTTATTGACTTCAATGATACTGTATATTGAAATTACCTTATTACCTTTAATTCACCATTTGTGGAGAAAGACTGGATTAGAAAAGTAAGTAATTAAACACAATGAATGAAGCTTTAGGGAGTACTGACTCCTATCTTGTTCTAGTAACAAAAAAAAAATACACAATAAAAGGGGATTGCAAGCTTGAAACAAAATATTCCAATTTATAGATAAATTCTTCTTAAGAAAGAATTTCTTTTTCTCTCTTCTTAAGAAAAACAAATTGATATAACTTGGTGTCTATGACTTAAAAAAAGATGAGATTGTGCCCGAGGGTTGTTAAGTACTAACTGAAATCAAGTAATAGATTTTTAAGATGAATAGAGGGATGGAAAACTTGCACATTCTAACAAAAAAAGGTTCAGAAAACATTATAAACACTCTAACCCATCTGTTTATCCACATTTGCAATTGAAATGCTCAACCTACATTTGAAAACCAGGATTTCTGAGGAAATGTATACAGCTAAAAATACCTGTGAAAGGAATGAACCTGCTCCATGCCAAAACCATACCTGCCCACAGATGCCATCAGTTCAAATGTGGAGAAATGTTGATGTTGCCAGCTTCCAAAATGTATTTCATTTTACGACTTATGGCCCATACAGCTACGTGTAGAGGTACCTTGGCATCACCACAGAAATCATCTATGGATTTCTCAGCTTCTACAGGACATTCAGAATGATATAGCTTCATCTTTATTTCAGGAAGATCAAAGACTACCTTAAGAAGTGTAGATGTGCTATCAATCTGCAGATGTAAAACTCTGATTCAGAGGAGTGGAGTCAGAGCTCAGGACTGAAGCCACTGACCATAAAATATTCATTATGATGTTGCAAGGGCTAACCAATCAGCTCCCCCTACCCTGACAAGATGTTATGTTTCATTACATTGTACACAATGGGTTTCTACAATCAAACAAACCACCCAAACAAAAAGTACTCGGCAAGGAAAGTTAATTTCTTCTCAAATTTTCTGCAGTAGGAGAGCAACATGAGTTGTCAGCCAGCAGAACATGCTTAGTCCTAAGAAAATTATGGACTACTGATAAAGATAGCTACAATGAGTGCTAGCATGACTTCACTAAACAAAAAAATTATCAAATTCAGATGCATTTAGGAAGATCTCAATGTGTCTGTGAACAACAATAACCGGTCACTGTGACATACCAAGGTGCACACTATGAAATGGGAAAGAATTTTGGCTAATCTAACTTCGGATAATGTTCACTTCATCATTCTGCATGATGATGACAGCAATTCTCCTAGTAACTAGCAATTCAATTGCTTCTAGGAGTAAGTGGGGAATAAAATAGTTAATAGTTACTGTATCATGACTGCATGACTCCTCAGACCACATTCAAAACCAGAACACAAATGGACTTCAATTAAAAAAAAGATTTTTAAGATAAACTGAATGAATTCTTACTTCAAAAAGAGAGCTGGTGTGCTTCTATGCAAGACATACTCCTGCTTTGGAAGCTTGTAAAAATATTGTTTGTATTTTAAATATTTTCATCAAAGACCTGGTAAAAACTGGCATACTACTATTGGCTGCACAGACTTCTTGTCAGC
Source organism: Chloroceryle aenea (assembly GCA_013399075.1). Classification (NCBI taxonomy): domain Eukaryota; kingdom Metazoa; phylum Chordata; class Aves; order Coraciiformes; family Cerylidae; genus Chloroceryle; species Chloroceryle aenea. The sequence goes on from VWZY01000180.1 coordinate 269,010, forward strand.
AGCAGTTATTTTCACTGCATAATGCAAAATGGAGATAGGTAGGAACACCATGGATTGGTTTAAAGGAAGAGGATTTAATAGATTTTGAATGCTCATGTTTATGTAACATTTCTCAGCAGAGAGCTTTAGTTATGAACTTAATTTGTGTTGTCAATTACAGACAAGTTATACTAAATATGTAATATAGAATCAGAGAATATCCCAGGTTGGAAAGGACTCAGAAGGATCCTTGAGCTCAACTCCCTGCTCCTTGCAAGTCTACCTAAAACTAAACCATATGACTAAGAGCATCATCCAGATGCTCCTTGAACTCTGACATGCTTGGTGCCATGACCACTTCCCTGAGACAGCTGTTCCAGTGACAGAATGCCCACTCAGGGAAGAGCCTTTTCCTTCTGTCCAATCTCAACTTCACCTGATGCAGCTGCACCCCATTTCTTCACGTCCAATGACTGGTGACCAGAGAGTGGACATCAGCACCACCTTCTCTGCTAGCCAATACACTCTGATTTTGTTACTATTTGTGAGAGGTTTTCCCTTTTATTTTGCACAAACGCTGTATTTGGCTTCTTATATATATGATGGCCAGACACCACATTATCATGTAAAGATTAAATTTAATTTAAAATACTTAGCAAAGAATAGAGATATTTCCTGTTACGTGTATAAAGATTTTTGTTGGCATTCACTGAAGCTCATTTGCCAAAACTACTTTCTGCATTAATAATTCACACATATATATGGTCGTGTTCAGATGTGATCTATTTCTGTAACTTCTTTCACTCTTCATCTAATCTCTGTTTTTTTTTGTTTTTATTCTGTTTCTTTGAAGCAAAGGAAAATTAGCATAGCTTTGTTTCTGTGTTTTTTTCATTGCAGCAAACCACAGATCTTGAATATTTGCAGGTGGATATTATCATAGGTTATTTCCAGTACATATGTATTTCTGAAGAGTTGATTCCTCCCTAGTTCCATGAACACAAATGTTTTAACAAAATTAAACAATCTTAAGTACAGCTATCCTATTATCAGGGAAATATGTCTGGAAAATTAAACTCAATCTCCACTCTCATTCAGTTAAAATATGGACTTGCCAGAGAGTATAAAGATAACAGTAATCATTTGAGCACTGTATATTATCTATACCATTTTAGAAATATTTGTTTTACTGCCCATAGATGTGTGTTTATGAAGAGAACTTATTACTGCTTTCTGTTGATTTTTGCTTCATAGAAAAAAAAAAGAAGAATTCATTAGCTAACAAGTCTCATGTAGAAAGGATCAGTGATATCAGTATAGCACATAAACATGTCCTTCCATGTTCCCTACCATTTATGTGAAATCCAATTTGGATAATACACTGTGGCAAAGAAATCATGTCAACCTATAATCCTCTGTAATGAATATTGGCAGTTCAAATGCAGAATAAACTGGTGTGGCCTTAGGAAGTCTGTTTAACATGTAGTAAAACAGAAAAAAAGGTTTCTACCATGAACTGAGAAGATTACCATGTGTAAGCCAGCATGAACATAAAACAAATACTGATGTGAAGACAAGACATCATCAGCTTCATTAATATCCTTCAGCTTTCTAGCTTTTGTAGTTAACAACTTCATGGACCAATGCTATGATCATCTAGTTGCCCTTTGAAATTTTCTGTGCCTTGGGAGGAGTGGGAGAGGAAAAAAATAAACTTATTAAATATTATCTAGTCTTGAGAACATTCAGTCCGAAATGAAAAATGGTTTTGATGAAGAATTTCTGGGTGGTGCCAGAACAAAAAGATTTTAAAAAGGGTTAGAAGTTCTGAAGTGGTCAGATGTTGTTGTGTCTGAACTGACAGACATTCAGCACAAACCAAAATGAAACTCTGCATAATATTCTGAGCTAAGGAAATGGACAGTTAAAAATCAATCTCTATCTCACAATCCCAGCTCTGAACCTGAAAATGACAGCTATTATCCAGATTTACATTTTATCCCAGCTAGAATAAAGTCAATAAATCACTGGGCTTTTGGCTGCTCAGATAATTACAATGTGAGTGGCTGGTATGAGTTGCACCAAGGGAGATGCTTCCAGAGGGTTAGAGCACAGAGTGGAAAGAATGACAGTGAAAAATGGGCTCAATTTCTATGTTGAGATGAAAGTTTACGACATGCAAATCACTGAACACAGTAACCTATACTGAGACCCATCATCCTCCCTCATCAAATACCCAGACAAGGTAAGTCTGTGCAGTGGAACATCTTTGCCTGAGCTATTAGCTCTGTAAACAACCATTTGGTTTAAGGGAAGCAGGGAAGCTGTTAATGGTATATTAAAAAATATTCCCATATGCTTTTCTCAAAAGTGATTTCATCATTATCACAAACTTCAACATAACTTATCAATTTGCTCCTGTGGAAACAGAAACATTGTCAAATCCGTTTCATTCTCAGTTATGATAGTTTAATTCCAGTACACTTCTAAACATATCTGTGTATCAGACTACCCAGCAGCAAAAAAAAAAAAAATAAAAAAAATCAGGTCTACAGACTTTTCAAGAGTATTTGAATGAAGACATTATCCTAAATCTGCATTGTATGGCTAAAACTCCTGTCACAATTTCTTTCATTCCTCAAACAGAGGAATCTGTCTTCTACCTTATGACAAACATAATGTGTGTACTTCATGGCTCCTCCGTATAACTATCCTGGCTTGTGGTCTGAACTGCATCTTCCATGCAGTTTTCCTGCATGAGACTCCTTTGGGATCCTGACAAAAATGTTGAGATGGAAGAACTAGCTTTATTATTCTGTATGATTGTCTAGTTTTTATTTTGAAATTCAAATAAATGTTCATAAATAAAACAGGAAAAGTAAATATACTTCAGAGTATTACCTTTCAACAGCTCTACTGCTATCCTGTAATGAACAGCTTAAAACTGTACGCAAAGAAACCTGAAAATAGATTGTTATTACTCATAACTTAAGAAAACTATCTTAAATACAGCTGTTTATTCTTACCTTATTTCTTTCTTCCCTACAACAACTATCAGTAACATTAGGAGTGCTCTGAGAAATGTTGCAGGCAGAGATAAAGCTGCAAAAAATGCACCAATTCTTTTTAGTATTGAACACAATCTGAGACCATTGTTGTATGATAGAAGTGATAATTACTTTCAGAGCATATCAAATATAAATCTGCACTAAGGTAAAGAATAACTATCTAGAACTTTCCAGTCTACTTGAAATGGTCATTAGTAAATTTTTTAAATTATATATTCCCCTTCTGATGGAGTATTAAAATATATCTACAAAAGGGGGAGAAAGGTATCAAATGTGAAGATTCTGAAACTTGGCTGAGATTATAAACACTAACTGTATTTTACTAACTGTAAAAGACTATAATAAAACATAGTTAAGCTGTAAGAAACTCGGACAAAACAACTACAAGAACACAAAATAATGCCTTTACAGGAATACTTGAAAATTAATGAATGATAAAACTGAGAAGAGGAAGAGCCTGTAGCTAGGACAGAGAGGGGGACAGGTTGAAATATAGAAGAAAATGGGAGAGAGATAAAACAGGCTAGATAGAGTTGTTTAATTGCATTGAAAGGAAATAATGATAGACTTTAAATATCATGCTAAAGGGCACCTCAGAGCCAGAGTAGAGCAGGTAAATGAAAAGAGTGTCCTTGATACAACTGAGATCTTTAAATGTTTGAGTCATGATGTATTCAGTGCTGAGACACATACAGGATTATAGATGTTGGAGAAAAATGCAGGGAAAGCTGCTCCACCCCTTGTCTCATTGGAGTTTGAGGAGAAGAAAGAGAACAGATGAACAACAATAACAACAAAAAAGAGAACTGCAGACATTTGTGTACACTATTAAATGAATAAATAGACTAGAAACAGTTTCTAACTAACTTAGAAACTAGAACAGCTTTGATGAAAATAATAATAAAATAGAATATATGCAAATCTATACAAAACCAGTATCAAACCCAACCCCCTGATGGTAATGACATCACTGTCACCCATGCTGTGAAGCAGGCACTGGGGGAGTCCCAGACTGGGCCCTGCAGCAGACGGGAGCTGTGTTCAGGAGCTGGATTCTGGTACTGGATTCAGGAACACACCAGTTGGGGTCAAAGGCAGAATGCAGTCCTTGGATGCTCCAAGGCAGGAACCAAAGGAGGACCTGAGCCAAGCCAAGCAAAGCTGGAAAAGTGGTCCAAGAGGGAAGAATAGCCTAGGAGCCCCCACTATAGAGCCTCCAGATTCCTCTGCTTTATACTGAACATACATGAGTTGGAATCCCTCGTTGGCCAGTTTGAGGTCACCTGCTCTGTCCACTCCTCCCTGCAGGTGCCCCCTTTCACTTTCCTGCACCCCCCAGTGTGGTGCACAAGATCCAGCTGTGGCCTTGGTCTGCACACCAATCCTTGGCAGTAACTCTGACCATGGGGTTCTGTCCCTGCCAGCAGCAGACACTGTCTGTGGAAACAGGCTGCTGACTGCAGACAGTGCAGTCAGTTAGAAGAACTGAGCTGTAAAGTAAAAATCACTGAACAGAGTTAGTTCTGTTCTCACTCAAAACCAGGACACAGGTATAATAAGCTATCACATACAAGGTGAGCTAAGCCTGCAGGGTGTTTGGGATGAAATGAGGTATTTCTCTCTTCTCACAAGCATTCTGGGTAAGGTCAGTTGCCAACAGCATGAGCCCTGTTAGCAATCTACCTGGTTAATATATAGGTCCTCTACATTTTCTCACATCTAATATGTTTTAAAAAATCCCCTTGGTAAATATTACCTGTTGTATTGTGGACATTAAGAGATGCCC
>VWZY01000181.1:192-106298 GCA_013399075.1 Chloroceryle aenea
GGGCACCATGGCACTTGCTCAGCCATGGCTGAATCCAGGGAAAATAAAGTCAAAAGAAACTAAACTGGAGTTTGGGGAAATGCCTTGGTGTGGTACATAATAGGATGATGTTTGTAGAGGTGTACGTGCCTGTGTTCTCCCCACCCCTGGTTCCAGCCTGGACCCTAAACACACCCTCAAGCCATCTCCTCCAGCCCTAGATAAGAAGTCTCTATACTAAAAGGACTGGAAGTTAGTGATGTGGCATTTCTGTGGTAATCAGTAGGCTTCAGAGTGAACGGAATGGCATTAGAGGACCAGATCTAAGACAACATGCTATCCTTACTCCAATAAATGGAGCTGGCTGCATCTTGGGCCCAACTGTGAAGCCCCACACTCCGCTCTCATCCCAACCACAGTACAGGGCCCCCCTCCCCACATCCCAGAAGGGGTTTGGTGAGTGTTTGGCAGGGTAGTCACTGGAAGAGGGAAGTTGGGGAGGGAGGAGGCAGCTGCTGCCTTCCAGCCGCCCTGGGCCCCAGCCTACCCCGGCTTGGACCATGCTCCCCTGGGACCTCTGCAGACAAGCTGCCCTTTCTCCGGCCTGACGGCAGCACCTGCGTGACTGGAAGGCAAAAAAAGGTAGCGGGGTTCTCTGGCAGCTCCTCGAGATCAGGCAGGGAGCCCACAGCGCTCAGATGAAGTGAGGGTGAAGCTGGCAGCCACCATCAGCCCCTCTGTCAAAAGCCCCTGACTCTCCATTCCTCCAGCCTCACCTACACGCCATTTGGATGGGGTTCAAAACCTCCGGGATGGAGGCGCAGTCTGGGGAGACCCTGCTCCCCACTCCCTCACCTCGCAGCCTCTCTGCCAGCTAAAGGACTGAAAGTGGGGAGGTGGGGGGAGGGGGGATAGAAGCCCTCGGCAGACATCTCCCAGAGCTCTCCTGCTGGGTTCAAAAATGTGCATTTATCTTTACAGCCTCGGGTTAACCCTGCTGTAGGCACACAGGGGATGAGCTGGGAGCAGCATTTGGGCAGGGGAACAGAAGCTGGAGCACCAGGCGGATGCAACAGGAGCCCTTTTGGGGCTTGAATGTAGAAGGCTTCAAGAAGTCAGAGCAAATTTCCCCAAGTCCTGCTCTCCAGATAGGAACATTCCTCCTCCCTCCCCTCCCAGCACTGTGGGTATTATAAAACAGAGGGTCCAACAAAGCACAAGCTATTCAACAGCCAGAGTGCTGTGGTTTATTACTTCCAGATGTTTCTGCACATATGGGAGCCATCGGCCATGGAGAGGAGGGGGAAAAGCAAACGCTGTGGCTAAAGTATCACCCCCTCCTCCCCCAACTGGAGAGCGAAGGGACGGGAGAATATTCAGGATGATGAGAAGCTTCCGTGAGTCACCAGGGTCTGTCACCAGGGATGTCCTAGGATCACCCCCTTCCCTCCACAGGCTGTTCCAAGGAGCCCAAGGACTGGCATATGAAGGGAAAGGAGGGGTTTCTACCCCAAGCATTTCATAAGTGCTTTATTTGTAGGTGATAGAAACAGACACTGAACATGACATCAACAGGACGAGGCTGACACGGGACAGAAACCATGGTCTCCAGGGAGCTCACACATACACACACATTTTCCTTTTGGAAAAGACAACACATGGTAAGAAGTCACCCCACGTGGCCTAAACCAGAACATCCACCAGAAAAGCTCAGAGCAAACACCCAAGAAAGACTCCCCAGGCTTCAGATGGTTTACAGACATGGTGTTGAGGGTCTAGCAGCACCCAGAGGATGAGGGCTGATGACAGAGCTGAGGGAGGTGGGTCTGGGAAACACAAACAGCGGTTTCAGGCTGTGAGGGGAGCACCAGGCTGAGAGATGGGCATTAAAATGCACCAGAGCCAAGTTTCTTGGAAATAGCAACCCAGAACTCTTCTTATTTGGCTGAGAGAGCTGGGGTTTTCAGCCTGGAGAAGAGAAGGCTCTGGGGAGACCTTCCTGTGGCCTTTCAGTACAAGGGGCCTGTCAGAAAGATGGGGACAGACTTTTGAGCAGGGCCTGTTGTGACAGGACAAGGGGTGATGGTTTAAACTAAACCAAGGAAGATTCAGACCAGAGAGAAGGAAGAAGTTGTTGAAGTGGAAGGTGGCAAGACCCTGGCCCAGGTTACCCAGAGAGGTGGTCGATGCCCCATGCCTGGAACCATTCCAGGTGAGGTTGTCCAGGGCTCTGAGCAACCTGCTCTAGTTGCAGATGTCCCTGCTCCCTGCAGGGGGGTTGCACTAGAAAGGTCACTTCTAACCCAAACCATTCTATTTTTGGACCTTACCTAAAGATCCAAGGTCTAGATTTTCAGGTACCAGTTCAAACCTGCGAATGGCTGATTGCCAGACAACTCTGAACATCTCTCCCAGGTTCCTCCACACCCAAGATAAAAATCAAGAGTGGAGGAGAAACATCAGTGCTGAAGTCAAGGAGGTGGAGAACATCAGGACAACCTTATTTGCTCTCCCCTGCCTAAGTCCCTGCTGGCTGCTACTCCATTCACTCAAGGCCCCGTGGAATACGGCACCACACTGATAAATCTTTCAGAGTCCTGGGATGGTCTCAGTGAATGAGAAGTGGCTTTGCCCTGTTGCATCTGCTCAGTCCTGCACTGTGGAGATGAAAAGCAACTTTGGACTGCCCCAGCATGGTATTTACAGGGCTACTGATGTTACCAACAGGATCTATCACAACTGGGAGCTCACATAAAGAATCCCAGCATGGCAGGGGTTAGAGGGGACCTCTGGAGACCATCTCGTCCAACCCCCCTGCTCCAGCAGGGTCACCCACAGCAGGCTGCCCAGGATCACATTGGACAGGCACATTTAGAATCTCTCCAGAGAAGGAGACTCCACAGCCTCTCTGGGCAGCCTGGGCCAGGCTCTGGCACACTCAAAACAAAGAATTTTCTCCTCCTGTTCAGATGGAACCTCCTGGGTTCCAGTTTGTGCCCATTGCCCCTTGTCATGTCACTGGGCACCACTGAAGAGAGTCCAGCTCTCTCCTCCTTGCACCCACCCTTTACATATGGATAGAGATTACATGGCTGAGGTTTCTTCTCAGTCTTCTCCAGTGCCAGTTCTCTCAACCTTTCCTCATAAGAGAGATGTTCCAGTCCCCCAGTCATCTTGATTGTCCTCTGCTCTTTCCTGTAGTTCCCTGTCTCTCCCCAACTGGGGAGCTCAGAACTGGACGCAGTGTTACAGATGCAGCCTCACCAGGGCAGAAGAGAGTGGGAGGTTGACCTCCCTTGACTTCCTGGCCACACTCTTCTGAATGCATCCTGGGTTACCACTGCCCGNAGGACTCATTGCTGGCTCATTGGCAACTTGTCCCCCAGCACTCCCAGGTCCTTCTCCACACAGCTGCTTCCCAGCAGGTCACCCCTCCCCTGTACTGGTGCAGGGGATTATTCCTCCCCACGTGCAGGACCTGACACTTGCCCATATTAAACTTCATGAGGTTCCTCTCTGTCCAACTCTGGAGCCTGTCCAGCTCAGTTGAAAAGTCACTCTTTGCTTTACTGTAATACTCCTCTATTTTTTATTTTTTTTTTTATTATTCCCAGAGGGTGTCTCAGTTGCACAAGAAGTGACCATCAGTCACAATAAGCATCAGTATTTTTACTTTGCTTTGGTATGACCTCCCACCCACCTCACATCTGGACCAAGGTAGGTTGAAGACGAGACAGACACATCTGAGAAGCAAGCTGTGTACAGCAAAGCCATTCCAGAGGCATTTCAACACCAAGCATCTGGGACTGTACCCATGGCTGGCCACGGTTACAACTCCAGCACTGCTCTGAGCTCTGCTCTCGCAGCTGAGCTCTGCAGTTGCAGGATCTGTATTCAGAGCAGAGCTACGCGCTTCTGCAACACAGGAAACATCTTTCTTCAATCATCTCCATGTTCCTGGAATCTCTACAAGTCACCAAGGGTTTTGTCTGGTGCATCTTATCCGGGAGCTGGCAGGACCCACCCTAGGTCTGAATTGAAAAATTTAAGAGAACCCTGCAGCAAAGTGGCCCCTCCACCTGAGCCTTCTGCTCCTGCCGAGGTTGGGGATTTTGTTGTGAAAGTTTTCACTGATCCTCGATCCAACAAGTGGAACAAAAGTGAGAGAGATTTCTAAACATTCAAAAGCACCGACGCAAACCCTTTCCATCCAGGCAGCCTCCTCCTGTTCATCGGCGTTCGCACGGAGACAGCACAACACTGCAGGCTGTGGAAAAATGCCAGGAAAAGCTACTGGGTATGGGGGGATTTTCTAATGCCCCCATTTTTCCTGAGTCAGAGACCAGTTCTCTCTGCAGCTACCACCTGTGCTATCCTTCAGCTAAATCCCATTTACCTCTGACTGTGGCTTGCTGGAAAGGGAGAAGAAACTGCAACAGGAGCATTACCATTTTTTTCAGACAGAAGCAGAGTCTCAAATATGTACGTGGCTCGATGCAGCTGAAAGGAATTTCCACCCACCCAGCTGCTACTGCTGCTGTCTCTGTAGTCACCTTTTTTCCCCAGAGCCCAGTACTTACAGAAGCCCCTGAGCTTATTCTGCACCGGTTGGGACCGAGAGCTTGGTATGGAGCAAACGCCACATTAAGCAGGCTGTTGAAATATTTATTTTTTTCCACTCACTTCTCAAACGTTGACAATAAAATAGAATTCTGGGGAGCCCGCAGGATTCGGAAACAGTCATTCATTTTCCAGTGGTGCTTTTACAGAATACAAACCCGATCTGCTCTCACTTTTCCTGGAGGGGTTTGATTTCTATTAATTATTTTTTAATATCTCGCAAACTGTAAAAGCAAATGAAAGGGATAATGTGGGAGGAAAATGTCAAGGAGTTATCGCAACGAATCACTCAAAGCCAGATCCTCCAAGTGACTTCAGCAGGGAGGAATGCGGCTTTACCAGGATCATTCATGAGGATGACAACAGGCACATGCTTGACTAGCCCGGGAAGCGAGACTCTGGACGCACACGCTCTATTACTTCACCTCAACAACCGCAACGCAGGAGTCAGCTGGAAAGGACCGGCAGTGTTGCCAACTTTCAGGATACAGTTGGGGAGAAAGTGCTGTTTGGCATCTCAGCTACTGAAGATCCATTTAACCCATCAGCAACTAAACCAGGGGTGGCCGTTTGATCAAGGTCACAGTAAACTAATGCAGGAATAAACAAGGTGACTCACGGAGGGAACCCCGCAACTGATCTTTTAACACCTGAGTGCCAGTGGCCAAAGGGCCAGGGGAGAGAAGAGCTCTCTGGAATGAGGCTTTCTTGACTTTCATCCAGGCATTTCCCACCCTGATGTGCCAGGGAAGGTACAGGGAGCAAGGCCACGACTGCTGTGTCCAGGGCGGATGAATGCGAGGCGGGGAGCTGCTCTCCATCGGGGTCAACGGCACCACTGACCTGGGCTTTGCCACCTCTGCACCCCGTCTCCACCTCTCAAATGCCAGAACTCGTGATGGCTTTTGTTGCAGGACGTACGTACAGAAGCACATCTCAGCTCCCAAGTTGGGCCACCAAGAGAACTCTGCCTCAGCAAACCAGTGTTGAAGTACTGCTTTCATCATACAGCATCAAGGGGTTATGGACACAAGGCAAAAGAATAATAATACTAAAAAAAAATAGTATTTCAGACATCCACTAGCAAAATATGGAAGAAAACTGCTCCAAAACGTGTCTGCTCTTAGGCTCAGGAGTGATTCTTAGGTGAAAGCAATCTGGTGAACTGTCTGTGGATAATTTAACCCCGAAGAAAAGCTCTCCATGGAATTACTGCAGTTACATGGAAATACAGAAGGCAGGCAGCAAAATGATCTGGAAAGTGACAATGGGAATAAGGTCTTTCCTCCAGTACTGGGGGGAGCGTAATGCAGCAGCAGCTGCCTACACCTCTTCATCAACATCAGCAGGACTGACTCCAAGCTCTTCCAGGGTTTTATCTACTGCACTTTTTGCATATTTGTTTATTTTTCCCATCCAAAGCCACCGATCTCTGCTCAGGTGCATGTAGCAGCTACAGTAGGGGAAGCATAAACACATTCCAGGGGCAGAGAATGGCCAAGTAGACAAATTGTTGGATCTTCCTCATCAACACAGGCCCGGAGTCCCCTGCCTTTTATGTGTCTGCAGTAGAAGGAATTATCCAGACTGGTTTTCTCAACGAGAACTCACTATGAGTATCAAGCAAGCTGCAAGACTCCCTTGCCTTTTTTTGTTTCCAGTCCCATCCAGCTTTGCCTAGGAAAGAACTGTCAAGGCTCAAGGCTCTTCCTGCAGCTTAACCACCCATAAGGCTGCCGTTGGCGAGATGAAACCTGAGCTCCCAGTGAAGCCGATTCCTTGTCTGCTTTAGGGGAAAGAAGCATGTATATAAACCACAAACCTAAGGGGCATTTCAAAGACGATTAGATGATTCTGCAGAGGAATCCCGAAGCCTTTGGCTATGCTGCAGTGCCCTTGATGGATCTGGATTGCCTATGGTCCCCTTTGCAGTTGGGTCCAAGAAAGCCTGAGAATTGATGGAGATCGGTATGATCAACTACTTGTGATTTCAGGAGGTCTTTCCTTGTGGCAGCAGAGAGGGGCTTACTCCCAAGAGCCTGAAGAGCTTTTCATGGTCTTCAGTACAAGCTGCTTCCCAGCAAGGAAGTCCCTAAAGCATTTACACATTCTGGAGAACTAGTTCTAGGGGATGAACCTCACATACCAACTTCTCACTGCTGCTGAACTGGAGAGATGAAAGGATATGAATACATCACAGTGGCCTCTGGTGCAGTTTATTTACATCAGGACTCAGTGCTGGAGAACACCAGGGTATTAACAAGCAGGAAACACACTACGAAGAAAAAAGGAGAGTGGAAGAAAGGTTGCATGTTAAAATTGAGGTACTGTCTGCAGATACTTGACTCTGCTACACCTAGATTTAGTTGATTACCCAAGATCAAACAAGGCCAAAGAGGCCTGTCACTCAGGTTAAAATCAGCATAAACACACTCATCAATAACTTGTAAGGTAGGGAATAGTGAGAAGCACACAAGTTTAATGTATTGCTGTCTGTGGCTTAAGAACACAGTAAGGCCAGCAAGCCACCTCCCCTTCTTCAAGCCTCTTGTTTTAAAGCTGCTTTTGCTACAATCACAATACCAGGAGCAAAAGGAGCACCTTGGAAGACTCAGAGAGAGACCAGGGTGCCAAATCCCCGGTAGGGAATTAACATTACAGTGCAGTACAGTTCTTTGGTCTTCTCCCTCTCTCACCACCATCACACATCGACCTACACTGCATCTTTTCACTGGATTTAAACCCTGCAGTCCACTGACCTGCACTTCCACTGTTTCACCCCCAAGGGCACAGGATAAAGGGAAAAAAAAACCTCAAAGACCACATCCAGCAATGATGATCTTCAGCACTGCCAGTCCTACAGCATCACACATTTCATAGAATCACAGAATAGTTTGGGTTGGAAGGGACCTGAAAGATCATCCAGTTCCAACCCCCCTGCCATGGGCAGGGACACCTCCCACTAGACCTGGCTGCTCAAAGACCTGTCCAACCTGGTCTTGGAACACATCCAGCAATGGAGCATCCACAAATTCCCTGGACAACCTGTGCCAGTGTCTCACCACCCTCAGCTTTCAGATTAGTCCCTTCTGTGAGACCTATGCATTGGTCATCAGCTTTATTTTACTGTAACTGAGAGTTTTTCCAGTCAACCTTATCAGTCACAACCTACTCTCACCACCCTGTGGCTGACTGCAGAGACCTGGCTTCTACAGCTCATGATGATACCAAAACTCACAAAATAGGTATGGGAAATCAGCAACATGAAGCACACAGCTCTATGGGTCTAATCTCACCAGTAACTTCTTGGCTGAAGAAGTGTGGGGTGAGTTGTTTCTAAAACAAGGCCTTGATTACTTAAAGAAAATGCTATTTAAGCGAAATATGAGAGAGCTTATAATTTTTCCTTCTGTCAGGTGATAAATAAAGAGAGGATCTGCTTCTCTTCTCCCCTCCAAGGAAGGATGTTTAACTCAGACACATGAATTTGTTATAAGTTTAGAGAGAACACATAAGCATCAGATATATTCCTGGCTGCAATTCAAAACTGTTTGTTTACATGGGGTTTTTAGCACTGCACTAAAACTCCAGCCTCCCACTCTGAGATCCAAGCACACTGGGAGCAGGAGCAAGAGAACTGCGCAGCTCCAGCACTTGCCAAGTCTTACCACTGGAATCCACCGATGGGCTCTGTAAACCTGTGACGGATCAGAAATGTTGCAACAGCTTCAGCAACCTGAGGAAAAAAAAAAACCACCCCCCCAAAAAAAAACCAAAACAAAACAAAACAAAAAAACCAACCAACCAACCAAACAAACAAAAAAAAACAAAGAAAAGAACAAAACAAGAGAACCAGTCAGAATTTCAAGGGTCACAAAAATGCCTCCTTCTCTGGAGAGATTCCAAACCCTCCTGGACAAGATTCTGGGCACCCTGCTGTGGGTGACCCTGCTGGAGCAGGGGGGTTGGATGAGATGATCTCCAGAGGTCCCTTCCAACCCCCACCATGCTGGGATTCTGTGCAATCACAATGCAAGTTATTCCTATAAAGAGTAAATCAAGGCAGCAACCTGACAGTAATAATACTGCCTAAAATATTTATTAAAAAGAATATCAATGCAAGACCTCAGTACGCTTAGATAAAAATCCCTAGTTCAGATCAGCAAAGAGAAGCATAGAAAGGCTGAGTTTTTACACTCGGAAGTTTTAAAACCAGATATGCTTCCAACCACAGGCTCCGCTGGTTGCACCACATTCCTGCTTCTCTCTGGACACTAACTTCAGCAGTACCCAGCCTGAGCACTGCTCTGGTGGACTGTAAGCTGCTTCTGTGACATTTGTTTTGCATTTGGAAAATGTGAGCCACCCAACTCAGCAAAACACAGACCAACCCCAAAAGCTGCAGCTTAGTACAAGGGAGAGTGGAGAACTTCACGAGGAGAAGATATTCTCACTCCATGTGGTATGAGTTAGTTATATCACCACTTGCCTGAGAGTTAAGCCTGGAACCTCGCCAAGCCCTGTGTCACGTAACATGTTAGCTCAGGCTTTCCAGCCAGCTCACAAATCCAAGCTGTTTTGTGAACAACCCCTTAAAACGTCATGCCACAAAATGCCCCTGGAGTATGATCTCTGTTTCACAGCAAACAATGAAACCCTTTTGCATTCAAGCTGTGAAGATGGTGATTTCAACTAGTCTCAACTCCACTGTGAGCCTCACCTTGTCTGGAGCATCTTCATGGACTGCGTGGCCACACTGTGGGAGGACCTGCATCTGAAACTTCCCTGTGGATCAAGAGAGAGTCAGCACTGGAGCTGCTTTAAGCGGTCTTGATTTCTACCAGCAATGGTTTAGGCAAGCAGTTGTGTACGCAGGGAACATCGGGCACTGCACCCTTAAGAGCACAGTGAATTTACAAAAGCTTCTAAAAAGGATCTCACATTATTTACAAACAAACCTCACCAAATCTGCAGCGGGCAAAGAAGGACCAGGGAAGGCACAGAAGTCTAGGGAGAACTGTACAATACGCACAGCAGACAGTTTCCAAAGACAGCAAGAACCAGCTGCTTAATTCATCCTCCCCAGTGTACCTAGGGTGGGTTCCCAGGAGTTAAAATGAAGCTAAACTGTTTAGAGCTTCTGAATGCAGGTGAGACTACCATTCAGAGCTGGAACTGTTATCAGATCTCCTTTAATGTAATGTTCATCCTATTACTCACTACTACTTTCCAGTGCTGGTTACTCTGGAAATCAGTGAAGCTGGGATAGAGTTAAAAAAAACAACCCATAGCCCAGACCATTAATGCAGATGCTGAATCTTGGTCTGATGTCTGCCAGAGACACCAGGAGACCGGACAGTTTTGGATGGTCCCAAGTGTTCTAGCAAGGAACCATCAGGAACATAATCAGAAAGGGAAAAAACAGATTAGAAAGAAACCCTCGCAGACAATCACTGTGATTCAAAAGAAGTGTGGCACCCCATTGCTGGAAACAATGAAAACGAGACTGACCAAAAACCTATGGCAAAGAATCCTTCACCACTTCTAATTCAACCTTTTCCTTCTCAGCTTCTCCACCCTTCCTACAATGGCAGTTTGGAAACACTCTGGGCTGGACTCCTTCTTTAATGCATGCCCATTCTTTTACAGACTGCACCTGGTAAGAGGTTGTTCAAGGTATCTCTTGTTCATGTACCCATAGCAACAAGCTATCACCCAAAAAGAGCATTACAGTAAGGATAGAGTAACAATGTTAAATATTTACCTTGCATCTGTCCAATTGTTAGATCTTTATCCAGCCTGTCAACACCTACAATCAAATAAATACATGGATTGGAGAAGAGCCAGAGAGAACATTACTGTCTAAGCAACATTTTACTCGACATTTTGAAGGAGATATTTGGCTTGAAAATTCCAAAAGAATTATAGAATCACAGAATGGTTTGGGTTGGAAGGGACCTTAAAGATCATCTTGTTCCAACCCCCCCCGCCATGGGCAGGGTCACCTCCCACTAGACCAGGTTCTTCAAACCCCATCCAACCTGGTCTTGAACATATCCAGTGATGGAGCACCCACAACTTCCCTGGCAACCTTTGCCAGCATCAAACCACCCTCAGAGTGAAGAACTTCTTCCTAATTGCTAATATGAATCTCCCCTCTTCCAGTTTGAAGCCATCACCCCTTGTCCTATCACTACAAGCCACTGGAGAAAGTCCTTCCCCAGCTTCCATCTAAGCTGTCATCTCTGACACCCACAAGGACTTTTCACTGCTGCAGCTCAAGACAGTGAAGTGACAGGAAAGATCCCAGCCAAAAATGCAAGAACACTCCTTGTCTTAAAAGCATATTTATCTTGGTTACACACTTAATTTCCCGCTAGGGTACAAAAAGGGCTTACAGCTGGCTGCAGAACACTGATAATTTCACTTTCATTTGAAAAGTTCAGTGCACACCCTTATCTGTAGGAAAATACCATAGTAACAGGATGCTGAAGAGCAGCCTGGACCTGTCCTGTTTGCTTTTCTTCACCAAACAGAACTACTCATGCAACAGCAGCCATACAGAGTATGGCATTCAGTGCTATTGTGACGTTAGAGGCTCCAAACTAATTGCAGATCTGCATGATATTTCAAGATACACAGAAAAGCCAAGGTGGAAGAGACAGGTCTGCTACTCTCAGAGAAAAACAGCAGGGAAACACTGTCCCTATTCTCTAAAATACAAGGGGAATGTGCTTAGGGGGACAGACATTTTAGCAGGGCCTGTTCCAACAGGACAAGGGGTGATGGTTTTAAACTAAAAGAGAGACTTAGACTGGAGAGAAGGAGGAAACTGTTTATATTGAGGGTGGTGAAACACTGGCCTGGAGAGGTGGCTGATGCCCCACGCCTGGCAACATTCCAGGTGAGATTGGCTGGGGCTCTGAGCAACCTGCTCTAGCTGCAGATGTCCCTGCTCCCTGCAAAGGGGTTGAACAAGAGCTTGAAAGGTCTCTTCCAACCTAAACCATTCTATGATGACATCACTGAACAGTCACTGAACCTAAGCAGGACTGGCAGAGAGACGTACCAGCTAAAAGCAACAGCTTTGGCGTTGGACAGCTGAGGAAGAGGTTGGATAAACCCCTGAACCAGCCATCCCAGTACTTTTCTGTTTTTGCCAGTTCAATTCGCCACGTGTATAAGTGCTCCTTCTTTGTCTGCAGGGAAGAGAGAGAGAGAGAGAGAGCTCTGCATTAGTGATCAGTAAAACAGCCGTAGTAAAATGAACTTGGAGCCACTTGGAAACACCTATCTATCAAAAATACTGGCTCCCTCTGGTGGATTATACACTCGCAGGGGATGACCCTCCCTGCTCCAAAATTTCTCTCCAAATCACAGCCAAAGTACATGAACAGGGAACAGGAATTCAGCAGAAGCTACACCTACAGATGAAGCAAAGGCTGCAGTTTTCAGGGCACTCAACTTATATTTTTTTTACTGGCACAAAGCTCACGAATTGTCTGAACATTCAGATTTCTCTTGATGCAGAAATTCAAGGGGCTAAGCTGGCTCCAATTATTTTCCTTAAGGAATTTACATTCCTAGATTGCAATTGCTTGTACAACCTCCCGAATCCTACTGTGCCCTGGAATCGAACCATAAAAACTCAGATACTATAAAATACCATAAAAAAATACCATAAAATACCATAAAAACTCAGAAAAGAGCATTCCTCTTTCAGGCCAGAAGCCCTATTTCAGGCCATATGCATTAAATCTGTGTATTGGGGAAGAGAACCAAAGACAAGCTTTCAAGTGAGACAGAATCAAAGGCATGAGACAAAGAAGAAAAAACAAAGTCATAATAATACAAAGTTTTTAGTCCCTGGAGATGCTCCCTTTTGTATCAGAATGATTTTGTTAACTGGTAGCTACTTTTGCAGGGGAGCGTTGTGCAAACAAGCTGAAAACACAGCAAGAAACTCCCTACCTCTGTGTCATCTTCTTTCTTCCTTTTGTTGACAGAGCCTCCCCCTTCCTCCTCATCTTCTTCCTCCTCCTCTTCTTCAATAATACCCTCCACTATGGCTTTAGGACATTCAGGACTGGCAGCCCCTTCACATCTGTGAAAATAAAACCAGAAAGTGATTCCCTGTCAAAACAGAAGGGAAGAAAAGAAAAAAAAAAAAAGAGAGAAAAAGGTAAAGGGGGGTTTAACCTAAAAACGTTGAGTAATTTCTCAGATACTCGCTGAGAAAAAAAAAAACTAAATTTGAAAGTACCTGTGGATGGCAGACACAGTGGTGATGAGGTGCAGAAGACTGCCCAGTGCATATATACATGCAAACAGCTACTTAAAGGGCTCAAACAATCAACAACAGCTTTTTCTAGTGGAGCATGAGGCATCTGTAAAAACTCCAGGTATGGTAAAGATTTAAAGACTCAAGCCAGTCACTCTGATTCCCCCAAACCCACCTGAGATCACTCCCAAATACACAATCAGCAGTAGTTAAAACTTTTTAAAACATGGCTCTTTAGTGGATTTTGCCCCAAGGAAATTTTGGGCAGGTTTTCTGTGCCATAATTATGATTCAGTGCTGCTGCTGGTATCAACTTTCACATGATCACATGATAATGAATTTTATCTTTCAAGTCCATTTGGGCTCTGTAGTAATGGTACTGTAAAAACAGACAAGATGATTTAAAGAGCTTTATTATATAAAAAAACCAAACAAACAACCCCAAAAGCCACCTACTGTTTGACTTGACCGACCATAGAAACTCTGGCAGATTCAAGATTCCTTATTTGTCCACTTTTTACACTAGGAAAAAAAACAAACCAACAATCAGAAGAAGGGCAGAAATATTTACTGAACAGATTCAGGAACAAGCAGGGCCAGAAACAGCAGCAAACGCCCTTAAAACCTCACAATTCCCCCAAAGCGTTCCCAAACCTCCCATTCTGAGAAGGCGTTTGGAGTGGCTCACACTTCTCCCTGGAACTCTGAATAGAAGAGACACAGGGAGAAGTGCTGGTGACGAAACACTGAAATGGGATTGTGCCCATTTCATTGCAGAAACCACCTGGGTATTTGGCACCAGAGCTGGGCTTTCTGTAGCCCAACCTGCAAACTTAACCACAAAGCCTCTGCCTTTCAAACTCGGCTGCCAAATCTGAAATTCTTGCTGAATCAGAAAGAAGTCCTGCTGCTCACATACAGGATGGAGGTCTCAAGCTGCTTCTGTAATAGTTGAGACACTCAGAAGGAAGCTGCAGTTCTTACCATGAAGCTTTCCCTTAGCTGAAGCTCTTAGAGGATCCTTCTCCAGAGTCTAGCCAAGTATCCCAGTAAATTATCTTTGAGACCTTTCTCTCCCTGCCAAATTAGCCAAAGAATTGGTAACCATAGTTGGGGAAGTGAGCATGAAAGGAGACAACAGACAAATTCTATAAACTTTGTGTCCTTCGAGAGCCAAGATACAAAGACAAATGATTTTGAAGCCTGTGCATTACCTCCACTCGATGGCATTCTCAAGTGACTTGAACGTTTTGGGACGACTCCTTAAGAAGTTCTGCATGCTGTTCAATGCGTCCATGGCTGTACCTAAAACCAAGATATTTGAACTTTATGGCATCTGATGGAATTAGTGCCACATCTCTCTATACAGAACTGGCTCCTGGAGAACACCTCAGAGCTGGGGCTCACTGGGGTTTAATGCAGTTGAGGAAAGTACAACTGAGTATTCCTAAGCCTACTACCTGCTCTCACTTGAGAGAATTAGTGTATGTACAAGTAGGTTATTCAGATAGTAAAGAGGAGCCAGCACCCACTCATCAGCACCATGCATTAGATAAAAAGCCACCCTCCTCCCTGCTAACAAGTAAGCATTGCAAAGAAAGGACTATATGAAAGGTCTGGAGCACAAGTCTTGTGAGGAGGGGCTGAGGAAACTGGGGTTGTTGAGACTGGAGAAAAGGAGGTTCAGAGGAGACCACCTCATTCTCAACATCTCCCTGGAAGGAGGTTGGAGCCAGGTCTCTTCTCCCAAGGAACAAGCATTAGCACAAGAAGCAATGGCCTCAAATTGCACCAAGAGTGGTTTAGGTTGGAGATGAGGAACAATTTCTTCCCCACAGGAGCTGTCAAGGTCTGTCCCAGGCTGCCCAGGGCAGTGGTGGAGTCCCCATCCCTGGAGGAGTTTCAAAGCTGTGGAGATGTGGTGTTGTGGGCTATGGTTTAGTGGTGACCTGGCAGTGCTGGGTTAACAGTTGGACTCAAAGATCTTAAAGGTCTTCTCCAACCTAAATGACTTTGATTCTATGAAGTTATCAGGAAAATAGCAAACTGAGTCTCCGTCTGGGAAAAAAAGCAAAAGAAGAGGTCACACTGGAAAGACTTTTGCATAGGTAGCATTTGTTAGGAGGATGGAGTTGGCATAGGTTTAAAAACTTTTTTTACTCAGGGATTTGGGGATAAAAGAAAAAACTCGACATAGAAGACAGAACCCCATCCAAGAATACAGAACCCTCTCCAAGGGCACACACACTTGCCTTCTACGACATCGATCATGCACAGACCCAGTAAACTTGGCACCAAATTTGCGACCGCCGTGTGCACTGCGATGGCACCCCCCATGCTGTGCCCAATCAGCATGATAGGGGGAGGAAGGTCCCCATAGAGAGCTTCAACCACGTTTCCAACATCTCTGCCAAACCAAGATAAAAACACGGTCAGCATCTCTACCTTGATGCATTTCTGAAGCAGATTTGTACGATGGGAAGAGAAAGCAGAGATCCAAATCCAGCTTCAAATCTTATCTGCATGCTCATTTCACTCACAGGCAATGGTTTTAAACTAAAAGAGGGAGATTTAAACTAGAGAAAAGGAAGGTATTTTTTTATGCTGAGGGTGATGAGACCAGGCTGCCCAGAGAGGTGGCAGAAGCCCCATCCCTGGCAACATTTCACATCAGGTTGGCCAGGACTCTGAGCAACCTGCTCTAGTTGCAGATGCCCCTGCTCAGTGTAGGGGGTTGGACTGGATGAGCTTGAAAGGTCCCTTCCCACCCAAATCATTCCATGAGTCTATGATTTTCCCTGTCCTTTTCATAAGACACCTACTTTGAAGTGAAGCTGTCAGTGCAGGAACCCAGATGGCGTGATACACAAACCCTCAAACCAGCAGCAGAGCTGCTGATCAAAAACTACTGAGGAGCGCTAGTTTAAGACACACAAATTGGCTTTCCCAACTAAAACCATTCACAGGAACCAGAGATCCAAGCAGTACTGCAACTAGAAAATGGAAAACAAGTAAAACAAACAAACAAGTCAACCAGCTTGTTTGCTGACAGAGAAAATTACTTGAGGTTTTGATTAAAAAATTATGAAAATCAGCTCTAATTAAAGGCTTCCATCTAAAGGCTAGTTAGGAAAAACTTTCAAGCTCAATGTTAAGAGGAGAGAAAGGTTTAAAAACAAAAGGAATTTGTTTCCTGCCCCCCAAAGCAGCGCTGCTCGAGATCTGAAAACTTCTAATAGTTTCATACAGCATCTCCTCAGGACAATAACTCATCAGGATGTGACAAGCCCTGAGCAGCAGCAATAAGGTCTACAATGGAAGTCAGAACACATTTCACACATGGCCTCCCCACAACAAACCAAGTGGATTTGTTCAGACGGAGGCCACCAAATCCTTCATGATGTAGCTGTAGTCTAAGCAGAATCTCTTTGTGCTAAATGTGGAAGCAACATAATGTGCTTAGCAGTGGGTATTTGCTTTTCTTACAGCCTTGTCAAGAGGGGGATTTGCATCCCAAAGCAGGTTGCGGTAGTTTGGAAAAAATCAACCCCCCCCTCCATGCTTGACAGTCTTGGTCTGTGACCACGCTTTGGGGAAGCCACCAGTCCAAGGCATTATGCTCTGAACATCTGCTTGAGGAGTGAAGGAAGAACCAAACTGGTGATTTCCAGTAAAATGCCCCAACCTTCTATGTCTGAGGAAAGCATTCCCCTTCCGTTAGGAAATCTCTAGCATGTTGGGAGGCGTAAAGTGTGCACTTCAGTGAAGCCACTGATCTTCTGAGTGAGTTTAAAACTGAGGGCACCTAGAGAACGACTCCAGATTGAAGCCTGACTCAGCAAGAAGAGGTATAATTCCAAGTAAATTTCAAACTGTCCCCAAAATGGCAGGACAAGAACAGACAATTACCGGAATCATGTGAAATGAAACTATCTTCCAGCTGTCTGAATGAAGCCTGTGTCCCCTCAGGTAGTTTATTGCTGAATTGAGGGAAGAAAATTGAGGGAAGAAAAGTTTAATGAAAAGAGAAATATGGAAGAGAGAGCATAAGCTTCCTTACTTTGACATAGTCTCTGCAGACAGATCTTCAGGGTTCCTAACTTTTGTTTCTCCTGAAAGAACAAAAAAATCAAACAAAATACATAAGCTGGGAATGTTCAATCCCCTCAGGACTTAGAGCAGCAACTGTGCAAAGCTTCTTGGCACAGTTATTAAGAGTGAGCATACTGCAGATAACATGAATAATTAAGAAGCCCAGAATTAGTAGGAACGATTGGTACCTTATCACATCATAGCTTACGGGTAGGAAACAGTCCCCAGAACCATTCCATATTTGCAATGTACCTTGAAGCTGAAGAACAGACTGTATTCCTACTTTATGAAAACGAAGGAACTTAATATTGGTGCCAGTAGGTGGGAAGGAACAAGTCCACCACTGCCTCACACTGAGGCACAGGGAGTACTGGCTTCTGGCACATGAGGGCAGGTGGCTGTGGAGCTCCAGAAGCCACTTTTCCATTCTTGCTTTTGAGTAATAATTGGGATGCCTTCAGGATGCTTTCATAGTCATCCTGGGAAGGATTCATTCCATCATCTTTAAAAAATGAGAGCATGTAACATGCTTATGTGATTTTAAATTTATTCTACATACCATGGCCTCGGAGATCTAAAGCCACAATCCTGCACTGAATCCTGTTGATGATTGCAGACTGCAAGAAGGGACAAAGAGAAGATCATTTGCAAAGTGCCACACCTCCTCTACAAAAGGATAAGCAACATTAAGCACTTCCTGAAACAACAGCAAAGGCTGGACAGTGCAACAAAAACACCTCTACTGTCAACAAAGTGGCTGAACCTGAATTTAAGGAGGTGACATAGAAAGCGAGCAGGAATATTCCATATAAAATATCCTTAATTAACCAAAGCTCCATCCTTTCTACCATTACTCACACTGCTCTCCTAGGACATCAATATCCCCGTGCAGAAGACATTTTGTGTGTTTCCTAGAATAATGAATTCATGCTCTGTAGCACATCAAAGGAGGCTGGAGCCAGGAGCTGGGTGGGGTTTGGTCTCTTATCCCACGGAACAAACAATAGGATGAGAGGAAACAGCCTCAGGTTGCACCAGGGGAGGAATAGGTTGGACAGTTTCATCGCTGCAATGGTTGTCAAGGCCTGGCCCAGGTTGCCCAGGGAAGTGATGGAGTCCACGCAGAATAGTTTGGGTTAGAAGGGACCTGAAAGATCATCCCATTCCAACCCCCCTGCCAATGGCAGGGACACCTCCCACTAGACCAGGCTGCTCAAAGCCCCATCCAACCTGGTCTTGAACACATCCAGGGATGGGGCATCCACAACTTCCCCAGGTAACCTGTTCCAGTGCCTCACCATCCTCAGAGTGAAGAACTTCTTACGGATTTCTAATTTAAATCTTCCCTCTTCCACTTTGAAGACATCCCTTGAGGGATTGATAAGCCATGGAGCTGTGGTGCTGAGGGACATGGCTTAGTGGTCACCTGTCAGTGCTGGGTTAATGATTGGACAAAATGATCCTAAAGGTCTCTTCCAATTAAAACGATTCTGTCCTTCTGTGATTCTACCACTGAGAACTGCAATGCAGCAGTGGAATTGCAGACACCAAAGTAATGTTCCCTCTTCCCCATGTGTTACAAAATGAGCTCTGACTGTACAGATGTGGAGATGGAAGTGGCTCATTTGCAACACATTCAGTTTGCTCTCAAAGAATAGAATTTTACAGTCAGGCTAAAATGTACAAAAATTTATTAGTCCAAAGGGGTCGAGAAGAACAAGTGGGAAAGTTTTTTAAAGTAAGGTAGGGTTGCAATATGATTATGGATCTGTTTGTCCCTGACAGCTCAATTTACCTAAGTTATTTCAGGCATCACAATGATTAAGTGGCATTCTTTGTTGAAAGGTAGACTTCTGCATTAAGGAATCATTGATTATTTAAATAACAGCCCTGCAGGAGTGGGGGAATTTGTGGGGGGATTCTTAATAGAACCACCTACATAATGGACAGAGATCTGGAAGCTATCCAGCCATCACAGTTTGTTTGTTGAGCTGCTCATCTCCTAAAGCCTGGAGCAGTGGCTCAAACCATAGAATCCACCAGCTATTATTTTAGAGTCCCTAAAGACACCTCCAAACCTTGATATGCAAGGTGCTTATGCACCTAAACAATAATTTAAAAAGTCAGAGGAGCACTCTGCCATGAAAAATCAAACTGTTGTCAGGAGGGAGTAATGAATGAGGATCATTAACACAATGTGAGAGAATAAGAAGCTTTCCAGTGCCCTGAGTTTCATCCCAATAGAGAGTATTTTGGCCAAGAGAAGTACAGACAATAACTCACAAAGTTACCAGGCCCAGAAGCAGAAGAAAGGTGCATGGTGGCTCCTGAAGGCTGTTAATTTATTTACAGATGGTTCATCTCAATGCCTCCCACTTTGGGATTTTCTTGGGCTTTTTGAAAGAAGGGTTGTTTTGGGGGTGTTTTGAGTTCTGGTTCATCCCAAACATTTGATTGCTTGGGTCAAACTTGAGTTTCAAAATGCACAAAGGATATAAATCGACAGCAGCCACCCAAAGACATGAGCCAATTGTTGTGGCAGGTTCTTTCTCAAGATGCAGCTTCAAGTGCAAGGTGTAAATCCATAGAATCTTGTACTTACATGATTGAACTTTAGTAATCAACATATAAAAAGACAGCAGCTGCAAAGCACAGCGTTATAACTGCAATTGCTCCTCTAAGTTCAACTCTGGAGGTTTTTTAAATGTAAAAAATGGTGGTGGTGTTGCTCTTGGAAATGAAGAGCTCTAGAGGGGGTGGAAGGGATGTGTAAGAAGCCCTTTCCTTAACTCCATGTCTGCTTCCCATTAGAAGCAGGGACTGTCACTGTATCTGTTTAAGGCACTTGTAGAGCCTCACCAAAGCATGGCACTAGCAGAGTTCCATCCTGGCAACTGGGGAGCTACAAGCAAGCAACTACAGTAAGAATTAAGACAAAGCTGAACAGTTTCAGCAGACCTGTACCTGCACCAGTCTCTGGGTCAGCTAAAGTTACACATCACAGAATGGTCTGGGTGGGAAGGGACATTTCAAGGTCATATCATCCAACCCCCCTGCAGGGAGCAGGGACATCTGCAACTAGAGCAGGGTGCTCAGAGCCTCAAACAACCTCACCTG
Organism: Chloroceryle aenea; assembly: GCA_013399075.1. Taxonomy (NCBI): domain Eukaryota; kingdom Metazoa; phylum Chordata; class Aves; order Coraciiformes; family Cerylidae; genus Chloroceryle; species Chloroceryle aenea. The sequence goes on from VWZY01000181.1 coordinate 20,282, forward strand.
GAGTGGTTCCAGGAATGGGGACTGACCACCTCTCTGGGAAACCTGGGACAGGGTCTCACCAGCCACACTGTAAACAATTTATTCCTTCTATCCAGTCTAAATTTCCCCTCTTTTAGTTTAAAAAAGTGATCTGCTAGGTGTAAAACTACTGTTCAATACAAACATTAAAGTCCAGTTGGCAAAGAATTTATCTAATGTGTCTCATCATAATAGGAGATGGTTTATGGTGACACCATCAGCATTACCCAACAGTGTTCATATCGGGCATTGAAGAGCAGTTGCTGGTGACACTTCAAAAATAGTCACTCTTGTTATTCATTTGAATCTCTGCTGAAAGGCTATGTCATCTACAGCACACCAAACTGCTGAAAGGTGACAAGTATGACACAGCCAAAGGCACAGGGGAGACAGAGGGACTTCATCTGTCCAGTTGCACTTCCTTGAAAGTCATCCTATTAAGGGCAGTAGACAGCTCGAAATGCTCCTGGATTAAACAGGTCCTAAATAAAAATCATAGAACTGTTGAGGTTGGAAGTGACCTCTAAGATTATCAAGTCTGCCCACTAACCCAGCTCTGCCAGGTCACCACTAAACCCTGTCCCTCAGCACCACAGCTCCATGGCTTTGAAACCCCTCCAGGGATGGGGACTCCACCTGCTCTAGTGGGAGGTGTCCCTGTCTGTGTCAGGGAGTTTGGAATGGGATGATCTTGAAGTTCCCTTCCAACCCAAACCATCCTGTTTCCAAGGCAGCTTTCTAAATTGATTTTCCTTTTCCTACCACAGCAGAACTGTTAGCTGCCTTCTACACTCAGACAACTCTATTTCCATACACGTGTACTTGAATAAAGCAGCAGCTTACTCACAGTAAACACAGCCCAGGAGAGAGCAGAATGGCCTCCACCGTGTAACAGCAGCAAGACGGGGCCCTCCAGACCACTCTTGTAAATTCGAAAAGTGTATGAACAGTTAAGGACATTTTATAGCATTCTTTGAAGCTCCTTAGTTGAATGTATTATGGAGTCTGCAATAGCTGACCATGTTTTGCTTCTCCCCTTGTTTACCCTCACTGCTCCCTCTGATCAACAGGCAAGCGCACGTGCAACCTGGACAAAATGCAACTCACTTGATTTAAGAGTTATTTTCCTGATGTTCAGGTCTCCACCTCCCTGTAATCCACACATCTCCTTGCACCCATTTCCCCCTGTGCACAACAGTGGATTGAAGAGCAAAAAAACAAGCCATCACCAGTATGCACTGAAGAGCATGTAATTTGGGAGTATTTTCCTCTTATTTCCAAAGAAAAATGTCAGATATGCCAGTAAACAAGACTTTTAAGGCAGTGACATTATTCCCTGGAACATAAACAGCAAAGATGTTTCCATAGGGTAGCCAGAGTCCCTTTGCAGTATAGAGGCAGAAACTGAAAATTCAGTTTAACTATCACTAAACAAGTCACTTAGGGAAAGGCATGAAACTGGGAGTTCTGAGAATCTTGTGTTCAGTGCCTGAAGCTGTGACCACACAAGTCACTTCACCTCCATCCACTCTCCTCCCTTTGTCCTTGGGGAGGACACACACCAAAAGCATTCCTCTGAATCTAACTGTGCTAGCTGTGGGAAAAAATGAGGTTCTTCATTGCTTTTCTGCTGAATATTGCAGTGCCCTTTGGATCTGCTGGTTGCAAACCGCTCAGGCAGGTGCTCCCTGCACCACTTCAGTTACAGTGAGCTGTGTCAGCTTAAAACAGCTCCAGCAGCTGGGGTTTGCTCGTGCAAGGAGATCTGGTGGAGCAGTAACAGGTAGCTGGGGCAGAACAGTGGAGACCAACTCCCCTTGTTAATTCAGCTGCTTCCACAGCACACATCTGGCCACAATCTACAGAAGCTCAAGCTTCTGTTAAAGGTCACAGGTAGAACAAGAAATCAGTAACAGCTAAGATTTGCTTCAATTTGGGAGCTTTATGTACACCACCTATCCAAATAGGTCCATTATCCTTTTTATGTTAGTATTTATGAAGGCACAGGGGTGTGTACAGCCCTTACATCAGAGGCAGACAAGGTGCACATCACAAAGAACTCATAGGATCGGTTGGACAAATGCAGTTAAAGAGAAAATAATGACAAGCTGAGGAGAACAAGGGGAGAGAATTCTTTCTTACAAAGCATCATATGCTACTAGCATTAGAAGAGTGATTACTAAATTGGTATTTGGAAAGAAATAGTCTGAAAGTTCGTTTTTCCTAATGGTCAAGCTAGAATATGGATGCTTCAAAACTATGCAGCTATTTAAACAAGGTTGTGCCATTAAAACACTGACTAAAATGTTTTCATTTTGTAACTGGGTCAAAAGATTTAGAAATGCCTTTCAAACCTGCTTTTGTCAGAGCTGGAGGCAAAGGGAGGACTGATGGGAAGGCTTGTCCCAGTACCTTCCCAGACTGTATTGTGGGGATGCTCCCAGTAAGCAAATGCCTGGGTACAACAGAGTCTTGTGCACATTCAAGAGGATCATCTAATAGCTGTGTTCAGCAGTAAGACTGGCAATGAGGAGTCAGTTTGAAAAGGAGTATAAAAGAAATGTGAACTTTTGCAAAGGGGACAGAGACCTTGGCAGCAGACCTGGTCTGCTGCTGCTGGAAGGCGCTCTGCTGGTGTTACCACCTCTGATAAATGTTGGCCAAATCAGGAAGCTTCCCTTACTGCACACCAGCTACTGATCTGACAGTCTGGGCTGCCACAAGTAGAGATCCACACCTCAGGGGTATCTATGTGTCCTCATGTAGTGCTTTCTCCATGTACTTTGCATTGGCAGGAGCAGCAAGGGTGGCAGCAACATCTCCCAGAGGAGATGTGCACTGAAATCCTTCAGTCCCAGAAGAGACCATGTGTGTGTGTGACCACATTTCCTGAAGGTGCATATGACAGTGCACATATGCTCCTGTGTGTGTGCACAGGAATAGAACTTCCTGGCACTAGCTGTGGAAAGGCTGACCTGGCTGGAGCTGGACCCAATTCTATTGATTGTGCCCCTCTGCTCTACTCTCATGAGACCCCCCTGCAGTGCTGGGTCCAGCTCTGGAGTCCTCAGCACAGGAGAGACAGGAACCTGTTGGAGCAGGGCCAGAGGAGCCCCAGCAATGCTGGGAGGGCTGGAACCCCTCTGCTGGGAGGCCAGGCTGAGAGAGTTGGGGTTGTTCAGTCAGCAGAAGAGAAGGCTCTGGGGACACCTTCTTGCAGCCTTTCAGTACTTAAAGAAATAAGGGGACAGAAATTTTAGCAGGGTCTGTTGTGTCAGGACAAGATGGTGATCTTTTTAAACTAAAAGAGGGAGGTTCAGACTATGGAGAAGGAATAAATGTTTTACACTGACGGTGGTGAGACCCTGGCCCAGGTTGCCCAGAGAGGTGGTTGATGCCCCATCCCTGGAAACATTCCAGATAAGGTTGGCCAGGGCTCTGAGCAACCTGCTCTAGTTGCAGATGTCCCTGCTCACCTCAGGGAGGCTGGATACGATGTCCTTGAAAGGTCCCTTTGCACACAAACCATTCTATGATTCTGTTCAGTTACTTTACTTTTCAGCCAAGTTTTTTTTCTAAGGGAGGAAGTAGAACTCACTGAACTGAGTTAGTTCTGTTCTAGCTTAAGCAATAAAAAAGGTAGGTAGTAATTTTCAGGTATTTTTTATCATCTAAATGTATAGTACTGAGGTTTGTCTGTTGTACTGTTGATACTGATCCTGAACATACAGTTCACTGACTGCCAGTAACTAGCAGGTGTTAATAAAAAAAAATCGATCCTGACATGGCTTAAACTACAGGAGCTGATGAGTATTTCCCTGCAAAATATGTTATTGAACTCTTGGAAACACTTTTTATAATTATTACGAAGCAACCTGTGCCAGGAACTTCTCTTGCATCTTAACTGTCAGCTTAGAAGGGGTAGATCTAGTTACTAAGCTTGATCTCTACAAAAAGAAGAGGGAAGAGGAGAATAAATCCATGAAAAAGCTGAAGAGAACCCCAAGAAATTGTCATATGATACATCCAGGTCACCGAGAATAAGAAGAGTTCAGTCTGGAAAAAAGGATATATCCTTGCCAGTTTCATTTTCTACCACAACATCCTCCATAGACTCAAAATACTGGCTCCAAAGCACTGGTGAAAAATCCCGCTTTCTTCCAGGGCTGTAAGACAACAACAACAAAAATCAGTAAGAAAGACTTATTTAAAAAAAAAAAATTCATTTAAATTGGCATCATTAGAGACACTGAAGCGAACACGCTGGTGTTACATGATAGCTAAGGGCTAGAAGTAAACAAAAGTAAATGATGCATTAGTGAAATTCCCATATTACTACAAAAATAAGCTATTTTATGGTCAGCAAGGAAATCCTCCCTTCTCCCAATCCGCTCCCCCAGTTGCTGCTGTTGAGATCACAAAGATGCAGAGGAAAACTGGTGGAGACACAGAAAGAAGAGTATTTTCCTCCTAAAGCAATACCAAGGAGACTGAACAATGGTGATTTAGATTAGACAGACCTAAAGCAAGGGAAAAGAAAAAGAACAGGGCACACTGAGATACCATCCCAGCACAATTTGCTATGACCCACGGGTCAGGCACTTCAAAAATCAGAGTCCAAAGTCATTAAGTACCTTTGTATTTAATGGTCTTGCCTTAAAGCAACCTCCCAACAAAGCAAAACAAAAGCAAGCCTGATGGTGACATGACTGGGAGCATCCCAGGGCCTGGAACACAGGAAGCCCTCTGAAATTTATGACTCAGCCCATGAATCACAATTATAGAAAAGAATATGTCCCTCTCAGAAGTCACCTTGACACCACAATATTGAAAAGCAGAGTGTCAGCTACTTACTGAAGGTTACTACTAATTTACCATGCGCTGCTTCTCATGAGATTACAACTTCCCTAGAAATCTCCCTAATTTTTGGAAGAAACACCATTCAAACAGAAAGTCAGCCTGCCCTGATGGCTGAGCAGCTCCTAGAATACTGTGGAGAGAACTGAGCAGCACAGAATACAGAAGGTATTTTGAAATGCTGTTGGGAGCAGAAGAGGTTTAAGTTAAGAGCAGAAAGCTTTAACTTCAGCTCAGGTTTACTGGAACTTACTGCAGTGGTTAAAACTTTACCATCTTTGCAAAATTTAAATGCTGTACGTAGGGCAACGTCAGAAGCAAGATTTTGGTTTCTATCCCAGTGATTGCCATATATGTTTGCCATGAACAAGCACTGCATGGGATAGAAAGTCATTACAGCTGGACACCAGGGGAAGAGAAGGTGCTTTGGAGATGGACCAAAATTATTACGTTAAAAGAGGACTCCACATACAGGAGGGAAAAGATCCATCCAGAGGGTCTTGGACGGGCTTCAGAGGTGGGCCCATGGCAGCCTCATGAAGTTCAACAAGGACAAGTGCAAGGTCCTGCACATGGGTTGGGGTAATCTCAAACACAAATACAGGCTGGGCAGAATATGGACAGAAAGGAGTGCTGAGGAGAAAGACTTGGGGGTGCTGGGAGGTGANTGGGAAAGTTGATGCTCCATCCCTGGAAGTGTTCAAGGCCAGGCTGGATGGGGCTCTGAGCAACCTGGTCTAGTGGGAGGTGTCCCTGCCCATGGCAGCAGGGTTGGAACTGGATGATCTTGAAGGTCCCTTGCAACCCAAAGCATTCAATGACTTTATGACTCGGTGTGAAGAAAGATTAGAACATAGGTGTCACTGTGTCTAGTAACTACTATCTAGAGTGGTTTCCTCCTTTTGTATAAGTTGGCATCTTCCTGACAGTGTTCTGCACACACAGGGAATAACACTTGGACAAAGGCAGCAAAAACCCCCTGGTCTTCCCAGTAAAACATTTCCCAAAGGTGAATCACAGTCATTACTCCCCCTGAGCAGTGAGACTCATCTCTTTATTATAAGGCTAATTTCTGCTGTACTTTGTTGACAGCTACATTGCCAAGCACCACAAGTTACACCTTAAATGAGCTGCTCCTGTAGTAGTAACACCATGTTGTACCCGGTACTGCAGGGAACACAACTCCTGCCAACAATGGCAAACACAGACGACCTGTTCTGGGGACGTGGTACAAACCAGAGCTAAGATGCCCATTTGACAAACTGATTTCTTCTTGGCTTCCATCACAAGGTGCAGCTGTGCCCCCCTCCTTGTATCCCCAGCGCTGACAAAAGGCTCCGCAATCAGAATTTTCCTGATGACTCAGTGGATGCAAAAGAGCTGGTTTGTAGGCTGGTATTCACTCAGTAAGGCTAAAAGAGTGGTGCTTAATTTTGGCAGCAACATAATTAGGCTCAATTTGAGGCCGGTATACAGGATGAGTAACAGCACACCATTTGAATGGGTGTTTTGCACTTCAGCTCTTCTGGGAGAGGCAATCAGCACGGAATATTAAAACCAAGCATGGGTGTGGGGGGTAAAAGACCTTCACAGAAGAAATATCTCTGTTGAAGGAAGTTCCTCCTGGATTTTTGGCTTCCTGAAGAAATGGGAAGGAACAGACGAAGCAGCTTTTCAATTTTGTAGAAACAAACCTCCTATTTCCCCTGATATGTCTAGAATATGAAATATATAGCAATCACCCCCTCTGAAGGGTGCACGTTATCTTCTGGGGGTTTCCAGACTTCAGTAATGTCAAATTTCAGTTAAATAAAACAAGATGTCACACACCTACGTAAACACAGAAAATATTCATCTCTTTTACTGCTTCAGCTTAATCTCATGCTCTGATTAAAGAAAAAAAAATACCACATTCAAACCTTAGCCTTTCAAAGAATGCTGGAGATCAGGACAAACAGAGCAATCTAATAGCAAGATGACAAGTTGCACAGGTGTCCAAGTATCCAGGGAGGGCAGACAACATTTGCTGTAACTGCTAAGATGTCCTGCTAGGGAAAAAATAAACTCAGTGCAGGTCAAGATTAAAAAAATCCCAGCACAACTAATGCTGAATTTCAGAAACAGGAACTGGGCAAGAAATACAGCAAACTTGTATTACTGACCAGAGCTTCGAGCTACCTTCCTTACAACTGGTTTATCTTCTAGGACCACAAGAATTGGTATAATGAAAGACAGCAAAGGTCCTCCCAGCGCTGCATGTGTCACTGAGAGATGCCAGCACAGCACAAAGTCACAGAATCCCAGCAAAGCAGGTGCCTCCATGCATCGGGGGGGCAGTTTCCATTAGCTTGTCACACAAAATACGAGTCATTTCTAGACAGAGCTCCTTCCACATCTTTTGTGACAAAAGTGCTACGATTTAATTAGGCCCTGAGTAAAAAAAAAAGATATTTCTGTTTGCTTTTAAGGCCACAATGATAATGTTGGTCTGTTCTGTACAAGATTAACTACTGTACATGCCCCTACTGTATTTCCCTTGCTTGAGCCATGGATTTTTCAAAGTGACAGTCCTACTCACTGTCTCCTTGCCTGGAAGCCATCCCAACCCCGATCACGCTCGGTCTCTGTACCAGTGCTGGTTCTTTCTGGAGACGAAGAGAACTACCCACAGCTTGGATGACTTCCCTTCTGCGGTTGTTGACTAGGTAGGATATGCACTAAGTGACAATAAATTCAATCACCCTTTTGAAACACAGTGTTTCAGTGCAGTCAGACTTTTCCACAGCTGTTATAGCTGATTTTAGGTTTCACTGTCATGACCAATTCCTGGTGACTGGCAAATCTTGTCAGCCACCTGGCTACACTCCTTCCAACCTCTTCGTTTAAAACCATCAGACCCTGTCCTGTTGCAACAGACCCTGATAAAAAGTCTGTCCCCATCTGACAGGTCCCTTGAAGTACTGAAAGGCCAAAAGAAGGTCTCCCTGGAGCCTTCTCTTCTCCAGGCTGAACAACCCCAACTCTCTCAGCCTGGCCTCCCAGCAGAGGGGTTCCAGCCCTCCCAGCATTGCTGGGGCTCCTCTGGCCCTGCTCCAACAGGTCCCTGTCTCTCCTGTGCTGAGGACTCCAGAGCTGGACCCAGCACTGCAGGGGGGTCTCCCCAGAGCAGAGCAGAGGGGCTGAATCCCCTCCCTTGACCTGCTGCCCACGCTGCTCTGGATGCAGCCCAGCATGCCACTGGCTTTGGGGCTGTGAGCGCACGTTGCTGGCTCATGTTGTCCAGGTTTTCACCCCCAAGTCCTTCTCCAGAGGGCTACTGTCCATTCCTTCATCTCCAGATCTGGATTGACACGAGGGCTTGCTCCAACCCAGGTGCAGGGCCTGACCCTTGCTGAACTTCAGGAGGTTCCTATGGGCCCACTTCTGAAGCTTGCCCAGGTTACTCTGGATGGATGCTGCCCCTCAGGCACGTCAAACACCACAATCTGTGGCATAGTTTCTAACAGAAGTAAGCACAGATTTTTAAACACTCATAACTGCCATAGGGAATACTGAGCACAGCACTAATTCAAAATAAGTGTAGTTTAAAGCAAAATACTTGCCTCTGGGGAAATGTAAGTGACCTCTGATTTAATACTGAACCCCAAAAAGGGCAGAACAGACATGTAGTTTTCCACAAAACACTTGGGGACTGCAGGAAGCCTGGGCAGAGGCTGTTTTCAGAGAAGCATTTCTCTGAAGAAAAGAATTAGTAACTTTGATGTGTTATTTTTCCCAGAGCTTCTTTTTTTAGTGATACATCAACACAGGCTCAAAATTAGAAGCCAGCCCAAGAAACAGCAGCTGTGACTTTGCACCTTCCTTTGCTGAAGCAGTACTTTGCTGACCAAATACTTAAACTGACAGAACTAATTACTGCTTTCTAAAGGCTCCGTTGGACCAAACCAGAAATGGATCCAACATAATAACTTTTCCAGCATGATCCTTAAACTCCAAGCCAGCCAGCCAGTGTATAAAATTGGAATCACAAAAATTCTGGGCACCCTCCACAGTTAGTTTTATCCTATTGTGTAGTTTGTCCTTTTCATCACATGCTGAATATGTGCACAGACTGCAAGCAATCCTGGAGCAACAGGAGCCCAGGGGCTCAACAAATCTCTCACCAATTTTTAAAGGTGATTCCTTTCAGGTGTTTTCCTATAAAGAAAAAAAAATGAAGCAGGGAGAACTATTTTTAGAAATGCCTTTGGTTTTCTTTCTTCCCCTGACCAAGAGTCTGTATTTAAAACTACTAATGCAATAATATTGTGTTCATAGTTTCAAATATGGTGCAAGAGTTGATCTAAGTGAAACAAAGCAAACCCAAGTCTACGTGTAAGCACTGCCAGAGTTGACAAGCTATATTTAAAAGCTCTAAAAATTGACAAGGACAGTATTTTAAGTTCTGCCTTGAAGACGCTGAATACATAAAGTGTTTATAATTAGAAAAGTTTCAAGGGAAAAATATGGCTAAGAAAGGGGAAATTAGCTAAAATTGTCATGACTGAATTACACAAGTCTGACTGAATCAAGCCCTTCTAGATAATTAAAGGATCTTAGGAGATCATCCATAGTTTTTCTTCACGTGTTGGGAAAGAAAAGCAAATTTTTCATTTCCAAATCCCACCTGGATCCTCAGCTCTAAGTAAGCTCCTTCTCTGAGCAAAGTAGTGAAAAAGTTAAGACATAAGACAGCACATGCAGCAGCTGTTACAGCTGCCAGGAGCTGCGGCTGCAAGTCTCAGCCCTTTTGCTTCACTAGTCACTTTGCAGCAACTCCATTATTTGATTTCCCCAGTGAATTTGAAGAATCATAGAGCTGTTTCTGTTGGAAGAGACCTCTAAGATCATCAGGTCTGACCATGAACCCAGCACTGCCAGGGCAGCACTAAACCCTGTCCCTCAGCACCACAGCTCCAGGGCTTTGAAACCCCTCCAGGCATGGGAACTCCACCACTGCACTAGGCAGTGACAAAGTGTCAAGTGCCCTTGATAAATCTTTCACAGCAGAAAGTGTTCCTCATGTCCAACCTAAACTTCCCCTGGTGCAACCTCAGGACATTTCCTCTCATCCTGTCTCTTGTTCCTTGGGAGAAGAGACCAACCCCCACCTGGCCCCAGCCTCCTGTCAGGGAGTTGTGGAGAGTGAGAAGGTCTCCCCTGACCCTCCTTTTCTCCAGGCTCAACAACCCCAGCTCCCTCAGCCACTCCTCACAACACTTGTGCTCTAGACCCTTCCCCAGCTTCACTGCCCTTCTCTGGGCACGCTCCAGCCCCTCAATGTCCTTCTTGGAGTGAGTGGCCCAAAATCCAACCCAGGATTCAAGGTGTGGCCTCCCCAGTGCCCAGTCCAGGGGGACAATCCCTACCCTAGTCCTGTTGGCCACACTAGTGCTGATACAAGCCAGGATGCTGGTGGCATAAATCTATTTTCACCTATGTCAGTGCTGCAATAGGTAGGATTTTATAGCAAGCTACTTAAGCACACATTAACCTTTTAGCAATGTAGTACCAAAAAGATGCAAGACTTCATTTTGGTTAATAAATCCTCAGGATAAATGGCAAAAGCTTCTTTTAAAGATGATTAATCTCAGATTAAAATTTAATAAAAAAAATTGTTTAAAGAAAGCATCCTACCCTGCAACTTGCCTTTTTCCAGTCAAGGATGACTGACACTTGAGAAATCTCAGTGCCGCAGTAAATTATTTTTCTATTTTACTACAGCAATCTCTCTTTCTCCACCCTCTGCTTCTCATGATCCACTTTCATCCACAGTCAACGTACAGGCACATTAACTCTGCCTGCCTGGCTGATCAAAAAAAAGGAAGAATAAAAAAAAAAGAGAGACCAACATGCTGGTCAGAGGCTTGGTGCCTACGCAGCAAAGGATTTAGCCATGGAACAGCCAGCTCACCAGCACTGGGGGATATTAAGTTTACACCCATGTTAATGGCCCTGCTTCCAATACAGTGATTTATAAATACAAGGTGCTTAACGCAGCAAACAAGGTTTCTCTAAACTTCATTATTTCCATTCCCCGTAAAAGTTTGATTTTTAAAGGACTATTTCAGAGTTGGCCAGCACCGTAAAACACACTAATTTTTCTCTGTATAATTAACTGCATTCTCTTTCTGCGGCCTGTGAAAAGAATTTTGCCCTTGTTTGCATGGAAATGCATCCTGCTAAAACTAAACACAGTTAAGCCTAAATTAAACCCAGGCAGGAATAATTTACACGATCACAGACAAGATAGAAGCAGCAGAGCCATAGCCCAGCACCTGAGCAGAGGGGCAGAGTCATACCACCAAAAAAACCCCAGTTCTGCTGAGATCTAGGAATGAAACTACCAGCTACAAACAGAGCTGAAAAAATAAATCAAGCTTCACAGTTCACAAGGGTGTGGAAGCCTCTGCTGAATTCCATGTTTGGTTTTGGGCATTGCTGTCCAAAAAGAAGAACACAGCTTAAGTCAAGGAGAGATCGGAGATCTGGGGGAAGAAGAAAAGGTTAAATCAACAGAGTATGGAGTTTTCAGACAATCTGGGGTCAGAAGCGAGGGTCTAGATGACACTGCCATCCAGCCACCCTTATCTCTTGTGAGCTTCAGCAGCAAGCAGAGGCAAGTAAATGAAACAACTGCACAGATGTAGGCTGACAACTTTGATCCCGTACTCTCCTGGAATACGAATGTGCCGACTAAAAATCTGAGCCAAACTTCTGCTACACCAGCATCCATTACCCATGCTGCATCTCCAGACAAATGTTGGAGCTCTCCTACACACCAACCTACCAGCATGGGAAGGGCAGTCAAAACCTAGTTAAAAAGCCACCTCATCACCCTGGCAGGCCTCCCTTCCAGGCTTCCTTTGCAACAGCAGCCATAAAAGTGTCTACAGTGCAACAGCTTCACCTCATCATTACCTGCACTTCACTGTCTCTTGTTCATAGAATTCCAGAATCATTTTGCTTGGAAGAGACCTCTAAGATCAAGTCCAACCATTAACCCAGCACTGCCAGGTCACCACTAAACCCTGTCCCTCAGCACCACAGCTCCAGGGCTTTGAAACCCCTCCAGGGATGGGGACTCCACAACTGCCCTGGGCAGTGACAAAGTGTCAAGTGCCCTTGACAAACCTTTCACAGCAGAAAGTGTTCCTCATGTCCAACCTAAACTTCCCCTGGTACAACCTCAGGACATTTCCTCTTATCCTGTTGCTTGTTCCCTGGGAGAAGAGACCAACCCCCACCTGGCCCCAGCCTCCTGTCAGGGAGTTGTGGAGAGTGAGAAGGTCTCCCCTGAGCCTCCTTTTCTCCAGGATCAACAACCCCAGCTCCCTCAGCCGCTCCTCACAACACTTGTGCTCTAGACCCTTCCCCAGCTTCATTGCCCTTCTCTGGGCACACTCCAGCCCCTCAATGTCCTTCTTGGAGTGAGTGGCCCACTTCTTGTCTGCTTTCTACACGCAAGTCACAAGTCCCTCTGGATGAGGCTGTTCTTGTGTCAGACATAAAACGCCTCACACAACAGGAACATCACCCATAAAGGGATTTACTTGATGTCAGAGCAATAAACCAAGAATACAACTGTGCCACACAAAAACAATAACGTGATTATGAACTACTCCCCACTGCTCTGAAGAGGAAAGACAGGGGAATTCTTGATCCTTAACGGCAACACCGTATTTCACATCAACGCTTCCAGAAAGAATTTGAAAGTGGAAAAAAAAGAGGTTTATGGCATTATAGAACAATAGAAAATGAACTTCCCTCATAATCCAAAGCAAGCCGGGTTAACGGTTGGACTTGATGATCTTAAAGGCTTTTTCCTGCCTAAACATTAGATTCTGTGTTTCTATAATAATTTCCCCAACAGAAAATGGTCAAGAACCCTCTGAAGATCAGCAGGATGAGAAGCATTACATAAATTACTAGATAGGATTGCTACTAACGAGCGCTGCACGAGCAGAAATATTACTGAGCTGCAGAATTACCCCACAGGCATCCATCATAAAATCCATTTAAAAATCCCTGGTGACACTCAGTTATAAGTTGTTTGTTTACCTGTGATGAGTAAGTGAAGCAACAAATATCTTGGGGGTTTGGTCAGCACCTCATTAAGTTAGTGACTTAAAAGCCTTTACTTTTGGCCATTCTTTTTGGTAGAAATTATCAGGAGGATGGATCTTCAGAAGTGACAACTCTGAGGTGGAAAATTCATCCTGCAGGATGGAATCACTTTGCAAGAACACAGCCAATTAGAGGGCACGTGAAAACCACATCAGCTGCTTTCACTTTCCAGCTCTGAGGTTTTACAGCAGAGTACAGATCACCCTGCATTGCAGGAAGCTAATTTTTGACTTTTTATTTAATATCAAGATCCCTGCCTGCAGGAAACAGCTAGCAGAAGTTGAGATGAGCAGCAAGACAAACTACAAGTAGATTTTCATCTTTATTCGATGTATTCATCAATAACCTGGATGAGGGGACTGAGTAGACTCTCATCCAGTTTGCTGATGGTACAAAACTGGGAGGAGTGGCTGACACACCAGAGCTCTGCTGCCATTCATCCAGACCTGGACAGGCTGCAGAGCTGGGCAGAGAGGAATCTCATGAAGTTCAACAAGGTGAGGTGTAGATGTTGCACCTGGGGAGGAATAACCTGCTGGGAAGCAGATGTGCTAAGGGAGTCCTGAGGGTTAACAAGTTCACCATGAGCCAGCACTGGGCCCTCACGGCCAAGAAGAGCAATGGTCTCCTGGGGTTCATTCAGAAGAGTGTGGCCAGCAGGTTGAAGGAGGTTCTCCTCCTCATTCACTCTGCCCTAGGGAGGCCACCTTTGGAGTACTGGGTCCAGTTCTGGGCTCCCCAGGTCAAGAGAAACAAGGAACTACTGGAGTGTGTGCAGCAGAGGCCACAAAGACACTGAGATCACTGGAGCATCTCTGTGCTGAGGAAAGGCTGAGAGCCCTGGGGCTGTTTAGCCTGGAGAAAAGAAGACTGAGAGGGGATCTGATCAATGCTGATCAAAAGCTAAAGGGTGGAGGTCAAGAGAATGGGGCCAGACTCTTGTTAGTGGTGCCCAGTGACAGGACAATGGGCAATGGGCACAAACAGGAACCCAGGAAGTTCCATCTGAACAGGAGGAGAAAATTCTTTGCTGTGAGGGTGCCAGAGCCTGGCCTGGGCTGCCCAGAGAAGTTGTGGAGTCTCCTCCTCTGGAGAGATTCCAAACCCTCCTGGATGTGATCCTGGGCACCCTGCTGCGGGGGTGACCCTGATGGAGTGGAGGGCATGGATGAGATGATCTCCAGAGGTTCCTTCCAACTCCCTGCATGCTGCAATTCTGTGAGGCCACCTTACCTGCAGTGTTTGCAGTTCTGATGCCCATTATTCAACAGCTCCCCGAACGAGCCGTGTGTCACGGGGCTGTTTTCACAGTGCCATCGGCGCAGGCACCGCTGCACAGCAAGGATTAGATGGGGTGCTCTACAAAGTTTACAATGCATGAAACCAGTATAAAGTACAAATCAAAATTACTCAAAATAACTGCAAGGGATTAGACTCTAAGTCAAGCAGGACAAAACAGGAAGAAGAAATAAAACCATTATTTCTTCACCTAAGAAAACCTATGTGTTCAGCAGACTGTGTATGGCATAAGGGTTTGCTAGGTTAACTCTGTTCTGAACAGAGCCAGCAAAACTAAATAATATATTTAATATTAAATCTGCCCTTATATGTACCATGTAACCTTCACCATGCTCCATGAACTATGAGACTCTCCCCATCACAAAACAGGTGAACTGGTGGTTTGGTGACTTGCTCATAACCCCACGGTTCAACACAGCATCAGAACTGGAGCCCACAGGTCCCAGCTCTCCCTATCAGATACCCTAAGAGACACAGAAAAGCAGACAGCAGTCCTGAGAGACAGCAACCCCCTCCCAAAGTCATTCAAAACTGCTTCGGTCTCATTTCTGTGCCTATTTTGATAATAATAGCACAAATTAATCCATAAATACAACTTTTGTTGCTTAGCTTCAAAGCCGTGCCATTAAACACTTATATGCAGCTTAGCTTCAAAATAATTCCTTTTAAAGGAGAAGTATTTGATGAAATTTGTTAGCATTAGTTCCTGTATGAACTACGTCACTTGCATTATTATGTATAATATGCTTGGATAGATCTAAGAGGTGGAATAAATGTCTTCAAATTGTGCTTTAAAGGAGAGGAGGAATAGTCCTCTCCCACCCCTCAATACCAAAACAATTCCTTTCAGTCACAGCAGTGCAGCTGCTTTGTGCTGTTAATTCTTTTATTTATCTGATTACACGCACCGAGGCAAAGGAAATTTCCTGTAGGAATTGCAGGGTATTTTTACCCTCCAAACAGAGCACTTCCTGTCAGGCAGGTTCAGTGCAGTGTACACCCGGACCTTGCAGAGGCTCGCTCCAGTCCCTGGGATTTCTGCTGGCTCCCTCAGCTTCACTCTTCAACTCTATCTTCCCTGTCTCCAATGCAGGCATAGCCCTGCTGTGAGATAATCTTGCTCCCCTTTAACCCACTTGGAAGACAAGCTTCTCCCTCACACCTTTGGAAGGTAAACTACTAAATTGCCTTCAAAACTGTCCTATTTGCAACCCATTTTCTCCTCCTGGCTCGTGGCTAATGAATAAAGCTTTCTCTGAGGCTGTTCTTGTCCAGCGGGTCCTTTTAGTTGCCATTCACACAGCCAGAGACTGGACAATATCCTCTCATGCTTTGCAAAACATGTTCTGCCTCCTACTTTAAAGATTTAACATCCATACCAGACTATCCCAGATTTGCCATCCTCTGAAGCAGGAACTTAAGTCCCTTGGCAGAGCTCACCCACTGCACAGCTTCACAGAAGCATCCACTGCTGAGAAGTTACATTTAAATGTACCTCTCTCCCCCAGCCAGGTTTTCACTGGCTTTGAAGTACCCCCCAGACAAATCATCATGCATTTGACCCTCCCTTCCAACAGAGATGGCACAAGGACACCCAGAAAAGGGCAATCCCAGCTTCAGCCACCTCCCCCAGCACTGAGAACACTCTGGATGCAGTAACACCTTTGCCCGCATCCTTGCCAAGGAGAAGGGGGCTTGAGAACCCCCTCTCTCGATGCTGTTCTTCTGGGGCACTGCTGAACAATCCAGCACACGGCAGGGCCATCCTGGGGCCTTGATGGCATCATGTCACCACCCAGGAAGACCCACCACACAACCAGTCACCTCCATTGGGCTGCCACCCCCTCACCCTAAACCCACCAGGAAACAGCACTTGCTTCTTGCCCTGTCCCTCTCAACTCCCCCAGCAACAAGCACCCCACCTAAGAAGTTCCCGCTCCCCCAGCCCACCCTTCTCCCCAGCAATCAGCATCCTAACCCTCAAATAACCCAGCAGNTTAAACCGAAGACGTGGTTACAACGCTTTTCCGCAGCCTCACTGGGCTGACATAGTAGCAGGTTTTGGAATCTGGAGTTTAGAAGGTGCGATTGTTTTGCAGCCCTGGCAATTTCTGCAGAAAGATAGGTGCCAATAGGCCCTGACCTCCTGCTGCTGAAATAAACCAGACTGGTTTCATGCTGAAAAATACAGTAAATGTGTTGTTTGTGACCTGGTGTTGTGGTTTAACATCTGCTGGCAACTAAACACCAGCAGCTGCTCACCCACTGCTCCCTCCTCCATCCCGTTCTGTGGAGTAGAAATCAGAACTGAGAGAAAAAATGTGAAACTCTGCGGGTTGAGATAAGGACAGTTTAATAGAACAGTGCCCAGAGAGAAGCAACACCAGTAATGACAGTCACACTGGTGCAGAAACAGCTACAGCGGGTGCTCCAAACTGCCAGGCTCTGCTGTGTTTAAGCACAAATGCAGTGCTTGATGACTATTGTTGTTTACAGTTGTAACAAAATCATGAGACAGTTCTCTTAGGAAATAAAAAAATATTTCCAAGCAACAACACAGTGTCCTGCACTGAGAAACCAGCTCAAAACCAGAGTAGATGACCAGATTTCAGGTGGTGTCAGTTTAACAGAAAATGATAACGCTAAAATAGCGATTCAGAAGGGCCGGTTTGAACAGGGAAGAGGGATTGATGGGGAAATGCCAAGCTCGTGGCTCAGTTCTGAGACTTAAATGCCCCATTTCTCCTCTGCAGCAGGTACCACTCTACCTGTCCTCCAGGGCACACCTCACCTCCCCGTGTCCTTTCTGAACGCTGCTCTAACACACGAAGCCCTGCGTGAGCAAGGGCAGGAGAGGCTGCAAGGCCACATCTGCTTCACACGCACATCGTGGGTCCCACTTGGTCACTTGTCATTTTCTCATCCTTTTCTATCCCCCATCTGATGCAGCTTGCACCAAGGGAGTCTTAGGAGGCATTTAGAGCATCTCTGCTTGGTTCTTCACAGGCAGCGATGGAATGTTGCCATTGGTTTTTATTTCTTAGAGGCAGTTTGCAAGTATGATAGCCTCCCAACCATCTTCTCACTCTTCCCCCATGAAATTGGGATACACATGCTGACAACTCTATCTGTCAGGTCTGCTAGCTCAATTTCCCTCACCCTAAAGTAGTAGAACCCAGTTTCCTCCTCCTTTCCTTCTCCACAGTAGTGTTTTTTACTGAGATTGGACGTGCCAGTTTGGACCTAATAAACTTTAGTAGCGCTGGAGCCTAATTGTTTCCTGAACAGACACGTTATTTACTTAAGATTCTTTTGTCATATCATCCATCATGACCATCAGTTTTACCCTGTTCCCATGATTCTGTTACACTTCATGCAGCAGATCAGCTAATTATGTGGCCTTGTACCCACAGCAGAAGTTTTGTCTTAGTTGCTGTTTGCTGAATTTGCATTTTGTGACTAAGCACCGATGACCGTCACTACACAGCCTCCCGACAAAGAGGAAAATGATCGCTGACACCCTGTCAGAAATGGAGATCATTCAAGGGAATTCCGCCACTCAGCTGAGAATCGTTACGTGGGCTCAGTTACGGAGTGAAACCATATAAACCAGAAATCCCTATTTCATCAAATAGAAAGCAATAATAAAAGCAAAGCTAAAGTCCTCCCCTGCATACCACTTGGCAATTCGCTTTGGTGCTAGTTTCCTTAATAAGGAAGCTCAATTAAAAAAATTGTTTCTTTTACGTTGGAAAATCCGCATGTCTGCCATTCCATGTTGCAACCTTCTCAGATTTCAGCCACTACTGGCCTTTGCCAGGCTTATATAGTCTTGAATTCATTCTGACAAAGTCTAATGTCATCCAAACTGCCAGAGGTACTTAACTTGGCTATTCATACCCAAAGCAATCAAGGCTGTTCTTCAGCATGGACTGCTTGAGCTTTATTAAGCTTCCTGACTAACCACTAAGTTACTAGATGGAATTAAGCTTTTTTATATTTAACATGTACACACACACACATATCCAAATGCACCTTCATACAGACATTCAACTGTAGGCAAAAATATATTTATTTCCTCCCAAGAGAAACCAGAACTCATGACAAATCATCTTTCTATAAAGGATTATATGAGGTTAGCAGAGAAATCAGTTGCATTTTCAGGGCTGTGAGAAATTCAGGTATAAACAATTCCAAAAGGACGTGAAAATGAGGAATGTTTTAACAAATGGATTTCCCAATTGCTTCAGACACCTAAAGGTGTGAGTAGACCTCAAGGAGGACTTTCAGAAGTGTTTAACTAGCTTCACTTTCTAAAGGGCTTTTGTTATACCCTGGAGGTGTCTGCCTGATGTTTATATACTTACTTGTATTAGATAATTTGTCTCCACTGCATATTTTGCAGATTGACAGCGAGCAGCACCTCAGAAATGACAAAAAAAATAGAAGAATCAAACCATTTTCCCACAGCATTTAGGGCTGAAAATCTAAGAACTTGCTTGCACAATGATCCCTCTTTTAGACTCTCTTATACCTGAATTTTTTATTCATCTGAGAAGTATTACGATTTGTCCGACAACCTAATCTAACCCTTATTCAGAAGAAGGGAAAATGACCTTCTGACCTTAGTCTTCTCTCCTCCAGGTACTGTGAAAGTAAATGGCCAGATGCCACCCAGGCAGTGCTGGCTTGATGTAGGAACAGCTGATGAGCTCCTGTGGTTGAGCAGATCAGCGCCAACTGATAACTATCTACAGTGAAAGTCAGTTTTAACTTCTTACTGCTTACAGTGGGCTTTGAACCAGCTCGTCTGACCACTTTAAGGCAGCTCTTGAAAAATGGTTAACCTAGCGGAGAGATGTAATCCTAAAGTAGCTTGGCAAAGCAATCAACTACTGAGGTGCTGGCAGAAGAGCCACATTTACTGGGAAGACTGCAGATCCACCTGATGTTTATTACACAACAGGTCTGAAAGCTTCTCTGGTGTTTCCCAGCAGCTGTATCACTGCCAGGTGGTGCTGGCAGTAACACAGTCTCTCCTACTTTTCCCTGGAAATTCCTATGAACTTTCCTAACGTGCTCACTGCCTGCTGCCCAGCCCTTCCATCAGGAGTTTGGGGAAGCCTCATGAAGAGTTTAGCATGAGAATTGCTGTAAAGAGTTTGTATAAATATTTGTAAAGGAAAACAGAACTAACTTTCCCACTTCTAGCCTGTGAAAATGGCTCAAAATTCTAAAGAAAATACAATACTTAAGAGATAATAATTAGTTTGCTTGAGGAAGGAACAAAACTAATTCATATATGCTCAGGTTATAAAACTCTGGAAATCATCTCTTCAGAACTTCTTCAGAGGCTGGGTCCTCTAATCTCTGAGTAACTACGTGCACATGCTTATGAAAATGAAGCTCATACGAACTCCACCCTCAAAGAACTCTTTAGTTTTGTTTTCTGTAGAGTATGCCCAAGGCCTGCAGCAGCCCTTTCTGCATGCCAGCTCTGCTCACTTTGCTCAGCTTCTGAGGAATATCAAGAGTTCTTGGACTTCACAAGTACATACAGGCTGACCTGCACTTTATTTCACTGGCAAAGCAAACATACTGATGCAAAAAAAAGAGCATTTGCAGTGGTGTCCAAAGTGGTAGTCCTTCTGGTTCTCCCACAAACTTACCAGGCTACACTGGATAAAGAAATTAGGGAAATCCTGGTATTTTTTAAGCTGAGAGCTAGTAATTTCCCACCTGTAACATTAAGCAACTTACTTCCTATTCTAAATACAAGTTTAGCACCCCACAAAATATTTAGTAAATAAATGGTATGATTACAAAGTCACAAGGCAAAGAGAGAAGGGAATTGCAGTGTCCTGTGTACACTCCTGATCTAGTCATTAATTCCACCGTCGTGTCCACCCACAGGACCCTGCCTCCCTCTGTGCACCAGTCAGGTTGTGCTCACAGAGTGAGCAGCCATGCAGTATTTCTTTTTCTTCTTATCATCTAATATATCTCCCCAGACCTAATTTTTTACACACCATCCAAACCCAGCACTGAATACATAATTATTCATTTCCTAATGGGCTTTTCCCTGGTGCTTTTTTTGGTCATAGTATCCTACTTATTAACAGAAATTAACAAATTTATCTTCATAACATCCCAGTGGTATCATTCTCTCTATTTTATGGATAGGGAATTGTCAAAAGTGCCAACCAATTTGGGGTGGTATTTGGAGATGCGTGAGGTCTGAATTCTGAGAGTATAAAGCATTGTGTATGGTCAGAGTACTGCTCCTATTGATCTTGGTGCCAAGGATCTGCAATTTTTCAAAAGAAAAGAGAATTGGATATCCAAAATGAGAGAACAGAGAATTTATATCATTTTCAGAGAAAATCTTTGACAAAGACAGGATGGAATCTGGTTTTTCAGGAACATCCAGTGACTTTTATCATGACCTTTTTTGTTCATCTGCCTCATGCAGTGCCCATCTCCAGGGCATCAAGTGATTTTCAGTCAAGACAAAACACTGATTCACACCTAAGCACTGTTCATTCTGTGTTTTTAATGAAGTGGGAGTCTTATGATCCTCAATTTTAATCCTCAGGCATAACATATATACATATAGTGATGAATTAAATGTTATTTGGACACTTTCTACTGTTGGACTACTGGGTACTTTTGCAGTTTAAAGACTCTTTCTAAGTATTGTGGCTTAGAGGCAATTAATTTGAACGCAGAGGACGTGGGGGAAAAAAACCTGGAACAGCACCCACGTATGCATGTGTCCCTACACAAGCGAACTCACCGAAGCAGAACTGTTGTTGTCCAATGTGCCCCGATTGTTCTTCACAGTATGGTTGAAACTGGGAAGGGGATGAACCATTGCTGTGTGGATTTCCCACTAGAGGGAGGTGGAGGAACACGTTTGGCCAGTGCCTTTGGAGCCTGTTAACAAAGCAAAAAAGTTGAGATTCACAAGCTGCTGATTTGACAGAGGTGGAATTGCTGAGGGGTGCGGATGTGTTGGAAGAGAATTTGGAAAAATGCTCCATGCCCTCATTGTAATGAACGATGTTTTTTTGTCACAGCAGCATGACACAGTGAAGTCATGTAATCAATGTCACTTAAAACCAAGATAGGATTCTGTAAGAGTCAGATCCGTCACACAACTTACACTGAATGTTTTATAAACTTATTGATCTTATTTTTGGACAGCAACTTTTTTAATAAGCTTGAAAGATATTCCAGCTCTGGTGTCATGGACCTGGTTTAGATGGCCAAATATGGAGACAAACTCATGAAAGTAGATATTAAGCTTTTAATTTTTTCTGAGTGGTTCTAAAAGCTTTGAAAGATTAATTTCTTCAGATGAAAATATTTTTGAGTAACCCAGACCAGAAAAGTCCTGCCTCAGAAGAATACAAGTGAAAACCATGTGGAATGTCTCTAGCCACATTAATAATATTCATGTTTGCTATGTTTTAACTTATTTTTGTCTTTCAGGGAATTGTATTAAATTATGATCTTCTTCCTTGAGATCAAAAGAACGCGTATTTAATATCTCATAGGGGCAATTGTCCATGTGGTCTCATGCTATCTTCTTGGAACATCAAAGCTTGTTTTAGATTTCTGCTGCTACCCCCCTGGGCAGACCCCATGTTCACATGGAAGCTATTGGTTGAGATTCAAGACTGCCTTTCATGTGCAGGGAGGAGTAAAGACTCTCCTTCCTATAAATGGACCACCAGAGGATGCTTTGAGGATGGGATGGAGGCAAAACATGTGGTGCATGTGAATGCTTACTTAGGAACTTCATTCACGTGACTGCTGGGAAGAAGTTTTGTTTCTAATGGACAAATCTCATGACAAGCATGGGAAAATTAGGCATTTCCTTATCCTTTCTTTGCTCTCCTGCCTGTAAGTGTAGGCATGTTTTGAAAGGCTTTTAAAGAACAGCTGTTGTATATGGTAATGTCTTGTTTGAAAGACTTCACAGAATCATAGAATGCCTTGGGTTGAAAGGGACCTTTAAAGGTCAGCTAGTCCAAGCCCCCTGCAGTGAGCAGTGACATCTGTGACTAGATCACGTTGCTCAGAGCCCTGTCCAACTTGACCTTGAATGTTTCCAGGGATAGGACTTCTTGAGCAATGGCTATTGACATTCAGTGTATGTATTTCTTAAAAGCCCCTGATAACCTCTTATTTTATATGGGACTATTTTCAGTATGTATTTGACATGACCATATAGGCCTCCAGTCCCTCCTA
Organism: Chloroceryle aenea; assembly: GCA_013399075.1. NCBI lineage: Eukaryota > Metazoa > Chordata > Aves > Coraciiformes > Cerylidae > Chloroceryle > Chloroceryle aenea. The sequence goes on from VWZY01000181.1 coordinate 42,878, forward strand.
TATAGAAAGCAAAACAAAACAAAAAAAAGTAATGACAGTGGCAGCTGCATTCTTGGATGTTCAGGTGGATTTATCTCTTTCAAACTCACCTATGGAAAAGTTAGTGGACTAGTTTGACCTGGCTGTCTTAGCTGTACTCCAGTCAATGGAGAGAAACAGGAACACCCAGAAGTTATCCGGACTGATTTAGATATCTCAGATGGGGTCAGCTCCTCTCTAGAGATACCTGTTGCTTTCCACAGGGGGACACTAGATGGTCCACTTGTGTGGATGTGAGACACCTAACACTTGGTCAACTCGACGAGCTAAATAAATGCCTTGCTTTCATAGCAGATTGCTATTGGAGAGGCTGCTAAGGATGTCAGTGTTTATCTAGGACATTGTTCCTAGACATCAAGGGGTAGAGTACTACTCAAAGAGCCATCCTACTGCAGCTCATGGGCTGTTACTGACATTTATCATTAGACTGTATGCAGATTATTGCCTTCCTGCTGAAGAACTGTGAAGTTTGATGTGACAGCTGGAGACCAGATACAAGAGGTGATGCTGGATACCTATGTGCACACAACTAAATCCAGTTCCTGCATTCATGTTCTTACGTTTAGATACCTGCTGCTTGGTGCTCCATCTGTCCTGCATTGCTAACCTGGCACTAAGAAGAAACTTCTTTTGTCTGTCTTTTACTTGTCAACTCTGGAGGTGTACGAATCCTCTGAAGCACGCAGGGGGAACTGAGAAGGGATACTACATAAAAAGGGACCTCAGGCTGCACTCAGGCCAATTCATTTTACATGATTACAGCATGGATGCTCCCATCTTTCTTGATTGTCCTGAGCCTACATATATAACAACAGAGAGAGGGAGGACTCTGGGGTGTAATTCACCTGGCCTATTTTATTTTTTTTTTTCTGTTTTATTTTAGGATTAAATGTCTAGTTCCCTAAAAGTGTTGGTTTTTTTTCTGTACTGGCTATGAAGGGCCTGGAGGGTGACAAGCTCTGAGGTAACATCTGCATTAGAGTTGGCCAAATCTGATGGTATGAACCACGCCTGCTCTGATCAGCACACACCCAGCAGCACTACAAAGAGTTTTGGAAACAAAGCCTTCTTTACGGAGGCATCACTGATCCTGGAAGCAGCAGAGGGAGGCTATCATCACTGCTGCCCTCTCTCTACTGCTAAAAGTAACAGTATCAGCTCAGCAGAAAAGCTGAGTTTGCTATATTTGCTCAGTCCTTAACCTCTTCAGGGAGGAAATAGTAAAGTCTAATTTAAGCAATGATTACTACCTTTTGCCACTACTTATTCAAGAAGCTACCTGTCTCTCCCTTAATTTTGTATGGGCTCACCAGTATGGGTAAGAGGATCCCAGAGAATCTTTGTGTAGCTTTTCTCACTCAGATTTTTTAAACTTGTGTTCAGACGTTAGCAGTTTCTAACGAGCAAGAAACCTACTTGCTCCTGGGATGGGGTTCTGTGAGACTGATGGATGTCCATGGGGGTATTTGAACTATATACCTCACCAGAAACTACCTTCAAACACCACTACTTAAAGACAAACAAGGATATAGGAGTTATCATATTGAATACAACAAATTTTTTTCTAGCCTGTTCCACTTTTACTGGTATATACTTTACACAAATAGGTGAAAAGCCTTCCAGGTAGGCTGAATGGGTGCCCTGCTAACACTCATGCTTTAATCTGAATCTCGAATAGGCAGTGTGAAATTAGCTTTATGCACTTTTTCACTTCCTTAAACTAACCATTCTGTTTCCAGATACTAGTTTGACATCTTTACTGGAGACTAAAAAGAAGGTAAGCACTAGGGATCCAGAAGGAAAAACTATTCTCGTGGAATACAATATAGGAGAAGAATAGCAAACAAACAACGCTTCTCTGCTTTTGAGAAAGTTTGAAGTAGCACTAGACAAAAAAGAGAGCTCACTTTCTCTTATTTGTATAAAACTGAAATATTATTCTGGCCTTATTTTTTTCAGTATTTGATTAGAGAAGGCACTGTATTACCTTTTGTACTTCAAGCCTTGTTTCACGTGATTATATAGCTTCCATAGAGTAGTAAGGCAGGTAGAAATGTGAAGTTAGTACTCTTGTGTACATGTCCCACTCGACTGTAAACATAAGTAGCACAGAAGATTTTATCCCTGGTGATTTCATTGCACTTGATGGAATTGTTGCATGAGGGAGAATCATCTCTTCGGAGGATGGACTGAGGGAAAGTGTCCTGAGATATTTTTGGGTCTTGATTTGATGGAAGAAATACAGACTGCTTCAAACTATTTTCATCATGTAAGCAGAGAGAAAACAATATGCTATTTTGAAAACATGTGATGTGCATGTTAGTTACTGAATTGATGTTTTAAGCAACTTCTGGTGCTCATGGGAAACCTACAGAAATAAAACTGCCTTGACATCAAACTTTGTAACTTGCAGCATCAGTTCTGATCAGCAAGGCTGTTCTTTGTCTTCAATTATCTAGCACATTTTATAGCCCTCCTTGGTATGATGTGCTTGCTCATGTTATTAAGTCCATAAGATCCCTTAAGGCTTCTTGCACTTAAAAAGTTATTGTACTGAAGCAATAAACTGAACTTCTATGCAAAATAATACAGGACGTTGTGATAATGATATATTTCCAAAATACCCAGAGGCAGCTGACACTACTGTCAGAGTACTGCAAGGACAGACATATATCTGACACTACTAAGATGCTTTCTACCTTGTGCTGTCCAATAGCTTATCAGTATCTTGGAGTATTTTTAATAAATTTACTAAATCATTTTGCCCTTCAGGTTGCTTTTGTTTGCAAAGTATCTTCCCTTCCAAGACTGAGCTGCACATGCCTCTGTAAATGCTGTGTGTGAATGACATCAGAGCATTTGTATTCCATCTTCAGCTCTTGCTTCCTTTAGAACCCTGAGAGTAAAATCACATCAAGGCATCAAAAGGATTTGTTTTCTACTGTTTGTGAGCTGAGTTTACTACAAGTATGTGTGCCACTACTTTAGTATGTGTGTTATCCTTTCCTCACCCACCTACCTCCCTGATTCTTTTTGTAGTTCATTTTTTGCTCTCTGTAGTTCTTCCTATAATTCTGTGCACTCTTTGCATGGATTCTATTGCAACAGCATCCCACACTCAGTTTTCTCTTAAATACTACCTTAATAAACATGATAACAGTAATTTATGATGCTGTTGTTACAGCGATGGCTGTTACCCACTGCCATTCTCCAGTGTACTGTTTCTTACACCAGTTCAGGTCAAAGGACTGGATGAAGTGTGCATTTTGCACTTACACAGATTTCTTACCTCTGCGAAATAATTTGCTTGTTTTCAGACAGTGGTCTTTAAAGGCTGGAGAAAGAGGGTGGCAGGAACTTCATGAAGTTCAGCGAAGAGAAATGCGAAGTCTTTCACCTCAAGAAGAATAACCCCAGGCACCAGCACAGGTTTGGGGCTGGCCAGCTGGAAAGCAGCACAGCAGGGAAGGCAAAGCTAGCAGACACCACATTGACCACAAGCCAGCAATGTACCCTTGTAGCAAAGAAGGTAAATGGCATCCTGGGCTGCATTAGGCAGAGCTCTGCCAGCTTGTAGAGGTGGGTCATCCTCCCTGCCACTCAGTACTGGTGGGGCACTTCTGGAGTGCTGGGTCCCATGCTGGGGTCTCCAGTTTGAGAGACATGCCGTACTGGAGGGATTCTAGTGCAGGGCCACAAAGATGATTAAGGGATTGGAGCACCTTCCATGCCAGGAAAGACTGAGAGCAGGGACTGTTCTGCCTGAGAGGAGAAGGCTCAGGGGGGAATCTTATCCATGTGTATAAATATTCAAATGGGGGCAGTGAAGAAGAGAGAGACAGGGGCTACTCAGTGGTGATCAGGACAAGAGTCAATGGTGTCACAGTTTCAGGGTCAGGGCAGCCCAATGAACCTATAACAGAGGCTCTCTGTTAACCCCCCTCCCGCTCCAAAGGGGAAGAGAAAGGGAATAAGGGAGAGAGACTTAGTGATTAGAAAAGGAAACTAGAACAGCTTGAATGAAAATGAAAATAATCATAAAAAAAGGAATATATACAAATATAGACAAAACCAGTATCAAACCCAACCCCCCCTGATGGTAATGACATCACCGTCACCACTGATGCTGTGGAGCAGGCACTGGGAAAGTCCCAGACTGGGCCCAGTGGCAGATGGGAACTGTGTTCAGGAGCTGGATTCTGGTACTGGATTCAGGAACACACCAACTGGGATCAAAGGCAGAATGGACAGAGTCCTCCTTTCATACCAGCCATTGAAGAAGCAAGCAAGAAACTGGAATAGGACCTGAGCAAGCAAGCAGGACAGAGCAAAAGCAGGGGAAGACCCTCCTGATCCCTCAGCTTTATATCCAATATGATGTCTATGGGCTGGAATCCCTCGCTGGTCAGTTTGGGGTCACCTGCCCTGTCTGCTCCTCCCTGCAGGTGCAGCCTTTCCCTTTCTGCTCCCCACAGTGTGGTACAGAAGATCCAGCCATGGCCTTGGTCTGCACACCAACCCTTGGTGCTAACTCTAACCATGGGGTGTTGTCACTGCCAGCAGCAGACACTGCCTGGGGAAACAGGCTGCTGACTGCAGACAGTGCAGTCAGTCAGAAGAACTGAGCTGAAAAGTAAAATCACTGAACAGAGTTAGTTCTGTTCTCACTCGAATCAGGACAAATGGTTGCAAACGTAAAAAAAGAGATTAAGTTCAATCTTAACACAAGAAAGCTTTTTTTACCATGAGGGTGGTCAAACACAGGCACAGGTTGCCCAGAGGGATTGTGGTATCTCCATCCTTGGAGATACTCAGAATCCAGCTGGACGTATCCTGGTTAACCAGCTATAGGCTACCCTGCTCTGAGCAGTTATCTGGACTAGATGACCACCAGAGCTGCTTTCCAGCCTCAGCTGTGATTCTGTGTGGATCAGTGATTTCTCCTCTAGCTAACCGAGGCCCTAAGTTTGAAAAGAAAATATTCTTTGCCTTTTTGCAGAAGGAGAAAGAAAGGGAGAGGAACATACCTTCTGACTTCCCTCTCTTTTATTCAGGTTTTATTATTCTCTAGGAATGACTATGTGTCTTTCCTAAACAATACCTCTTAATCTGGAATAAATAATTTAAATTTGAACAGATAGTGGAGGATGTTTATACTGCAGAGGTTATACATTTTCTGATTCTGTGGTACAGTTAATGTTCCTGCAGTACAAAATTACATAGAGACTTTTAGTCATCACTTTCAGAAGTGTCCTTCCAGTCAGATTGCTCTTCATTTTCTTAAAAGAGTAATTTATTTTTTCTGTGAATTTCCCTGTTGCTGCGTAAGCAGCACTGGAACAAAAGGTTGCGTTAAGTTCTCTGCCTTTCAACTCCTTTGGTTGCTCAGCTTCAAAGAGCCACATTAAAATGCCTTGCAACAGAACAAACACCAACTGGATTTTCTTTCAGCGTTCAACAGATTCGACATTCTGCCAGCTGCCCAGCAGAATATGGGGAAGTGCTGCCACATTCCTCCTTGACATGCAGCAGAGCCCGTAATTCCAAGGCAGCCTTATGGGTAGGTTGCAAAATATTTTGTTTGGTTTCTTTAAATAAACTTTCACATCAAGCCAAATGGTGTTGTAAAAGGCTGATATATAACACTTGAGGTAAAATAGTACTGTTGAAACACATCATTTAGTTATCTGAGCTTTGTCTCTTAAAGCTATGACACTTTAGGTTCTCCCCCTTACTCCCCATTCCCTTGAGTTCAGTGCTGAAGAGTCCTCCCACCGAGACCCATGGCAGAGAAGCAGCACCTCAGCCAGGATGTAAACTTTGAAAATGAGTCTGATTTAATTGATTTTAACCCAAGATGTGGAGTTTAATCAAAATCAAGAGGAAATACAGACTGTCTTCTGAGAGCCTCTTTTACCTCCTGTCTATAATCCACACCATATTGGCTGTTCTACCTGTTTTAGTCCAGAGGGTGGTAACCCACGGAGACTTTTCTGATGTGGAGATCTTCTCCAGTACCTGGGTGTCTAAGGCCTTTGTGTTGTTGATTGTGATCTAACAACTTCTGCAAAATAGCATGCAAGAAACGTGAGACATTTGCACGCATTGAGATACTGTGAGCGATAACTTCACTCTCAAACATCTGCTAGACCCTTTGCTTACTGCTGCTCTTTGTACTGAGGTTCAAATATTTTGGAATGAAATGGGGGAGAAATTGCACAAGAAGCTCCCTAATTTAGCTGTAGCTTTTTTAATGGACAACATCTGCAGAATACGAGAGGAAAAAACCCATCTGTTTCCAGTGGCTTTACCCTATTGTGCCTTTCTAATGACTCATAAGCAAACCTGAAGTCAGACTGTTTGTGGTGTTGTCTCATTTTCTATTACATAAAAAGCCCTGGACACGCTCAAGAAACAAAAGTAAGATACTCAGAGTTGAAGCAGGTCTTAGTAGGCTCACCATAAACCCGATTAAGTGTCACAGTTTCTGGATGAGGAATCTTAAATGGAAATGAAGATTGAGATCTTGGCTACCCAATTAAAAAGAAATCACAAAACACATCCATTTTCTAGCGGTAACAAAATTGCTTATGGCAAGATTTACTGCAGAGTAGAGACAGACTTTTTTCTGTATCTGTTAGTTTCACCTGGTCTATGACAATTCAATGCACTGGAAATGTGGCTGTTTGCCTAGCAGACTGGTGTGCCTGGTTCTGTTTGGCTTGGATATCCAAGAGATGCTGGGCAATGCCTGTGTGACCTGGTAAGCGGCTGTGAAGTCCCACTGCTACTCTGAATGCATTTAAGTAGCAGTAGAATTAATATTTAAAAATCCACCTTTTGAGAATTTCAGATGAAAGGCTCGTTAACTCTCATTGTTGACCAAATGTAGCTTTGAAATGAAGGCTCCCTTGTGCAAGCAAAATGGAAATTTTCCCTTCATCTTACCAGGGAGGCAGGAGTGGCCTTCTCCTCCTGCCCTCCTTACTTAATCTTACAGTTCAGCTCTACTCATACAACATGTAAAGTCAGGCTCTTGACTGCTCTTCTTCAGTAAGAAGGACCTTAGTTGTTAAAACCACAGCGTGTTTCTGTGCACTGTTCTCACCCTTCTTTTGAAGCTCGTCTCTTTCACAAAAACCCCAACTCTATCAGAATGGTGGGTTCAGAGGAGTAAGAGGATGTATGACTCTGCAGCTCAGAGTGCCACATGGCCCCCCAGAAGAGGGGGCTCATCCTTTTTTCATAGACCCCTTCATGCTCAAGAGTCACTGGACAAAGCAGGGTTGTTTGTGCAGAGCTACAGCAGCACAGGTAATACGTGTCCTGCTTGTTCTTAGTTGATGACTTGAAGCTCTTCTCCAGTTAAGAGGCATGCTAAGGACAATTTCTAAGGGAGCCATGTGCAGTGTATGGATATCTGAGCTGCTACAACTGTATTAGGGATATCTTACCCTTTAAGGGGATTGTGCTGAAATATTTTCTCTTAATCACCTAGCTGTACAGAGAGCAAATCTTAGTATATAGTTTGCTGTCTCTCAACCTTACAGGACCTATTGCCTTACAAGTTATCAAGCCATCTTGTTTTCTTATTACAAACACAGAACCGATTATGCTCTTCCCTTTAACAGCTTTCCAAGAACACAAGTGACAGAAGCCTTCTGCAGAGCAACACAGAGCAGGAAAACACTTGTCAAAAAATGGTGTTCCTTGGGCATATTAGTATCAGGAAAACAGAGATAAGAAAACAAAGTAGATCCATGGGAGAATATTTGTTCTTTTTCTATTCTGTATAATTATAATATTATATTATTCACAAAGGTAAAGATATTCCTTTGGTCCTTCTTCTGATAACATTTTCAGCCTGCCTAGATAGACATAGGAAGATTTTTTTAGTACGATGCATGTTGTTTCTTTCTGAAACTTATCCTCTAAGACTAGGAAACCAGCAGCTCCAGCCACTGAGCAGTAATCATGAATCCTATCACTTATGCCAGGGATTTTGATTAGAGAAGGAAGTGGTGTTATTTCACTAGGAAAGAGACCCAGGGTCCTCTGTCTTCAGCCCATGATAGAGCATCACCTGCAGGGCACGGAAGGAATGCGGTCTCTGCCTCCATCCTCTCCCCTGGCCCTGCTGCCCCCAGGTGAGGAGTGGAGTTGAACCCCAACTGCTACTGCTTCTCATTTTGTAAGTCTGGAGCTCCTCTTGGAGCCTTCCACGTGGCAAGCGTGGGTGAAGAGAGCAGTTATTTCTCTGAGTGAGTGTACAGCGGCTATTTCCCATTCACAGATCTTCTGCCAGTAGTTTCCAGCAAGAAACTGAGCAGGAGCAAGCCCTGCAAGTGACACTAATGTAGCCTACAAATCATAAGAGTCATGAGAAATCTCCAGGAGAGGATAAGTTATTATTTTGCATTTCTTCTCTTATTGCATAATGCCACTCTTTCGGCCACTCAGTCAGTGATAGATGTGTCCTTAGATACTCAGTGATAAGAGGTCAATTAGGGTCATGTTTTCCTTTTCTGCAGAAAATGCTGACGATTTGCCCTTGGTATTTTGACAAGTTTAGACCTATGTGGCTTTTTTTTAAAAAAAAGATTTTATCTAACTGAGTCTTTCAAGCATTCAGTGAGTGTGACCCTCCAGTTTCATCTTTACAGCTCATGTTGTTTTCAGGAAAAGGGAAGAGCAAAATAAACTGGTTTTGCATGGCTGAGTTTAGGGACTGTAAAAATGTAAGTCACCAAAAAAACCCCAGTGCTTGTTTTGAAAACTTTTGTGAGCACACTGTAAGAAAACTGAGTTCATTGTGAAAGAAGCAATTATTTTCTGCTCAAAATGATGCACCTGATAATTCTGAAAAACATATTTCCAACTAAATTGAAAACCAGTAATGTGATAACAAAAACAAACAAACAAAAACACCACCAACAAAATAGAAAGCAGCAATGCAAAACTGGCTTCAATAACCCTGCTACTTGTGTAAAAAAACCTAAACAAGTGATTTCCTCCTATTCTTCCTCTCGCTGAAAATCAGAGATCAAAAGCAAAGCAAGCCATATAGATGTTTGATCTCTCAATGTAAATTGGCTCAGCACTGGTGTAGCTAGCACATAAACTGCCCGAGGAACAAATGCACAGTCTGTTTGTTCTCTTGTTGAAAAAAATAGGGTTCGATTAGTCTGCACTACCATATGAGACAGAACTTTTCCCTTTCTGTGGGGTGTAATTAAGAACAAGATGTGGCATATGAGTGACTCATGCCTTTGAAGAACATGACAACTTTTGAATAAATAAGAAGGAAGATGTGAAAGTTGCTGTGTGCTGTTCTTCTCATTGTGGGGAGCTGAACAGGCTTTTTCCTGCCTGGCTCTTTTATGTGCTCATTTGTAGGTAGGTAGGCTTGCTTGCAGGAACCACTGCAAGCCTGTTCTGGGATGGGCTGCACAGCTGTGTGACCATCTGGGAGATGGGAAGGGAGGAGAGAAGAGAGGAGAGGAGACAGAGGAAAAAGTGATGGCAAAATGATGGGAAATGGCAGAAGCCTCCTGTTACTCTCTTTCCAACTTGTCACTTCTGCTGAAAGCAGCGAGCCCACCTGCTATTCTGGTCAGGAGCAAAGGCTCTTGACTTCTGCTACAGAGATACCCAGCACTGTCCCACAAAATGAGCATTTGGCCATCAGGCAAAGATGCATAAGAACGCATTTTTATAATGCAAAGAAGTGCCTCTTATTTGAACAGCGAGGTTATATGGAGCATTTTGTCACAGTCATAGAAGAGTAACAGTTTTGCCAGATGCAGCTGTCTCTCCTGAATGGCTTGGGACCAAAGTGATGCCCTTGCAAGTCTATAACCTGTGTAAGCTGAGGGTATTATTTCAGTCAATATGTTCTAAAGGAGAAACCGATCATGATCTGAAGATGAGGTGATTGCTTACGCAGCATAACTGAAAGGAAACTGTATTCTTGAACATATTTGGCTTGCTAATATTCCTCTTTGAAGTTCCAGATCCATCCAAACCCTCTTAGATTTGATGTAGAAAACACACAATTGTATTTTCATACAGACATTCTGTTCTAACCCTCAGACACACTTTATCTGGGTCTAGCTTCTCTTACTCTGATGTCCTCACTGGTCCTTCACTGAGCCATTCATCTCAAAAACCACAGTGTCCCCAGGAGTGCTGGCTCCCAGCTCTTCGTGGCAGGAGCCAGGCAGAGGGCACCATGGGTACCAGGTATCCTTCCTGCAGAAGCACTGTCTGGTGTGCCTGAAGGGCACCAGGGTCTACACCTCATCAGAGTTTGGCTACCTCAGATGCCAGGAGAGCAGAGCTCAGGGACATACTTGTGTTCCTCCAGTACCCACAGCACCCACAGGCAATGAGGGCTGCTTATCTAATATGTATCTGGTCATACCATGGATGAGACAACAATCATCAGTATTTGGGGAAGGACCTTTCCCATTGCTTAAATCACGTTTTTCATCATTCCATAGACATTTTTCTAGAGTTCCTCAAGAATAATTTTTTTTCCAGGAAAAAATGCTTTGTTTTGAATATCAGTAATTCCCTATATTTTATTTGCTTCATAAGGGGACATTTTAAAAATAAATATTTGAGATATGTAGGTGGTCTATTTGTTTTATTTCTAGCATTTCTCACATGTATTTCAGTGTGAATATGGTTGTTTACATAAACAAAAAGAATCTTTCTGTCTATAAAATATACTAAAATGTATTGCAATTTGTACTAAAGGAGTTAAATGACTGTAACATTTCAATTCAGGAACACTGTTTATACAGCAAACTTCAACGTGACTTTCTTTTTTTTTTTTCCACAGTAAAATTTCAGGAAAATATACTAAACCATTTTGAATTCAGGCAGAAAAGTATTTGCTCAACAGAGCAAATTAAAGCATCTATAGAGCTTTGTAGACAAGCAGCCCTTTGTGTGGTTCAAATGTGAAGTAACTAAGCAATACATTCTGGGCTTCCCTTCCTACTAAATTGTTTGAATCATTACTAGAGCAGGTTCTTTTTTGTTGTAATTTCTTGGGTCCTCATGTAGTAATGTCAATCTATATCATATGAGAAGAGCAGGACTGATCTAGACTCTTCTCATCAAATTATATGCCACTTGCATTAGTTTAAAATCCATGGCATTGTTAAGATGCTGTTGAAACTTTTTATGGTTATTTTATAAACAAAGGCCAGAAATGTGAGGTGTGCAAAAACTTGCACAAATCTGTTTTAGATAGGAGAGGGCAGAAATGTTTTCAGAATTATTAGCATGTTAATCACATTAGTGAACTATCAGATCTGAGTAAAATCTTAGTGAATGTGCCTGATTTATCCTTCTATTTGTTTCACAGTTATTGGCCTGAAAATAGCCAGATTCTCCCTTGGACAGCAAACTTAAAACCACATTTTTAGACCTAATATTTACTATACCTAAAGAGATCTGTAGTTGAAGTTTTTTAAACACTGAATTAAAAATTATTAATAATCACTGTAATAAGTGCAGTTTCCAAGTTACACTATAAACTAATCCATGAAACTATGCAACTGAAAAAGCTTAGTCAACTGCTAAAGTCATTTAATGACTGACTGATATCCAGGTAAAGAACTGGAGCTAATTCAATATGCAGTCACAGCATCTCTACAAGAACTTACCCATATCATCAATTCTTTTAGTGATTCAAATTTTTACAAACTTTGCTTTCAAATAGCATGCAACCTAGGTGACACAAGTAAAATCAGAGTAGAATCAGAGTAGTCAAGATTTTTCTTTTTCTGAGGTCTGATTGATTAGCATATTGCATTTTAAATTTAAAATTAGACATATTGTAAAAGATGGTATCTTCAAAAAGCTTTAGAACATAGTTTGAGAACAAGAGGCTGGTCTATGAAATATGAATAAGAAGTCCTAATTTGGGTCTACAGCTTCTGATTGCACTAAAAACCAGTTTGAAATAAATGTGACTCAGTTAAATATAAAAAATTGTTCAAAATGAACATCAACTTTCTAGAATAAATTGCTTAGTCATAGAAAGATCATAAGATACTGAGGAAGTGACCTCAGAGGAGGCAAGTGAAGCCCTGCTGTTCTGGAGGAAGCTGCCTGGACAGCACTACTTGCAGGAAAAAATGTGATTAAATCCTGTACATCCTCACTCTTCTGTTCTTAGGCATGGGGCTCTTACTCTTTATGGACCTTCTGATGCATGCCATACAGCACAATGCAGGAGAAGCAGCTTACAAAGGCAAGTGCTTCTAGTCTACGGAAGGCTTGCAAGGCAGGATCCTGTCACTGCAAAAATGAGCAGTATATGGTCTGGTCTTTTGTGAGACAAAGACCATTAGCAGAAAAATCCCTTTATTTCCCTCTTCATTTTTGCAGAGTGACACAGAAGATTTCACTGCTCTACATACTCTGTCAGCACAAGGACTGTGTCTTGGCTCTGTGAACATGTGTTATGGAAAAGCTCTTGTTCCTTCCCGTCCAGAGAGGGAAAATGTGCCTCAGTTCAGCCTTAGAGATAAACCCCAGTTAGAACAGCAAGCTCTTACTCTATAAATTTTCAGGAGTTGTTTCAAACACTGAGTCTGCCCCAGTGGTCCTAAGTGCTGGGGAAGTACAGATCCAAAACCAGGTTACATATCCCAGTGTCTTTCTTACTGTGAATCTACTTGTTGCAAGCTTTTCTGTTCAGCCACACTCCTAAACTCACCAGGATCTTTTATGTCATTTCCTCACACCTTCTGCTTTACACAGATTTTACAACATCACGTACATGTCATCATTCATTAAAATCTGGAAGCCAGCAAAAGCAGCTTTAGAGTTGGATGTTGGCATCAGGCAGGCAACCTGAGATGCTTTGGGGTCAGTATTTTCAGCTGCTCCTGAGAAAGTGAAGATTTTTTCTTGAAGCCCCTGTTTGTCACTGTTCTTCTCATCTTCTTGCTGGCTTTCTGCCTCAATGATGCACTCCATCTCTTCATATTCTAGCTTAGTTTGCACCACTGCGTGATCAGTTTTGTCTATCCATTCCTAGGAACATGAAAATGGGGATGTTGGCAGGGACTGAGATATCAATCAAAAGAAACCTGAATGTACAGACACTAATTTCCCTTTAGTAATGGCATCTCTTCAGGATAAGCCACAACAGAGAAGATGGAAAAGAAGCAATATAGACAAGCAGGACATAAGATAGAAGGATGGAAGAAAGGCAGAATGGCAAGGAAACCATTGACATGGTTTCACAAAATGAAATGGTTTCAGGATTTCACAAATACATACAAACTCCTAATTATTATCAAGAGCACATTAAATGCATCTTCATACTTAATTCGGGCCTTTAGAAAACCTTGAATATGTAAAATACCTGGTGTTCCCTCCTTGATAGACTCATGCACTCTTTGACCCAAACCCTGACTTAATCTAAATTAAAGCTGAGTTTACGTGGAGATTTAGGCAACACAGCATTTTTGTATTAAAGTGGCAGTATCAATTTACATTTATATCTTTCTTTTTCAGTTTAAAGCTATTTTATATATAGAAGTTTTTCAGTTTGTCACTGAAACTTTATTATTAGTCTGTGGTATTGTCAATAGGTTTGAAAATGGAAATATTTGACCTTTCTCCACTCAGAAGAAACTTAGTAGCAAATAAGTTAAAACCAGCCCAATTAATACAGAAAAAACCATCACATACGTGATGTCAGGGACTCTTGAAGTGGTGAGAAAACAAAATCAAAAGCTGTGGTCTATTCATTTGACAGGGATTTCATGTCCAAAGTTTTAGCAACCATACACACCTCTGTGGCTAGGAGAGGATGCTTCCTGCTCTGACTGATGACTCCAAAGGCATGAGAGCCATCAGTGGCTCCCAGCACGTCACAAACATAAAGGTCAAGATCAGGTTGAAGCAAGCTCTGAGTTATTGTGGGTAGGAATAAAGGCAAACATCACAATGGCATCTCACTGGATACTGTGCCTCTGGACATCCTTAAATTCTTCACCAAACTTCTCTATCTCTTTCTATGGTAAGTCTCTTTTTACAGTGCCAAAGCAGCACAACTTTGATTGTGTGAGGTCTGGTGTTTGCTCTCTGGATCCTCTTGATGCTACACAAGGGGAAAGGCCAGAGAGTGCTTGCGGTAATGTCTGTGCAGAGCAAGTATCAGTAGCTACTGTCAGATTATTCTCAATACTGTAGAGTTTACAGCCTTAGCAGGGAGGGAATGTTTACCTGGAAGTTTCCATTATGATCATTGAAGAGATCAGCAAATATGTATTTTGGATCTGGTATAGCAGGCATGACTGACTTCTGAAGCCTGCAAAGAGAACAGAAAAATACAAACCAGTGCTTTGTTATAGTGTAGTCCTTCACACAAAAGTATACTTTAGCACAGTTCTGTAGCTACAAATACATTTTACATGACAGTACACTAGTCTTGATTAATGTCAGAAAGCAGTTATGAAAATGTCATCAGTCTGAGAATGATTTTTCTGTCAGTTTTTCAACACCATCCTAGTAAAATCTGACTACATGCAAACTTGCAGCCAGTTGACAAGTGCCATTCTGCTCCATGCAGCAGTCAGACCTTTACATTCCCTGGCCACATTTCCCTAGACAGGGAAGATGGTGCAACAACAAGCTATACTGTCTGACTTAGTGAGCACAAATGTAAATTTCAAATATAGAGCTGTAGGAGACAGGATTTTACCTGGAAACATTGTCTTTTACCAGACTTATTCTGGTTTTGAAAATCAAAGGCTTTGGGGCTTGGAAGGACAGGCTACATTTTCCCTCAAATACTAATTAAGCTACTGAATTCTACATTTTCACAATGACTTATCAGATAAGAATTTTGAGTGCTAAGACACTTGATCTTGAAAAACAGCTCTGTTTTCATGACATTGTTATTTAGTAATAACCAATAAAATGATATTTACCTCTGCCATTTACAGAGCAGAATCAAGAGGATAAGCATCATTAGAAGTACTGCCAGCAAACAACTTAAAATAATTACTGTGTTTGAATGAGATTTTATATCATCATCACATGAATCTAGGAATAATCACAAAAAAAAAAAAGTGTGAAAAAAATTTTTGCTTTCACAGTAAATACTCCAAATCATGCTAGAACATTGACTTTTCCTAAAAAAACAACTACCAAACAAACCCAAAACCAAACCAAAAATCAGACAAGTTTGTAAGAACAAATAAAGCACATTTAGTTGTGGTATTGAAACTGAAAAGAAAAGCCATCCTTCCCCAAACCTGAAGGGAAGTGTTTCCCCCAGTGAAGGGGCTGTGCTAGTGTCACTTCTGATCCAGGGGAACCTAGAGAGACTAAACCATTAGTCTCCCCCTTCTGTGCTTTTCATCCTTGCAGTTAGTTACCTGCTTGCAGCCCCTGGTCAAATGGTCCAGGTAGGGCTATTCTGTGCTCATCTCCAGGAGATGTGCAGGGAGACATTGTCCTCTGAGTTTTCTTAAGGGCATTTGCCAGCCACATGTGAGGACACACCTGCAGGCTTACAGGGTGGAGGAGACTTCTCTGGAGCTGAGCACTGTGGCTGCTACTAGTGCACAGTCTGCACATACCTATGCTCCAGGATTTCATCAAGCTTTGTGTGGAGAGATTTTCTTCCGGCGAGTTAATAGCCTACTGATATGATAAGGATGTGTTGGGGTGGTGTACAGTCTTTCCTACAGCAAATTTGGGGTTTGGGTTTGGAAACAGTATTTCTACTGGTTATCATCAAATATCTGTGTGATGTCAAACACAGTTAAACGTGTCTGGTGGGAAAGCAGTGCTGATACTGACTTCACTTCCACTTCATCTCTTTTTCCCCATCTTCCATTTTGATCAGTCCAGCACATCTGAGCATCAGACTGCTGTGACTCTGGTCCTCTAGTTCAGCTGGATGTACTGTCTAAACAAACTGCTTTCAAAAATGGGGCACCAAGGATTTTCTTACAGTACAGGTTTGATGTCCACATATCAAATGTGGAAACACCACCACCCCAGCGCGTCCCTGCGTGTATGGCATTGCTGTCATTGGTGGACCCTAGATAACATTGTAACATAAATAATGACACTCTTAACTTGCTGATTATGGTATCAACTGAGAGTGTTATGGGTCATCAGGAACAAACTGGACAGGAGTTTACCATGGTCAATTAGACATCCACAGAAGCTTTCTTTGATAACAGAAGATGGAACACAACAGTCTAACATGAATTTGCTGCATCTTCCCCATCTCTTCAGCAGTCACCCCTGCCCATTTGTACTTAGACACATATGAATGCAGCACTGCTGTTACCTAATAATGTGCCATTCATCCAAAATGATTCTGCTTCCCAGTCACTGCTGTAATTAACTACGTTGCAGTAGGGTACTAGCCTCTTCAGTCTGACCCGGAAAGAATAGCATTTTCTTGGATCAAAGCCTTGCTCTCCAACACTGCAACACTTAGAAGTTCTGGACTGAGGAGGAAGGTGCAGCATCATTAATTTTGTTTTTCAAAACAGTGCTTCAGAAAGCTACATTCTGTCATAGTCATAACTAGGACAAGGGATAGGCCAACACAAAATCTCAGAACTTAACTTTAACTTATCTGAGTCACGAGGGATTCTGGTTTTGACTGACTCTTCACTACTCATATTCATTCCTTATTGTCTGAGATAGAGCTGAAGGTTGTAACAATCATTACATAGCACGCTATGTTACAGTTGCATATTTACTGTATGAAATACACTTTGATCCACAAAATATTTACAAGTTATATTTGAGACTGGAAAGGTAAATGAAATAATATTTAGAAATACTTAACAGCTAACTGTAGAATAAATAAAAATCCTGTGTAATCTCTTTTCTTCCATTCTTTTTCGTGGTTTGGGTTTTTTTTGTTTGTTTGTTTGTTTTTCCCCTCTCTTCTTTTTTTCTACTATCTTTCTGCGTTTTTCTTCCCAAACTCTTCTATTCTGAATGTATGACCTTTCCCTTAAGACTGTTCTCAGCTGTTGGCAACTTCACATAGCTCAAAAAAAAAAAAAAGAAAAAGAATTCTGGCATGTCAGGGATGCAGGATCCTAAAAATCTGTTTTCTGCTACCAGCTATATTTGAAATATAGGATGGAAAAACAATTAAAAACCAACTCTGTTTTACACTCTATGGAGAAGCTACTTCCAGCTCCTTCCAATCTTGATTAAAAATTTCATGTCCAACTTACTTGCCACTCTTTGTCAAACTTGTTTTTGTACTGAAGCTCAAGTTTCAAGCACTTCGCAGCTCTCTCTGGTTTATTACAGCTTACAGTAACAGTGTCCTCTTTCCAGAAGAAGGTCACATTTTCTGGTCTATTGGGCTTTACTAAGAAGAAGAGAAACAAATTATGCTATAGTCTCTTAAAAAGAAGCATTTTGCAGTTAAAATTATTGGTATTCCTTCCTTGTCTCAATGTTTCTCTGAGTAATAAGTGAAGCTGGCCTTTCTTCTTGGAGGATACACTTCTGTTGCTGAACTCCCTATTAAACATCAGAATGGAGCTTGACACCATGAGGCTGCTCACTGCTTAAGGTGCCACATTCAAAGGTAGAAACCATCTCATATCAGGAACTTATTTCAAGTACTGAAGAAGAATTCTAACTCTAATCTCCTCATACTCCTTGCAATCAAGAGAAAGAAAGAGGCTTCTTCATTGGAAAGGAATTGGCAAATTCAGTATCACAAAACCTACAAGACACACTTGTGAGGTTGATGAAGGTTATGTGGGATATGGTGGGGTTGGAAAAAGCACTAAGTGTCTACTTGTTCACAACGTCTACCCCACACTGATTTCAGATGGTTCCAAGAGCCTTCAATGATTTGATGTATTTAGCTAGTTATTCCTGAGTAGTAGGAAATAAAGAAGAGCATTACTTGCTTTCTGAATAATTCCATTTGCTTTTTCATATGATGAAAATTCTGCCTTCCTAATTTAAAGCTGAGTCTGACCCTTGATATTTATGCTTTGTTACTTTTGAAATTCACCTTACTAACAGTGGGTGTTCAATAGCCAAAATTAGAGGATCAAGTTGACTCCTTCCATAATTTATCAGATAATGGTAAAATGATGAGATATAAAAGAATTCTCAAAGTTGGATGCCTTAACCAATTTTTGTTTAATTCCTTTTGCTAAAACATTATTAATAAATGCCTATAATGTAATTGGAACATATTTTTTTTTCAGATAATTCTGATTGTATATTTTCTGTGTGCTTTTTCATCAGAAAAAAATCCATCCACTTTAAATGCTGTAACTATGTGAAATTCCAGAAGATTTTGTAACTAATCTCACACTAGATGTGAAATATATATTTTGGGGCAGGAGGGATTTAATGAAAACAGGAACATTTTCTCTCTACTATTACAACAATGCCTCTTACTCTGTCAAACTGTACCAGAGCCACTCAACTAATTTCTATGGATGGCTAGCGATGGTTTTATGGCAGCCTTTTTGATAAGAGGTATTTTTCTGCCTCTCATCCCATGGAAGATGGGAAAAGAATGGAAAGTTAAAAATATGAGAAAGATCACAGAGCCAGCACTACGAGAAGAAATGATCAACTTTTATTCATTTTCCTGATATGACTACTGAGCAGGTCTGCATTAGACTAAGCACACTCATATATATTGTAGTATTTTCACTCTGATTTTGAGACTGCTTTGGGACAAACCTTATTGTCCCATGTAATCTTAGCTTTAGCTGCACACAGGCCTGTGTAACTACTGATGACAGCAAGGGATGAAAATCAGCATCAAATAACTATTGTTCAGTTTTAGTACGCACACACAAAACATTTTTATACACCTGTGTAACTGATTTCTTCTCAAAGTGAGAACAACTAGAGAATCAGTGAAGACATAAGGACTGCCAAAGTAGCTGTGGTTTTACATACTTACTATAAAAATCAGATTTTAGTCTTCTAGAAAAAAGCTCTTGGCTTCCATTGCCATTTCTGATAGAGAAGGCAAGGGTGGGTCCTTCTGTTTTAAAAAGACATCCAGAATTATAATCTTCATCCAATAAATAGGTTGGACATGGCTTCCAAACTTTGTGCTTGCCTTCATCAAATCTATAAATGAAATAATATCGGTGAATTGAACACCCTTACTAGTTCACACAAGCTAATTCTTTTTTTTGTTACCATTCTTTCATTTTTATTTTTAAATATTTCAAAAGCTGCTACCAAGGAAGGTCTGCATATGGAATGTCTTGAAGTGGCAAATTTCACAGTTGTGTAAGGGAATTCATGGCCCAAAGCTCATTGACTTTCCACACCTAGGTTTGAATTTTGATGTAGTCTGATGTTATCAACTTTCCTTCTTGTTGTTATTGTTGTTGTTTTCTAATAAGTGAATCAATTGCTCAGACAGATTGCTCAAACAATCCCAAGATTATACTGCTGAAATTCTTTTGCATGTAGCACCCAGAAAGAAAAGGGAATAGAAGCACTATGACTTTAACCAAAACAAATTTATCATTAATTAGTCATTAATGACATCAGCTAGTAAGGAAAATAAACACACATATGTGGAAAACCCTCTTTCAACAGCGTAATTAGCATTAGCATCCAGCATAAAGACAGAAGAGGGACAAGTCTTTCACGTAATCTCTGTTGTGACTCACTATTCAGAAAGCTGATTGAGTTGTAGTAGCAGGCTTTGAATATAAACAGGTTTCATGCTGGATGGTTAACAAATGTTAAAAGCATTTGCAGGTACAGTTCACAGGAGACTATTTCAGCCTCCCAAAGTAGACCCTTTAAGAACAGGCAGTGTCAATACTTACGTATAAGAAAATGACACATTCTTGCTGGGAAATAGTTCTTTTGCTGCCCATGTGATCTTCATCTTCTCATTATTGAAATTGATTATGGTGGTGCTGATGGCATCTTTCCAACCTGCCCAGGACATTGACAGAGAATATGGTTTCAGTAGTAAGTATGAAAAGCATCTCTTGACATTGACATGCAATCAGTACTTCATAGATATGTATGCAATAGACTCAGATGATCATAAAATAAGAAGAGGTGAGAGTATCTAAAATTCAAGGAAACAGAGTAAAATAACCTAGTGAGGTTGAAATTAGAATTTCAAAATAACAAAATGGAAGCATACACAGCAACACCAGAGAGTACTCCATAGTCCATGGGCCAAAAGGTACAGACTAGTTCCTGTGCGTGCAATGTTCAGGGCTTTGCAGGCCAACTTTCCCCAGTAATACCTGCTAAGGCTTTCCTGCTTGGGAAAACTACTTGGGAACTTACACCACATGGAGCCTGTGTCAAGACCAGAGCTAGATTAAGTGATGATTTTAAAGTTTAGATTAAATTGACATTAAATCCTCTGAGGATATGCACAGATTATCTGAAATGTGATGTTTCCTTCTGATGATCTTTTCTTGCCTTTAACTGAAAAGATGATTAGTTTCCCTTCTTCTCTTCTCTTCTCTTCTCTTCTCTTCTCTTCTCTTCTCTTCTCTTCTCTTCTCTTCTCTTCTCTTCTCTTTTTTGTTCTTGTCTTGTCTTTTCGTTTCTTTTCCTCTTATTATTTCTTTTTTTCAAGCAGCTGTACACCTGTGCTTATTGAGGCAGAATCATTCATAGCTTTTGATAGTGGAAAGAGTGAGACAGAGAAAACAGACAGGATCATTTCTCTCCCATTCCTTATGCCAGAATTTTTATGAATCCTCCTGTGACACCATGGATTGTTCTCAGTTAATGTGTCAGCTCTCCCACAGTAATTGCAATTATTTAAAGCATTCTTAATAAATAAATAAATAGATACATTATGAATAGGCAGTCCCTGGGATAAAGAGGGATGGCAGCAACTTTCTGTTTGTGCTGTAGAACACGTACCAGTGTCCTGGAGCATGAGCTGCAGAGAGAATTATCCAAGTTTACATCTTCAGTAAAAACATATGGGAAGAGGGGTAGGGCTCCACACAAGACTTTAACCTCACAGACACTGCTGGGCACCTAGCTCTTCTCAGGACAGAGAAGTGTGGAAAATACCACTATGGTGTGTTGAGAAAGTACTTCTACAGGGGGAAAAAAAAATAAATTTCCTTGAGTAATAAATTATGCAGAATATGAGCAAGTACATTCCACCTCCAAGCAACTTTTCAAAGTTTATTACTGAGAAAAAATATTATTGAAAGGGAACATTGTATAAAGGCTGAATGTCATGGAACAGATCAAAGAAGAGAAAAAGGACAGGCAGAATGTTAATCTGCAAAGATAACAGAATGGAACATGCATGTACTGGAACAGTTGCAAGCTCACTGAAACATAACAAAGAAAAAAAAACACTTTTGATTTCCTTACACTGATGAAACCTGATAAGTAACCACATGGTGAACTTCCACATATTGCTGCACACTGTATAGAAACTACCGAAGAGCAGGACTCAGATCCAAGCTTGCAGTCTTTATACCCTGAGTACTACTTAGCTATGAGAAAAGTTTCATTCCATTAATAGGAGCACATGCAGATGAAAGTGCGACTCCGTGGACACAAGACTGATGAATTAAATGCACAGAACAGAGAATGACTAGATAACCTCTTGTCAAGCAAAGAAATACAACTGCAAGAGAGAATTTTTTATACACATTTTGAGATAATTCTTCCAATATATATAACAGTATATTTTTTTTTCAGAGGATTGCCAGCCATTGACAGACATCATGATGCTTTGCATCAAATAAGCAGTACAGCTGCAATTTTCAGCTTTTGTTCCACAAAGTCATGCCATGATTACTGCATGGCTATAGGTGGTTGTCACCACAGGACAGGAAAGAGCCATGTCCCCTCACAGAAGAACCAGCAACTCACAGGATCAGTTAAAACAGAGAAACAGCCATTGCTGAAAATGACACTGTGCCCTACTCACAGCAGAACAGAGAGATGATTTATAGGTTGATAAGATGAGAGCATAACTTGAAAGCATTTTTCCTTACAAAATGAATGACAAATGAATTGTGATAAATTAAGAAGAGCCAAGATTAGATTATCGCTCAATTTGTTGGGCTTTGTATTTCATTTCTGTAATAATCCATTTATCTTTGGCAAGTTGTAAGTAATGGCATTGTAGACAAACACATGAAATAAAGGTGTTATTATATTCAGGTAGCCAAATAACCAGACCTTAATGTCTTTAATTTTGCCATTTAATAGTATTTTTACCTTGATGCTTTCACAGATATTGCTGGATACTTTCCCATTCTGTTAATTCTTCCAGAATATTAAGTTCTGCAGTCTTACCTGGAATCTGTTTTATTCATCTGTGTTCAGTATGAAGGCTAGTCTTTTCTAAATGCAGTCTACTCTGTTATAATCTATGCCTTTGATAGCATGTAGTCCTGCTTGAAGAACAGACACAAGCTTAGCAAGTTCTGCATTGATTTTTAATTAGTAAACTTTCATTGAAATCTGTTACTGTCATTATCATTATCATTTTCCTTAAGAATCTTTCATCTCTATTGTATATCAGTTTCTGTTTGGTTGAGCCTTTTAGCTAAAAGAAGTATTGTATTTGTAACACAGGAGGTAAAGTACACATAGAAAGATTGTTTGAAAATAGATTTCTTTTATAAATATCTGAGGATTTGAACTTACCAGAAGATTGTGACTCAAAAGCCACCAGGTTGCCCACTGTAAAGATGATTGAACATGCTTGAAAGGTGAGTTTCATGGTTGGAATGATACAACAGCCTGTGAAGAGATGAGTAATTGTAATCTCTGGACTTTACTATTTGATCACTTTATACCAGAAGCCGGAGGGAAACGGAGGAAATGACTACAGGAAATGAAAATCTCTAGATATAAATGAATCAAAAGTGCAGGACTTTGGAATGCACACCTTCTTCATACTATGTTAAAAATTAAAAAAACCTCTCATATTCTGAGTATCTCTTGTCAGCCCTTTGCTTTGATAGGGAGGCTATCACACAAGAGGTAGCACTAGGATGAATTTTCTCCTGTGTTACCTGGACACATATGCTTCTAGAGCTTCTAAATATATCCATATACCTAAGATTATGTACATGTATACTGTGTTTATACCTTATATATCCATATACCTAAGATTATGCATGGAAAGTAGGAAATAGACCAGTGTTTTGCCTGAGATGAAACTTATTTTAGAAATAGCATAACTTAAAATCTTATAATATTTAGAATTATTTTGTCTAAAAAGACCTATTAGCTGTAGCTCTGCAGTACACAAAGTCTTGGCTTAAGTCTAGGTACACAAAGTCTTGGCTTAGGCTGCATCCACACAGTAGTGCAGCAAGCAGGAGTGGAGAAGGTGTGGGGTGAAGCAGCTAATGCTGAGGATTTAAGAGCCAAAAGATGTGCATGGGGGGCAGTGGGGAGTCTTCCCTAGACTTGCACCACTCCAACCCCATGGGCTGAATGCCCGTTAGCAGTCAGAGTCTACTAGATGTCCTCCTGGAGCGCATCTTCTGGGCTAGGCTTACCCAAGAGGAACCTAGTGCTCCATTGTGTGAATAAAACATGTGGACAATTGGAAGATTCACTTCATGAGGAGACTCTTAATCTGAACTGGCAAGGCAGTATGGCCCTGGTCTACTGCCCTTGTCCACAAAGAGCTCAGGAAGTCAGTCCTGAGTGACAGAGTACTCTCTGGGCTGACTGGCTGGTTCCCTTATGTCCTGGTAAAGGTTTACAGTTTTTTAGGGACATGTGAAACAGGCAAACACACTGACTCCCTCTTCTCAGGCAGGAACGTGCTTGGGCAGATGAATGACTCAGACATGTTGTGGACTGGGCACACACACCATACTGCCTTCTGCTGGCCTCATCCACTAGGCTACTTTTTGCCTCCAGTTTCTCAAGCAGGGAGAGTAGAAGTTTGTCTGCTATACATGGTACTAGGTAAGGATCTGGATCATGACTGGGAATAAACCCAGAAGTGCTGCTGTGATTTCCCTTTAGGCTTATTTTTGTTCCTCTCAGAGCCTTCCCTAACATGTTCACCATCCTTTTAAGACAACTGTTTGTCAGATAAGACCCTTATCAACTTTGTCACAGTCTCCAGGTAGGTGATGTAATACCCGTTGTGATCTGGTCATTCACTTTTCTTGGATTGGCTACTTTCACTGACTTATCCACTCATATCCCAGGAAGACTTACTCAAATCTCAGTGACTCTTGGAAGCCCCAGCATGACTGTATGACAACACATACAGTAAGTACTCTGTTAACTGTCTAGCCCCTGCTTTGATCGAGTTCTTCCAGGGAGGAATTAATTCCTGGAACTAAAATAAAAAGCAACACAGAAATGCTAAACTAGGTCATATATGATAGTTAATGGAAAGCTGAAATTGCTCATGGTTTCTGCAGTCAGCATTGCAGAAGCCATTGTCATAAACAGATGAAGGCAAAGATCCAAAATTCTCTGGTTCCCCAGGACACAGCAACTCCCACAAGTCCCCATTTGAGTTAAAAACAAGTTTTCCTTCCCGAATACGTGTCTTGAGTGTGATGGAGCTGAATTTGTCCCTGCCTGCTTTTTTATACAGCTAAACCACACTGGACTGTAGACCTCCTAAATCAGTTCATTTGTGGGGAGACAACATGCAAAGAAAATGTATCTAAAACACCTTCTGGCTTATAATTATTCTGATTTTGAAACACTACATTTAAAACAAGGTCTAATTCTCAAGTGACAACAGTGCAGTTTCACTGATCATTTCCTCCTACCAGGAATTTTGGTACTTCAAATAATTGTCCCTCTCACCAGTCTCTACTTCCTTCCACCTGAGTGCCTCTGAAAGTCGAACAAAATTCCTTGTCTTGCTACTTTTTCAACTAAACCTAGGGCTAAGGTCCCGGGAAATAAAACCCAACCAGGTCAAACAAACTGCTTGCATAAAGCTGACACACTGCTGAGTTATTTCTGCTGCTGCTGAGAGAAACATCTGATTTGGCACTCAAGGGACATAGGACCTGGGCACCTCCCACCTCCCCTCAAGTCAGGCAGACACTGTACCGACTACCTTCCTCGGGATCTCCTTTCTGGAAGCCAGTTCTGATTACCTGCTTTGATTTTTTCAAACACAGATGATCCCAGTCCATGAACTGAAAACCTGCTTATGAGCCGTGGGATTGTTCTCCCTCAGGCCTTTTTCTGCCTGCCTGCAGGAGTGTAACTGATTAACTTGCCCATCTCTGCTGGGTCATTGCTCCCATGAGGACAAGGACGAAGCATTGTCATGGTGTGCCCTTCTTCAGGGCTCACACGCAGTGCAGTGTTGGCATGTTTGACCTGAGAAAACAAGATCCACCCTAATACTGCAATTTCATGCAGGAAGAAGGAAAGCAAACAGTGAGGGTGAGTTGAAAATTAGCAGTCAAAGCTTGTGATTTTGACTGCAAGTAGAGAAAACTCCTAACATGATACCCAGAGGATGAGGATGATGCCAATATAGCAAGTAAATCAAAAGAAGCCCTTTTGACTTAATTTTGTACTTTGGTTCAAACCACACAAACAGCCCTTGGCCTTCTGCCAACTCCTCCACCCAAGAAAGCAACTCTCAGAGGTGGCTTCACTTGCCAGATGCAACCTCCAGCATGGTTACTGACTTTCATCAGCTTCCTTCCTCTCTTTTTATTCCCCATGCTATTATTTCATCGGTGGTGTAAACCAGATCTTTGATCACTGCATTGTTCAGCAAAGCAAATTGTATCTTTTTTGTTCCCTTCACTTAGAACCTAAACAATCAATAGCTTCTGAGTAACTTCCATTTGATGTTATTTGCTTACTCATGGCCTCAGTAACATACTGCACAAAAATCCCCACAAAACAGAAGAGGCTATCTCTGTTTCTCAGCAACAATCCCTTGGAATTTTTATCATTATCAGGAAGTGTTTTCAGTGTGCTTCAAGTGGGTGGGATAAAGGGAACAATGATCCATTTATAGAAAATAGTGAGTCCAATCACTCCATGATAATCCAGCTTAGTCAAGTTGAGTCAGTGCAGTCTGTTCTGATGGGAGAGCTTGCTTCCCTTTTGTAATATACTGCAAAGACCTCTACTACAGGGCAAAGCTTAGAGGGTTAATTCTCAGGGGTCCCTAGCATTTCTAAAATTCATGTTTTTTGTGCAAACCCTTCAAAAAATTTCACTTGTTGGTGTCTCCTTGTATCACCATGGCTTGGCCTGTCCCAGACTTCTTTATGTGTGGTGGGAAAGCAGTGAAGGGTGAAAAAAACAAGTAAGGATGGCAGGACTGCAAGAAGGAGCAAGGAGTTTCTATTTGAAATCAGACATGAAACTGAGTTGTACAAGAGGTGAAAGGAGGAGCAGATGGCCCAGCAGTATAAAGCTGATTTTTGATCTTGCAGGAACAGGGTTAGAAAAGTCAAAGACCAGTCTGGAGTTCAGTCTTTTAAGGGATATAAAGAACGACAAGAAAGGATCTACAAGTGCTTAAAACAGTATAAGGAAAACTAAGGAAACATGGACCTGTTGCTGAATGAGGCCAGGGACTTGGTGACAAATGGCACAGAAAATGCTGAGCTACTCGATTCTCTCTTTGCTTCAGTTTTTACTAGTGAGACCAGCCTTCAGTAATCCCAGGCCCCTGAGACCAAAAGAAAGTCTGGAACAAAGAAAATTTACTCTTATCAGAGAAGGACCAGATTAGTGAGCATTTTGACAAACCGAATGCACATAAATCCATTGGGCCTCACAGGATACATCCGTGAGCACTGACAGATCTAGCAGATGGGAGAGATTCCCGAGAACAGGAAGGATGCAAACATCACTCCTCTCTTCAAGAATGGGAAGAAGGGGGATCTGGGAACTACAGCCTGATCAGCCTCACCTCAATTCCTAGCAACTAAACCTAGAAACCATTTTCAAATACATGAAAACATGCTCAGCCAACCTGATAGCATTCTACACCAAGACTGTCTTGATAGGTGGGGGAAAGCAGTGGATACTCCTTACTTTAGTTTTAGTAAGACCTTTGACACTGTCTGCCACAACATCTTCATAGATACGTTGACAAAGTACAGGTTAGGTAAGAGTTGAGGTGGATTGAAAACTGGCTGAACTACCAAGTCACTTGACCAGGTCAACTACCAGAGTGTTGTGATTCATGGCACAAAGTCCAACTGAAGGCCAGTAGCTAGTGGTGTGTCCCAGGTGCTGATACTGTGACCAATATAGATGAACATCTTCATAGTGACCTGGACACTGGGATAAAGTGCAGTCTCAGCAAATTTGCAGATGATAAAAAACAGGGACAAGCGACTGATGCACCAGATGCTTGTGCAGCCATTCAGAGGGACCTCAAGAGGATGGAGAGTTCAGAGAAGAGAAACCTCATGAAACTGAGCAAGAGGAAATAAAAAGTCCAGTAACTTGGGAGGTGTGATGCTGTGCTCCTGTACCTCAGCTGGGTGAGGGCTGACCAGCTGGAAAACAACTCTGCAGAAAAGGAGCTTGATGTCCCAATGTACAAAATGAACATGAGCCCAAGACACACTGTAGAAGCAAAGGTCAACATCCTCCTGCACTGCATGAGGCAAAGTGTTGCCAACAAGTTGAGGGAGGTGAGTCTTCCTCTCTACTCAGACCTGGTGAAACACATCTGGAGTGCTGGGTCCAGTGCTAGGCTCCCCAGTACAAGAAAAATGTAGAGTTAGTCCAGTTAAGGGCCACAAAGATAATTAAGAGACTGGAGCACCTTTCATACAAGGAGACACTCACAGCCTGGAGAGGCCTGTGTGGGATCTTATACATGTGTGTAAATAGCTGAAGGGACTAAAAATGCTGGAGACAGACTCTTCTTAGTGATGCTCACTGACAGGACAAGAGGCAAGGGACAGAAGTTAAAAAGATGAAATTCAATCAAGAAAGCACTCTTTACTGTGAGGGAGGCTGAGCACTGGCACAGGTTTCCAGGGAGGTTGTGAAGTCTCCACCTGTGGAGATATTCAAAACCCAACAGCATACAGTCCTGGGCAGCTGGCTCTATTTGACTCTGCTTGAGAAAGGGGGATTGGACTAAATGCTTTTGAAAGTTGTCTTCCAACCTCAACCATTCTGTGATATTGTGAAAATACCATAATTGTCTACCACTTTACATTTACACATCTGAAGTATTGGAGTTCTGGTACCTCCCTATCCCCCCTTTTCCAAGGATGTGACAGAGTTAGAAAAGAGAGAGAAGAGATGAAAAGTCAACCAGAGGCAGGGAGTAATATTTGTAAAAGGAAAAAATGGAGAGAATGGTGATTTGCAACTTGGAGAAAAGATAATTGAGTGGAGAATTGTTAAAGGTCTAGAAGTTCACGAATAATTAGATGGTAACTGAGGCGTGACTATTTGGCTTTTCTCACAACATGGGACTTCCTGACTTCATCAATGAAGTTATGAGGCAGCAAGATTAGAAAATAATCAAATAACACTATTTCTGAAAATAGATCTTCAAACAGTGGAGTGTGCTCCATAGGGAGCGTGTTGCAGCTTGCTAATTGATACTGCCTTTTTGGTAGGTCTAGGAATGCTGACACAGCCAACACCAGGAAGCATGAACTAAGATGATGGTAGACAATGGGATGAGGTTTAACAAGGCCAAGTGCCAGGTCATGCACTTCAGTCACAACAACCCCAGGCAACGTTACAGGCTTAGGGAGGAGTGGCTGGAAAGATGCTTGGCGGAAAGGCACCTGGGAGTGCTGGTGGACAGATGGCTGGACATGAGCCAGCAGTGTGCCAGCAGTGTGCCCAGGTGGCCAAGAAGGCACCCTGGCCTGTATTGGAAATGGTGTGACCAGCAAGAGTAGGGAGGTGATCATGTCCCCATACTTGGCTCTTGCGAGACCGCACCTTGAGTACCGTGTCCAGTTTTGGGCACCATAGTACAAGAAGGACATTGAGGTGCTGGAGAGAGTCCAGAGAAGGGCAACAAAGCNGCTTATTCAGCGTCTACAACTCATCAAACTCATATTTCTTTCTCTGGACAGATCTGCAACAGTTACAGCCAAGCAATATGTATGGAGAGTCCAATTAAAATCTGACTATTTTACACTGTCAGGCTGATCTCTGTTGCAGGAATTTGCCCTGAAGTAGGAAAGTAGAGGTTGCTCTAGATGTAGAAATTATTAACCTCAATGTGTGTGCAAGAACATTGCCTTATCATTAACGAGGACTGAAAGTTTCCTGCAGCTTTGCACTTGTTTGCATGATATCTTCACAATCTGCCCAACTATAATTATTTTCTGTACTTACTGGAAACTTTGAGCTTTCATTCATTCTCAGGCTTTGCCTGTTAGTTAGTAGTAGCCACAATAAGCATGCATTCAAAACTGTGATCTCACCAAAAATGCCACAGATCTGTGTGTAGCAGCCTGACCTGCAGTCATTTGTACCAGTGCCATTCTCACTAAGCACTGTCCTACACCTACTGGGTACTCAGCTGCCACCAGTGGCAATACCTATGCCAAGGAAAGGGTAACATTAAACTAGATTCCATAAATACTGCTTCAGCAGGAAAAGTACCTCACACAAAATTATTTCAGAAGTTCCTTATTAGAGCTGCAAGGTGAAGCATCCCTAAGTCAGAATAAAGAGTGATGTAAAAGCTAAACTGTTTATTCAACTCTTTCTGTCTGTATACTGCATGTAATTTAACCACACAGGTGCGAGTCTAGACAGCACAAAGAATCTGCTTGTTGAAAGGATCAACCTGGTTCATGAAGGACTCTTTCTTGTGTAGGACCCTATCTGAAGAATACCGAAGGAATGCACTGAATGAATCTGTGTGTTACAGAAGTTAAGAAGAGGGTGTCCCGATAAGGATAGTCACAATTCGTGATGGGCATTTGTCTACAGAGGAGAAAAAAAAGCATCCTCAAACTAGCCACCAGTGTTTCCACTCTTAAAAAGAAAGAGCAAGTAATGGTCCCAATAGAAAACTGTTAATCTTTCAATCTCCCACCAAAAAGCTATTTCATTCCATCTATCTCATTTGTCCCCAAGTCCTCATCTGCACCTGATGCATACATCAGGCAGGAGACCATGCTATGAGGACATCAGGGCATTATTTCATCTTTCAGAGTTCGAACTACTTTGGAATGCATCCAACAAAATGTGCAAGGCAAAGTGCTGAAACACATATTAGAAACTGCAGGATGAATGGAGAGGATCTGGAGGTTAGATGACCATTTTGAGACTGAATCAGCCACTGCCCAAAATTACTCACCAGATGTGGCTGCACTGCCAAAATCCTGCCCTGCCTTCCAAGTCATGAGAGAAATAACAAAGATGAATTGTTTCTGAAAACAAACTTTTTTTGACCACACATAAGGAAACTGTGCATTGACTTATTTATTGCAGAGATTCGTAACTATCACTGTTTCAGCTTCTGGAGCTTGTAATGGAATTTGGTTCTCATTTAGTGAACTCATGTGAAACTTCAGTAGAAATTAAGATATTAGCAAGGGTAAGATGGAAAAAATAAGATTTGATCTTGATTTGCTTCTGTGTTTGTAGAGAGTAGATACTCATCCCCAAGGATGCTGTGTGAGGAATAAGCCTGCTAGGAAAGCAGGCTGAGAATCAAAGGGATTTTGTCTGCAATATGCAGATAATTGCTAGGGCACAAAGAAGATGGGTGTGAGACGGGCTTCAGTCAGCTGCTGATTTCATGCTGGTGTTCTAGTAAGCTGTTGAAGGCTCCTCTGCACACTGAGTCCAAAATGGTTGGGAAACTCCAAGAAATACACCCTGGAACTTCCAGCTGGCTTCTCCCCCACCCTTTCTCCCCCACCCTCTCTCCACTGCTTCAGACGTTGATAGGGAGGAGATAAGGATTCAGTTTAAGACCTTTTCCGGAGAAGCATCTGCACATGCAATTGCATAGGAGATACTAAAACTAAGATAAGAGCCTTAAGAATGATTTTTTTTTCCATACTACTTTTAACTTGTTATGAATGCAGTAGTTTTCATATGTTATGAAAAAATGCTTTTGGATTTTTCTGCTGCTGAGTGCCAAATCTGACATTCTGAGTCAAAATAGCTTAATGACATAGATCTGTTTTGCTGTTTACAGTCATTTGGGCTTTTCATGAGAAAAGACCAAGAGGCACACCATTCCTGCTTTGTCTTCTGTGGCTTCAACAGTCCAACCTACAGCAATAGCAAAACCAGTGCTTATAACCTTCCAGCTAGCAGTTCATTTCAAGAAATTGGGGTCCAGTTAAACATGCACTGGCTTACACTGAAAAAGCCAAACTCCCACCAGATTTCACCCATTGCAGGTATGAAATGCAGCTGGTGTTTCCACAGCTTGCCAGTGGAGGGTGTGTTTAAACAGATTAAATGCTTTCCACATTTGCTCTCCGTCTTCAACTAACAGCAAAATTATGCCATATCTGGAACCAAATGTTTTAAAAGAAGATCAGTGTAAAATAATGCTAGACTGAGTAGCCAGTAATATCAGGATGTACTGAGATGACTGCAGATTCTTATCTTTGGAAAGCATTTTATCCTCGTCTCAGGTATTTGTTGTGAAAGATGCAGGTTACCATACTCATTTCATTCACGGGGCAGTTTATTGCATTGGCTTTTATAGTTTTTTAGATAAGATGAACTCTTCACAGGAATAAACTGTCCAACACTTACAGCATACTATCAATTACATTCTCCTGAAACTACTGAGCAAAAACTTCCAGGAACATAGGATTTTCTTTACAGAAGTGGAACTGATCTCTGTTGGTACCTTTTGAGAACTTTTATTTTCTTTCTCAAATCACTATATTTTTTTTCCACATGGTGATTGAGTGAGAATTATCATTTTCACCTCTAACATGCCTAAATTCAATCACAGAAATAGCTGCAAACCTGGTACTTGGAACTGAGCCCTGTGGACTTGTGATGCACAGAGTAGTTTGTTCATAACAGGTTCATAACAGATTAAATCTCTCATGAACCAACTGAACTTGCTACTCCTGAAAACTTCCACTTCCCACCATTGTTGTTGACACTTTCCCAAAAATATTCTAGACTGCAAAAAGTGTTTGAATCTATTTTAGTGCTCTTGAGTTTAAATCTTGCACAAAATCTGATAACATCAATGATATTTTGAACAGTGGTCCCTTGACCTTAAAGTTGAGTTTTGAGTTAATTTAAATTAAGATTAAAATCAACAAAGAATTGAGGTCAGTTACGGGGCAGTGCAGGAATTAGAATATGAGACTGTGAAGGGGAAATACGTGGGGAACAGAATTGTCTTATGTTGATGCTGCTGTCAGAAGAAAAATAGACCTTGGTCACAGTGGTGGATTTGTAGCCCTCATCAAGACAAGGAAATACAAACAGATCCTTTTGTGCAAACTGCACCTGCTCTGCAAAAATAGCATTTGCTACAGACAGCAGTAGTCCTTAACTTTCCAGGGCTTTGAACATCAATGGGTTTTGCTGGTGTGTAGGATTTGGGAAGGGAAGTTGAATCATATTAAAACTGTGGAGGACCCTGAGAAAAGCTATAGATTAGCTGTAAAAGCTAGTGAGTTTTATCAGGAAAAGGTTTTCTTTGAAGATTGTTATCTGCAATGAGCAGCAGACAGGGAGCAGAGAACCCCGATTTCACAGACCAAGAAGGCAGCTGCAGCATGTCACCTGAAAAGAGAAACTAGGCCTTTAAGTTTTGTGCTTGCTCTAGGAAGATCATATTGTCAATTATCTTCACTTCTTTTCCCAAATCTTTTATAAATCTCAGCTATTCTGCATACACTCTCCAGAGCAGACTTATTGACACTTAACTTGCATTTAATGGTGATTTTGAGCTGACTAACAGCAAGTACTTTTCACGCAAGCCCGTTGTGATTCTTAAAATGAGAAGATGAGGCATCCTAGCAAGTGGTGCTTTACTTTAGGAAAAGCAAGTGCTTTTCTTTAGGAGTAGATGGGTTTGAGAGCTGTCATGGCAGAGATCAAGGCTCCAGCATTTGGCAACCTAAATGAAAGGAGGTTTGGACTCTGATGGGTCTCAAAGGGGTTTTAATAAATGAAAACTCCTGAAATTTTGGTTCACAAGCCAGTCAGTTTTGATCAAAACTAACTAAAATATCAAGAATAATATTTGCTAATATTCATGAAAATAACATGTAGAGTGACCATTTTTAACTTACCCCATGAAATTGTGTCCCCCATGTGTTAAAAATTGGATGTTTTTTCATCCCAAACTGTACACACATCTTTCCACAACGTGTCAAGGGACAAGGCGTTTTCTCAGTTGCAAACACAGAGTTCCTACCCAGACTGTTTCTTGGGGGTTTGGATTTGCTTTTCCCTATGTACCTATCTCTTTACAGAAATAAGCATGAACAAATATGGGTGCCATGTGACCTAAGCACATGAAAACAGGGCAGGGTGTGAGAATTTAAGCTTTCTTCTGTTTTTTTTCCACCTGATGTACCTGACATGGGTCATCAGAAAAGAACCTGCCAGAGTATCAGCAGCAGCCAGAGAGCAGTGTTGGCCTTTTCCTTCTGCACAGCAAAACCACTCCATGTTTCACTACCTTCCACATCAGGAGCTTCTTCTGGGTATGGATCAGCACTGTGAACATTTGTGCTTCATTTGACTGGTGTATAAAGTGATGAAGCATGCACTTCATCATCAGCACTAAAACTGACTGCACCACTTTTAATACTAGAATAATATATTCTGCACTCTGAGTCAGACTGTATTGTCAGAGTACCTGGCTACCCAAAGGGAGCCTAATGAGAATCAAGTGGGATAAGCAATGCTTATCTCTAAATGCTGAAGGTATGGAAAATGAAGGACTCTGGCTTTTGAACCTGAAATCAAAGAACAGAAACTTGAGTCTCCCAGGCACTCAAGTGACAGATATATAGTCTTGAATTTTTCAGTTAAAATATTTTTACTCAAAAAGATAATGGCCTATAACAAGAGGCTCTCTGTTAACCCCCCTCCTACCCCAAGGGGAAGAGAATAAGGGAGAGAAACTTAGCGATTAGAAAAGGAAACTAGAAAAATGATAAAATAATAATAACAATAAAAATGGAAAATATACAAATGTGTACAAAACCAGTATTGGACCAAATCCCCCCCCTGATGGCAATGACATCACCATCACCACTGATGCTGTGGAGCAGGCATTGGGAGAGTCCCCGACTGGACCTGACAGAGATGGGAGCTGTGTTCAGGAGCTGGATTCAAAAGCAGAACAGACAGAGCCCTCCCTGGATGCTCTGAGGAAGGAACTGAAAGTGGACCTGAGCCAAGCCAAGCTGGCAAAGAGGTCCAAAAGGGCAAAGAAGGGAGAGGAGCCACAGACCCTCCTGATTCCTTAGCTTAATATTGAATATGACCTATAGGGGTTGGAATCTCTTGTTGGTCAGTTGGGGGTCACCTGCCCTGTCTGCTCCTCCCTTCAGGTGCTGCCTTTCACTTTCCTGCACCCCCCAGTGTGGTGCACAAGATCCAGCAGTGGCCTTGGTCTGCACCCCAATCCCTGGTAGTAACCATGGGGTTCTGTCCCTGCCAGCAGCAGACACTGTCTGTGGAAACAGGCTGCTGACTGCAGACAGTGCAGTCAGTTAGAAGAACTGAGCTGAAAAGTAAAATCAAACCAGAAAAAAATAATTAAAAATAATTCAAAGGTGCTGCATAATAGCAGTTAGAGCAACAAGAAGAACATGCCTTTATACCTGGAAGTTTTCTCACTACTCCTGCTTTTAAGTTGTGTCTTTTTATGTTATTCACATTTACGAAGTAACCCAGTAATGCTATTGATATTATTGTTTCTATCTTTTTTATCTTCAGAGTAGATACATTTTCTTTTCTTCTCCCTGTTTAGCCCAAGTCTTAGCTAACAATGCTCCATTACTGAAACATACTCAATAACAGAGGAAAAATCAAGCAATAAGGACCATTTAAGGGGATGTAATGCAGGAATTTACAGTCCTGAAAGCATCTCTAGACTGGCACAACAGCATCCAGTGCGAGCATGTGGCTGTGCCTGGCTCCTCCAGACAGGTGTAGTCCTGGACATCATACAATGAAGATGTGCCCCCTGTGTTGTTTAATACATATTGCACTGTTGATTAACTTTTCTGTTTGTGGTGAAATGAGAGCTCATGCTGAGGTTTTTAGCCAGCTTTCTA
The DNA here is from genome assembly GCA_013399075.1 of Chloroceryle aenea. Classification (NCBI taxonomy): domain Eukaryota; kingdom Metazoa; phylum Chordata; class Aves; order Coraciiformes; family Cerylidae; genus Chloroceryle; species Chloroceryle aenea. The sequence continues at coordinate 78,145 of VWZY01000181.1, forward strand.
ACACCTACAGCTAGAACTTGCTGTCATAATAAACCGGAAGGTGCCACAATTTACACTTGCAGCTTTGTAATCCAACCTGACCTCCTGTGTACAGCAACAGGAAGCTCCATTTTTGTGGGCAACCACCTGTTTGGTGCTGAACACCTTCAACACAGAGCAATATGAATGTCAGCTGCTGACAGAAAAAATCACTCTCTGAAAACAAATCACTGTGGGAAGTAAAATATGCCAAGTATTGGGCAGCTGCCTTATCACACCCTGCAACTCTGTCCCAGGAAATGAGGAAAGAAGGTGTTTTATATGTTGCTTGAACTGCAAAGACTTTTAATGCTCTTCTGCTGCTTTTATGCTCTTGGGCATGTGTATACGTGTGCCTGCATCTATATGCATAGGTTCTATACAAGTAGATATAAATACATGCACATTCATATTCCATCATAAATTATTGCTATACATATGTATGAACATATACACAGTCATATATGTTTTATTTTTTACCTGGAATGAATTAGACACTTATCATTCACATTTCTAGATCAAATGACATCAGATTTTAGAAGTGACTTCAGTGCACCCTTCAATAATAGTCAACACCCTTCAATTCATAGTCAATACCCGCTAGTGACTGCAGTGGAAGACTAACCTAACAGTTAGTCTGATTTCTTTGCTCACTCTCACTTGCTGAGGTTAGTTTGCTTTGTATAAGTTATAAATACAAGGAAAAGGAAATAACTTACATGGTGGAGTTTCTGTTTAAACAGAAGTGCCTTCAGATGATCAACACCATACCTTAAGCATCAGAGCCGGAACCCCACTTCGATATTTTTTCCTTAGGTGTATCCAGCTGCTAAGAGCCAGCTAGCCAGTGTCCTGACTTACTGACTGTGCCAGTGCCAGCCTCTCGGGGACGTCCCAGTGTCTGCTGGCACCAGCCTTTGTCCAGTGCTCCTCGGGACCCCATCCAGTTTAAGGCCAGGAGCAGCTCTGGGAGGGTGAGAGCTCCAGCTCTGCACTCAGGCTTCAAACAGCTGCTTCTGCAGAGGACACAGCCATCTGAGCATGCAGCTTCGAGTGTGAGAAGAGAGATGAACTCTGTGGGAATGAAGTCCTGCACAGACTTCTTAGGAGGAAATAGCATATAATTAATTTAATACTCTGCTGTCACTAATTAAGTTGTTAAACTAATGAGTAGCAATTTCCTGGATCTCAGGTGGGGTTACTCCAGGGAATACAGGGAAATAAAATGGCTTTGAATGCCTGAGTAGATGATAAGTTGAAAACCAGTTACTTTTGAAAAATGAACATTTTAAGTTCATGCAGAGCTGAGCTGAGAAGTGAGACACAGCCAGGTACAGGCACTGAAAAAGCTGAATCAGCTGCAGATTTCCCATCCTAGAGACACCAGCAAAGCTACAGATACTTGTGTTTCCCCTTCTTAAATTACTCTAATGTTCTGCTCTCTCCCGGTATTACATTCCACAGTAATAAATGGAGCACAGCTTTCTTTAATTAATTCCATCTATAAGGGGTTCATTTTTTTGTGTTTTTTTGAAATTAATATATTTATTCTATTAACAAACAAAACTAATATGAAAAACATTATTTAAATTTATCTCTACTGAAATTATCTAAGTATTTAAATCATCAACTCAGAAGTGAAAAAGGTGATTTCTCCAAATTTCCTATTTCATTAAATAAAAAAATAAATAATCATTTCAGTAACATATTTAAATGGATTTTAATCAAAAATAGCATAAAAATGTTAATGATTGGGAGGGCTAAATACATAGTCATCAATATTATCCACTATCTTTAGAGAAAACTTTCCTTTCAGAAGGTAGCCATGCCTGGGTGAAAACGTTTCAGCTTATTGAAAATACTAGGTCACTTTTTATGAACATGAACTTGCAAAGGAAACTTGAACTTGCAAAACTTCACTATTTCAGTCTTTCTTCTGGTTTGACTTTTGATCAGAAAGAACCCCAATCAGCTGTAAACAGAACTATTTGCCTGTTTGTTTCATGATGGCAAAATTCAACATTTTCAGAAGATGAAAATGTGATGAAAATTTAACACCAGATTTTTTTCTTATATACATTTTTCTTTCCATTGTCATAAACAGTGATAGTAATCCTTCATAGATTTGTTAAAGTATACACTGGGATTCAATGTTTGTATTTTATGCCTCTCTCTTTCTCTCTTTCTTCAATTTTTTTTTTTGCTTTCTTTTACATATTGAGTAGCAATGAATTTCTAGTATCACATCTATCCACCATGCTTTACTAAAAACTCCCATGTCATGTTCAGCCATCTGAAAGGTTGGGGTCTCCCCTAAAAGCAATGCTGTCTCAATACTCGGCAGTATTGACAGTGCTGGACACTTCGTGAGAGCTTTCTACCTTGCCTGCCATTACCTTAGTCTGGTATACCAGAGTGGGATATAATGACCTGGGGAGAGCTGGGGCTCTTTGTAACAGTGATAAACTGTAAGAGCAGGGAGAAAAATGACCTTGCACTGACCAAATTGCAGCCCATCATACAATTAGCTAAAGATGTTTCTTCTTCCTCAGGCTCCAATATACCTGTACTTCTGAAAACTGTATCAGAATGTCAGATTTCAGAAGGTATTTTTTTTGTTACTGTTATTTGTGCCCCAGATAATACTGAGGCTTTAAAGCAAGTCGTGAGAGGAGAGTCGCTCGTGGGTGGAGAGAAGAGTTAAGAGGCTTACTTATATACTCTCTAGCTGATCCTACAGTAAAGGGGACAGAGATGTGATTCTAGATTCTGGTAGCCCTCTACCCTCAGACAAGAGGATTTTGCATCAGGAAATGTGGTTTATGCCATTCATCTTTTATTATCTGATCTAATAATAACAAAATGTTCTTCTGCCTTTTAATGACTCATTACACTGGAGATTCCCTGTATCTAGAAGAACAATCATAGAAAAATACTCTAAAAGACAACTATATGGTCAAAGCAGTTGTATCTTAGGTCACTGTGTCTAGGTAGACATCATACCATTGTCTATCTTTTCACAAATATCTGTTATTTTTGGGCTGGGGAAGGGACTCTTCAGCCAGGATGTTTTCTTGCATTGCTACCATATGACCCAGCAGCAGCTACTCCTGACTGCTGAGAGGCTCCTTCAGTACAAGACTAACTGCAAGTGAGGCATGCACAGATAATATTCTTAAATAGGTAAATCTGCTTCAGGGAAGTAGGGGAAAGACAGCCTCTACAGACAGGTCTCTTGCACCAGTAGCAGCTTGTTTTTTAACTTGACAGCTCCCATTTTGTTTTCTCCCTGAGTTGTTTTAAAAAGGAAACATGTTTTCAGTTAAGTTGAGCTCATTTCTGATAACAGTATTAACTTTGCGATGGCCATGACCAGCAGTCATGTGGGGAATGGAAGGAGGTAGTTTTTATCAAATTAGATCTAAAGGGGAGGAATGTGTATTTAGGGTCTTTTTTTTTTTCTTAATATTTTTTAGAAAGCAAACTGGAAAGGGTTAGTGGATACTGTAAGGGCTCATGGAAAGATCATCTTGTTTTGAGTTTGCAAAAGGAGGATTTTGCTTTTGTTAAAGAACTTCTTTTCAAGATGACCTTTTATCTTTATTTCAGTTTATAATGTGGTGTACTGGCATGGAAAATTATGCTGAAAAATTTTATCTGTTTTCCTTGAAAATTTTCTCCTTTGATTTCCTGTTTGGATACAACAGAGTTCCTGTGCATATAAATGTAAGCAAAGTAGGTTTTATGCTACACTGACATTTTACTTTACTGAAATCCATTCAGCTACAGTGAATTTCAGCAATCCATGGATAACTGCAGTGGAACAATGTCTGAGCAAACCCCTTGCCTAATCTCAGTTACATCCTTACAATAGAAGGTGCTTCAGTGATATGGAGGAGTCATAAAAACTAGCGTTGTAGATTCCAAGTAAAAAGGGCTTCCTGGGGATCACACACTCACAAAAGGTTGGCATGTTACATCTCTACCAGTCTGCACTGTTGATGAAAAACATTTCTAAAGGCAGCAATTTCCATGTTTAAGTGATTTAGAAGCAAAAACTACAAGCTTCCCATCTCCACTGCTCCTCCTTTTCACTGCCTCTCTCCCATATAAACCCATTTATGTTGTTTTTTCTGAGTAGCTTTCAGAGCAGGAGCTTGCTTTGTTCACTTACGTGGCAAGAGGACCAAACTGGAACACCTTCATTTGCAGATAAGGAAGGATCAGCCTGAAAGCTCAGTGCCTTGTAACGCATGCATTGATTCCTCTCCTGCATAAGTGGAAAACAACCCTATAACAGAAGCCTCAGTTTTCCCTTGCTTTCCCTTGAGTCAATCGATGTCTTCTCTACAAGCCTGCAATGTGGAGATTTTCAGTTTTTTTCCCCATCTATCAGTTATTGGCCATGAAACTATGAAAACCAAGATTTCCCTCACTCTTAACTGAAGGAAGAAGCCCACCTTAATCTGTAAGAAGAGCCATCCCAGGCTGCAGCATGTCTTCGCTGTTTTTCTCACCAAGAGAAGCCAATTAACTGTCAGTCAGGCTCACACTCTGTCCCAGCTCTGTGTTGAAATGCAAATTAAACTTGGGATGAATAAAATCAGATTAGTAGGGATGATAAACTGGACAAATAACAAAAGTGACTGATTTCCACCGAACTTAATGTCACATTAAACAACAGAAACAAAGTTTAGTGACACCTGAAGCACAGTACTTACAGAGAAAAAAACACAAACAGATCAAGATAGACCTTTTTTCTTTTTTCTTTTTTTCTCTTATCTCCAATTTCATTATCTCCTTTATCAAGCAGCAAAGCAGAGATAGTAGAACACACTGAGTAGGTTTAAAGTTTTGTTTTGAACATGAATTCTCTCTGCTCCACACCCATGCTTAGGTAGCATCTTTGGAGAAGCAGTTTTCTTTCCAAGAGGGGAGAGAGAAGATGGATGAGGGAGTCAACATGTGAAACATACCCACCTGTTGTAGATGACACAACTCTGCATGGCACGTGTCCTCATGCAGAGATGGGACCTGCCGTATTTGGTGCTGTGCTTGAACCACAACCCAGTGGTAACAGCCCTGTCATAAGGCCATTAAAAAAGACCCCCAGAAGGTGATGTGCACGTGCCCAAAATCACAGGTGGCTGCTCTGTAGGACATTGTTACTGCACCGGGTTACGCTCTCACCTTGTGTGACATTTTTAGGAGCTTTTTACAGTCTTTTAGTGAACAGATTCCAGGAATAAGATATGGGCCACATCTGGTCGTACCTGTTTCAAAGTCTCATCTACATTTCAAAGACTATATATTTTCTTCCCTTTGACAAGAGGTGCACAAGAAAGAGGAGGCAGGAGCTCAGCTCTATACCTGCTCTGTATTCCCCCCCAGGGAGCGCGTGGCTTGGTCTCCCAAAAGCCCACTCCTCTCCAGGCAGACAGGGCAGCCCCTTAGCCCCTCCATATCCAGTCTGCAGGACTCCATGGCAAGAGTGAGGTCCAAAGACAGGTGGGGAAGGCACCTGGCACTACCAACCCAACCACTCCTCCAGCTGGCATATTACAAGAGGCCGAGGGAAGGATGTAAGAAAGAGATAAGTGTAGCATGCAGCCTCCCCCTGCCTGGCTGTAGTTCAGGAGCTTCCTGAGTCACAGAAATGTGCCTGACAGTTCTTGATGAATCAAGGGTTCCTGTATGAGATTTTTTTCAATCACTTTTTGAACCCATTTTGATCATCAGTGTCCACAGCACTACTTGGCAACATTTTTACAGCTTAACAATGCATGTGGTTGGAAAAGATGTATCTGATTTGTTTAGTTTATAACCAATTGTTTAGTTTGTAGGCAGTATAACCATCCTTCTCCTTAACTACCTCTGTTCCACCCTGAGGGATGGTAGATCACCAAGTTCTTTCTCAAGTGCAAGCTATTTCACACCTTTCGCCACTGTTGTCTTTTGCTTTCTAGATTTACTGTATTCTTTTTAGGTTGAACAACCAGACCTGCATGTAGTTTTTGAGCCACTGCTACACCCTGAACTTTACAATGTTATTATACTATTTCCTGGTTTGCTCTTTATAATTAATTTTCTTCTTATTAATCTAATCTTTTTATTAATCTTCTTATTAATTCTAAACATTCTTGACACCAATAAATAAATAGGTAAAAAGCACACCCACACACCACATGGGAAGAAAACCAGATAGACTATCAGTTTGTCTCGACAGGATGTTTGTGTGATGATCCAACAGATCAAATTTCTGCTTTATATCAAATATCATCTGGCTTTGGTAAAAAAAAACCCCAAAGACAGCAAAACCCCAGACAACAAACCCCAGTCACCCAACCAAAACTAATGTCTTTTAATCTTTTCTCCTATATGATTCTTGGAATGTAGAAATAACATTTGTTTCGGGAGCTTCTAATTTGTTATGAAATAGTTCCTGCTTACATAATGATACTTGATTTTTAAGGCAAGGAAAATGTATCTTCATGTGATACTCAGGTGGTGTCTACATCTCCTTCTACAGATGGCACTGGACCCTGAAAACAGTCTCTACCTTGCTGTGCTGAACAGCCAAGCTTTGTGCAAGAATTGTATGCACTTCCAAGTTTTTCAATGGAAATTCCATATACTTAGTGAGAACTCTGCTATTCATTTCTTAGGGAGTAAGACTGGTGTGCTCTCATAAAGTTTATGTAATAGTTTGATTTGAATTCATCACGAGTGCAGAACTTGTATTTTAATGATAGAGAGAGCTGAACACATCTTCAGGATGTGTGCAACCACAAGAATGAGTTATATGCTTTTTAAATCAGATATTTAATAAACCCATATTATTTTCATACAGCTCAGTATCTATCTCACTTGGTTTCTTTGACAAATGATGTCATGCTTTTACAGACATTGTAAAACAATTGATTTTTTTCAGTCTTTTCATTCAGATTCACTTAAGATCTTTTAGAGAGGAAAAAACCCCAACATTTTGAGTCTGTGAATTATTTTACTCTTCATTGATTACAAAAATATAATTTAGTCTTCAAAGTTATTATTAAGTATGAACCATACCAACCAGCTCATTAGCTGATGTTATCTGTGTGAGACTGATTTAACTGAGTTCACTAGACTTATTTAACCTCATTAGATGTCAGATATTATACATGGTATATCAGTATTTTGATATTTTTTTTTTCAGAGTAGTAGTGTGTCTTCAAGAACCTTGAGCCTGATTTATTAGGTAAATAAGGCCGGCCTGATTATGCTATGTGTATATATGGACCTATGTCTCCTAGTCACCTCTTCCTTTTTCCTTTTAGTCTTGCTAGCCAGCTTCAGAGTTTGACTTCAGGTAGGAGATGGGAATATCCAGTGTCCACAACCATTAAAGAAGTAGTCATCGAGGGAGAGGGCAGAGTCTGTGTCAGGCCTATTCATCAGGCCTTCATAGCCATGAAAGGATCCCCACAGGCCAAGGACTTAGAGTGCTTTTGTTAGAGTGTTTATTTGTTTTACTTCAGCAGTAAAACACCAAATTCAGTTTCATGTTTGGAACAAAAGACTGACATAATACTTTGGAAGAATATAGTTCTTTTGCTTACTGCTATATCTGACAGATTAAAACAGCTTAGTTTCACATGTTTCATGTTCTGAGCTCTGGTTCTGAATGAGGAAAAGATAGTAATCATGACACCGGGTCAATCTTAGGCTCCAAGAAGATAGTAAGTCCAAAATTCATACTTCTTTTCTGAACTGACTTTAGATAGAGTCATAAATGGATGAAATCCAGTGACTGTTGTTGCAGTTCACCACTAGGCAACTTGTCTCTTTTCTGGAGAATTGGAAAAAGGAGCAATACTCAAACTCTACTGTCAGTACAAACATTTTGCTTAAACAGCCCTCAGTTGTCCCAAAAGCTCAGCTGCAGGCATAAGATTCTGTATGATAACAGTGCCCTGTGGGAAGCAACCTCCAAAGGTCAGGAAAACAAGAGGGGCCCATAACTTCTTGAAATGCAGAAGCATGACCCTTTGCCAAGTTGCCTAACTTACTTAGGTGGAAATGCAGAAGAGAGCTGTTTGAACTTCCTTTTTTCAACGTACCTGTCTCTCTTTTGAGACACTCTCAAAAGAGTGTCTCTCTTTTGAAACATGTTTTTACAAATGCTCCAGAAACTGGAGTAGTATGGGTGGAATTTACTGGTCTCTAGCACTAGACAGCATATTAAGAAGGATTTTAGAGACAGAGTGAATAGTCACCACAGTACATGCAAAGGTCTTTCTACAAAGGGTTTTGGCAGCCACATTCCTTGTCCCTGGGATCTCTGTGGCTGCTAAACAGCTCTGTGGAATAATTGTCTCACCTGGGTTTGGCATTACTGCCATTATTATTTAATGTGTATATTACTGTACATGCTCTTAGCTTTAAAAGTTTTTCCTGTCAAAGACCTGAGAGTTTGATTTTGTGAGGTGACTGACACCTAGTGTTCAAAATCTAGTCACATGAAAAAACAAAAGTACATAAAAAACAATAAAAAAAAGGGGTTATTTTAGTGAGAAGAGTTCTCATTTGTTTGCACATACCAACCAATCAGCAATCCTCCAGGTTGAGGGCTGAAGTGCCTTAGAAAAGTTGCATTTAAAGAGATTTAAAAAATCATAAAATCATAGAAAGCCCTGAGTTGGAAGGGACCCCCAAAGGTCATCTAGTACAACCCCCCTGAAGTAAGCAGGAACATCCTCAGCTAGAGCAGATTGCTCAGAGCTTCACTGAGCTTGACCTTCAGTGTGTCCAGGGGTGGGGCCTCCAACACCTCTCTGGACAACCTGTTCCAGTGTTCCACCACCCTCAGAGTAAAGAACTTCTTCCTTATGTCCAATCGAAACCTACCATTCTCTAGTTTAAAACCATTGCCCCTCGTCCTATTGCTGCATGCCCTTGTAAACAGTCCCTTCCCAGCTTTCTTGCAGACCCCTTCAGTTACTGGAAGGCCACTATAAGGCCACTATTGATAGTGAGAAGAATAAAATTGTTAATTCAGACTTCCAAGAATCTTTGCCTTCGCTCTTGATCAAGGCTATTTCTGATCAGAACTCCTGTTGTAGGCTTAGTAATGTTGATCTGAAATATGATGAGATATGAACTGTGACTTCTTTAACTATGCTAGAAAAACTCCTGAATGCAAAGGCCAACACCTACCAAGCTGTTCTTGGCCAAAATCTCTCCTTTCACCTGAGTGGGGAGAGACAGAGTAACCAGGTCAAGAAAAGCATGCTTTGCCAATGTAGTCATCTAATCTGAGCCTGATCCTCTAGGGTCCATAGGGCAGAGTCATCCTGTCTTGGATACCTGTTCTAGGTTGGAATAACATATTTGCTGGAGGCCTTCTCAATATACCAGGGCCCTGTCCAGCTCTGTTTGATTGGACACCTAGTTTAAAGAAGTTAAAATTAGAGGAGATAATCCTGTCCCTGATAAAGGCCAGGTCTTCAAAACAGAGAGGGAAGTGGGCATCTTTAATTATATCATTGCCGTTAAGTATTGAAAGGCTGCTGTAAGATCTCTCTGGAGACTTCTCTTCTCCAGACTCTCCCTGCCTGTTCTCACAGGAGAGGTGTTCCAGTCCTCTGACCACTTTTGTGGTCTCATCTAGACCCACTCCAACAGGTCCATGTCTTTCCTCTGCTGAGGACTTCAGAGCTGGATACTGTACTCCAGGTAGGGTCTAACAAGAGTGCAGTAGAGTTTAGGAAAGGAAGGTCCTGCTTAACCAATTTGTTTTCATTCTATCACTGAGTGACCTGTCTGTTATACAAGGGGAAGGCTGTGGGTGTGGTTTACCTTGACTTCAGCAAAGCCTTTGGCACGTCTCCCACAGCATCCTCCTGGAAAAGCTGGCAGCCCATGGCTTGGACAGGTGCACCCTTCACTGGGTTAAAAACTGGCTGGGTGACCGGGCACAGAGAGTGGTGGTGAATGGTGCCGCATCCAGTTGGTGTCTGGTGACCACTGGTGTCCCCCAGGGATCAGTATTGGGCCCAGTTCTGTTCAACATCTTCACTGGCGACCTGGATGAGGGGATCGAGTCTACCATTAGTAAATTCAGAGATGACACTGAGCTGGGGGGCAGTGTCGATCTGCTGGAGGGTCGGGAGATGCTGCAGAGGGACCTGAGCAGGTTGAGGGAGTGGACTGAGGCCAATAATAGGAGGCTTAGCAGGACCAAGTGCNGTGAGGGAGATATTTTACCAAAAAAACCACATGTTCAGATGAACCAAAACTCTGCAGAGAAGTGTAGCTTATAAACTGAATGATTCAAAAGCACAAACAAAAGTTTAATATTGTCCTCTACAATAGTATAAAATATTTTATTTCAAGTGTAATGAAATATGTCCTTAAAGCAATGTTATTCTGAATATTGAGAAATTTTACCAGTCATTAAACCAAGAATTTTTTAGGTAGCTTCCAAACCTTCTATAAAATTATGTCCATCCTTTATTTCCAACCTACAAAAACAGTCCACAGAAACACCTTCCTTATAAAATCAAGGCCCTATATTCCTTCTCTTGTACTCAAATACTATCTCAATTAAGAGTTAAAATAGTCTGCCCCAGTTGTGTACCTCAACATTAACTGGCATGGCTCAATACCTTAAGGAAACGGCAAGGAAGATTTCTTTAATAGGACAGGGTAAAATAAATAGTAGAAGTTGGTCAGTTCTGAACTTTAACTTGTCTGTGTTATACTTAAACACTCACAGTACATCTGAAAACTTTGTTTTCTTTTCCTTGTCTAAAGTTTTCTCCTTCTATCTGCTGCAAAGGTATAAATCCATCATATTAAAAGACCTAATGTCTTCATACATGACTCTTCTTTCTGGGTGATGTCTGTTTGCACAATGCAGTGCCTCAGAAAGTGATTTTTTTTTTTTTTTGGAGCTTTAGAGAACTTTCGTGAGCTTCTGCCACTGCCATTTCCAGAAACATTCACTGTTTCCACCATTTCTCATAACCACTTCAATCAGATGTTCAATAGCTAGCATGAGATTTCTATGAGCAAATATATTGGTCTATCAGGCAGCACTTTGAAGCCATTGCAGCATTTTGAAGCACTAAGTCTAATGCCATTTTAACACAAGTGGATCATGGCATTAAATTATTTTATCTGAGGTGCTGTAATTCTACAGGGGTGAAGATCAATAGTAATTAGAGACAAACTGCAAGGTTCTTCTTTGGCTTTGGGATCCAAAGATTATTGTAGGAGTTGCACAATATCAGAGATCAAAATATTTCAAATTATTTGGCAGAGACAAATTCCAGCATCGGCCATTCTTAGGTCTGTCAGAATATTGTCCACCTCACAGAATGGTATATCTTGCGTGCAGGTAAAAAAAGATATATTGTCCCTACAGGTCTTCTAATCCAGATTCCTTCAAACATATCTGTTGTTGAATGTTCTAATCTCCATTGTCTCCTTGTATTTCCACAGTAACCCCTGAGTGCATCTCCATTTGCATTGACATTTGTTTCTGTTGGATAAAAATAATATTATGTACAACATCTGCATTCAGTGTTATTACAAATTCTGAATATTGTTACAGGCATACTATTTATTTGATGTAGCTGGGATTAGTAAAGATTTCTTACTCTGTCATGTAACTGGAATACAGACATCATATGAGTTACTCAATTTAAAAGTTGCTCAAAGGCAAATTTGCTTGGTTGTTCTGAGCCCTAATATTATTGCTTGTCAATCTCCAGGATGATATGACTATGTACCTAATGTTTACCTCAAAGTGACTGTCTGGCTTGCAGGGTTTATATTTATTTGTTGGATAAAACATATTATCTCAGTACTGTTCTCCACAGTTTTCTTAACTCTTACAGTATGTCTTTGCTATTTCAGGTGTCAGCAATATCTGGGATACTGATGTGTGCTGTATGTTTTATATTTTTTTTCTTGATAGAAATGCCATCAATGGTCATCACAGTCATTTGTAATAATTTAGACAGTAATTACACAGCTATGCTGAAGTCTTCCTGTCAGAGGTATATTTAATGTTTGTAACAGTTTGGGGACAGAAGTCTCTCTTTCTCTGTTAGTGATATTAAATGTATTTTTTGTGGTGACCGTTGAGTGATGTGATTTTTTATTTATATACTGGATACAAAGACCACTTAATAGCCGTATACGCAGTTCTAGGGTGTGGGAAAATATAGAATATAAATTTGATGGTGATGATTTTATCTTTATATTCTGTCAGTCCATATGTGACGGCCAAAAAGCATATTATTAGTTTATTTCCACACCATTACTCGTGAAAAGAATGACAAAGGATTTTTGCACAGAAAAGGTGGTGGGTCAAATTTCTGGGCCATATTTGGTCAAATAATTTTGGCCAGAAGCATCACAGGAATTACTTTGAATCTTGAGAATAAGAGACCTGGCTTCAGTCCAGTTCTGGAACTTTTGGGCTTTTATTTTCTGAGAAGATGACTGTAAAGAAGGAGCAAGGACTGCTCTTGGGAGCCAGCCCAAGGCACATGGAATGAACTCCAGGTACAAGTTCTAAACACATCAATATTGTCATTTTTAATGTGATTACATAGTGTATGCACATTAATTTTTCCATAAATTTGTCTTTGAAAAGGTAAACCAAACCAAACCAAACCAATACAACCCCTCTTCCTTCATCATTCAAACTGTGATTCATGAACTGAGATAGCCCATGGTTTCTGTCAAAGATTACAAACATGTAGGTGTATTTTTACAAGAACCAAAACACAATAGGAAAAGCTTGTTTGTTTTTTTCTGGGAGACAAGATGGCATAACAGCTCACACTGGTGATTGCTAGTTACATTGGTGAACATGGTATTGCAAGACATTTTGATATTGCAGTGGAAGTACAATAGTGAAGTAGGGTAGAGTAAAATTAATAGTAATCCTGTAGATGCTCTGAAACACGTTCTGAATACTTAGGATGAAGAAAATTCTCATAACAGTTTTCTATTTTGATTATGTTTCCCTCTCCTCCAAAAAAACCTTAGTTTGGGCACACCTGCACCTTCTTATCATGTGCTACAGAAGAACCAGGTAAGAGGCAATCTTTCCATGTCTCCTGGAGCACAGTTCACTTTGTGTATAGTGCTCTGCCTAACATTTTTTCCTCTAATTCACACAGTGACAAAAAGCTGTAAGAAGCATTGAGTGTGCCAGGCAAGGGGCTCCATTAATGATAGCCACCCACATATTGCAAATATTTATCTTCTGTTTTGCCCAGTTGACTGAAGACTTGTAATTTTCCATGAAATAAGCTAGGATCTGAACTTAAAGCACATCACCTCTTCTAAAGTAAACACTTCTCTACACGACATTATCCTGGAGCAGGTGCAGCTGAGGTATGTTCTTTTGTGGGCACTGTGAAGCCACCTCTTATTTGCTCTAAGAATGTGCAGACTTACTACAACACAGACAATGACTTGCAAAACTTTCCCTTTAATAACTTGGCCAGATACTTATGCATGTACTATCTCATAACTGACTATTCTGGAGGCCTTTAGGGTGATCACTCCAGCTTAAATTTTAACCCACTGGGTCTGTATATGCTGAAACACTTTGAGGCACACTAGAAATTATACTCCCTGAGGATTTTCTCCTTCCTGTCTGCTGAGGTACCTGTCCTGTAACCTCCACTAAGCTTTCTGTTCTCTTCTAGCTTCACTACAAACATTACACATTTCTTTGTCCCAGTTTTTCTTAAATATCAGCTGCTCCAGATATGATGATGTACCATTCCAATCACAAGTAATATCATGTATGTCAATGTAGTGAGAGAAAAAAGGCAGATACAAGCTACCTGGTGGTGAGTGTCATCTGTAGCTAACCAAGTTTTGATATTATCTGAAGGATGTGGAACAGGCACAGTTACAACTTCCAGGCATCTACACCTGCAAGAGAGAGAGAGAGAGACGCAACTATTAAATGGCACATATCAGTCAATAATGCTTTGTAATAGATACTCCCCTTAAAGAGGCATCTACTATTTCTAAAGCATTCTACATTTTTTTTCTTTCACTGCAGACATTTTTCTTGACATTTTTCTCAGTTCTTCAGCCTGACTGGTTTTTAGCCTGCTAGAGATTAGAAGAACTGTATGAACACACAACTTCATGAACATATGCACAAATATATGATTCCCAAGCGAAGGGAGAGCTTGTCCATGCTACTATGCCTGTGGCTAAATATTTAGTCCTAGATGTGCTTTTCATAATTAAAAATATTACCTAGAAAGTGTGACAAAAAAAGAAACTTCACATGACAGGGAGCAGGCATAGCATTGGAAACACCTTTTAACTCATTTACATGTTACACTTTCCAAATATTAAGGCATTTTGAGTTATCATTTTATCCTGAACAACTTTATTTTTCAGTTTAAGAAAGTATTCTCTGCCATGCCAGTAGGAAAGCCATACAGCGAAACAAAAAAGTAGTGGCATGGAGGCAGTTGCCTGCATTAATTGTTGGTAGATGCAGGAGCACTGCTATTACTTTGCTGTATTGATAGTACTAATAGTACAGCAAAGCAAACTCCTTTTGTCAACTTGACTTTCCTTTTTCATTTATTTCTTGTAAACTATTCAGCTTAGAGTAAAAGACTGCTCTCAGTAATACCCATGGATTATGAAATTAAATTGGGCAACATGGCAAATGTGGTTCATCATTAACGTTGGTTGGCCCTGAATGCAGAACCTGCAAAAACACAGGGTAAAGTCACTGAGTATAGAGAGGCAGCAGTCAGAGTAAGATGAAAAAAATGCCATTTATAGTGGGGGCAAGACAGCTGAGAGTAGAGTGTGACACTGGAGCACCAGGGACTGTAATGGAACCGTGAGTGACAGGGATAGGGAACAGTATCTTGAGCTAGGCTAGGTCTTACAGTAGTCAGAAATGCACCATCAACTGCTTCTTGTAAACATAATTTATCTGAGTAGATCTATGTTTAACTTTAATCCATGGTATGGTTTGTTTACCCTCACCCTGACCTCTCTTCCACCAGAAATGTTTACTATCTTCCAGAAATGTACACTACCTTCTACATGCACATATCAGCAAACCTCCAAGGAAAATCAGGAGACAAAACAATGTGAGGCTTAGCAGCATGACATCCACTGTCTTTTCTTAAAAAGAAGAGGGAAAGGTAATGTTAATAATGTGGGAAAGCTTAGTTCATATATGGATGAATTAGCTATTGACTCATAAATATTGTACAATTCCTGAACTGCCACAGATTTATGGAATCATTTCCTGGAGGTTTTTTAGGGGAAACAGAGGTTTCTGATTTCAGCGCTGTCCCTTCTTTATCCTTTTAGTCCTCAGCCTTGCTGCTGCTTTGATCCAGCACTTCCCCTAGCTTCCTGTGCTCCAGTGGACTCCAAGCCCTTCTTTCTCTGCATTTCTGCTCTCATACACTAGGCTTGGCCTGTCCTGCCACTGCATAGTTCCATCTAGCCTTGATTCCTCTGGATATCTGTCCATCTGCTATTGACACTCCTGTGGCTGCCCCAGCTGTTTCTGGATTCCTGATGTTGCTGCCCCCCATCTCCATGCACGATGAGCCCCCTCTGCTGTCTCCTCACCCCTACACGGCTGTCACTGGTTTAAGTTGAAATGAAAAGCTTTTTGTCAAACAAAATAGTCTCTTCAACTCCAGAGGCAGTATTTGGTTTTCATTATATTTGCCTTTTTTAACCTGGCTAGGCACTGTCCTAAAGAAATGTCAGCAAGAAATATTTAGACTGTTCAACAAATACTGTTGCTCTGTACCTTGCTTTTCTTCTTCCGAAAGAAACAACCTTTAGCTGACTCAAAAAAGCTGGGGTTTTGTTTGTTTGTTTGTTTGTTTTCTTTGTTGTTATTGTTGTTTAATACCTAGCTTTAGAACCACAACTAGTTTGGAATGCTTTGAACTAAATGCTTTGAAGAAAACAGGCAGTAAAAGCTCTTAAAATGTTAATAGTCTGAGGTCAGCTAAACAGTGGGCTTAGGATCAGTCTAGATCAAATTGAAAGAACAAAAGAATTGAACAGAAGTTCCTCATTTGAACCTATCTGTAGTTTAAACCAAGGATATTATGAATTTCCACAAATATGATATGAAACCAAGAAAAAGCTCCCCAACTTCTGTGCAGAACTGTGTATAAGAATAACCTTTATGTTCTGCTAAAATATAAAACTATACTTCATTCACTTAAAGACGAAAATGGAGTTTTTGCATTCTTGTCTTTTGAGCTGAGGGCTCACAAAACATATTCTGAGAAACCCTGGACTGTGTAGTAGAATTTTTTTTCTTGAGGTAATCGTTCTGCATCATTCTGCTAACCCCATACCATGTACACACCTGGGAAAAGAGGAAGTGGTGGTCTTTGTATCAGAGGAACCACAAAGAGGTTTGCTTTTCTCACTTTCTTACCCCATAAATTTTGGAAAGGAGGAAGAAAAACAAGCACGTATATCCTTTAGGTAGGCTATTTCTTAGTGCATTATTTTTTTATTCAAATGTTTAAAATTAGTCACAGATAATAGTACTCTGAAACCAAATGGCTTGGTTTGAAAAAATGCAGAACACCTCTGAGTTCCTATTAACTTCAAAGTGGTCTATGAATGCCCAGCAGCTCTAAAAATCAGACCATTTATTTAAAATTTCTCTATATGAATAAAGCCAATTAAACATTTCTTTTTATAGCAGAAAGTTTCTATAGTGTACACTTCAGTTTAAATTTGGGATTTTTTTTCAAGGACATATTCTAATTCCAATGGAGAATGAATGTGTTTCCCATGAGAAAATTAACAAGTTCTTTTCATGTCAAAGGAACATTTCAGAACACATATTTTAGTTATATTTTGAATTATGTTATTTCATTTTGATGTTTGATCTTTTTTAATGGAGGTGCCTTGAACAGCATTTTAATGAAATGCCTTTCAAAACTACGTTTTTTAAGAAATGCAGCACATATCCTAGGTGAAACATAGGGGTGTCACGTAGAAGCAAACAAAAAGCAGGTAACTGCATGCTCCTTCAAGACTTTCAACATAAGAATGGATACATTCCAAAATAAAAACATAAAACTGATGTATTTCCTTTCAGGTTACTCCACAGAAAGATTTTTTTTTTTTCAGTTCACCATGTCTCTGAAACCAGGTACGAGACTTTCATGGAGTTATCATGAACAATAGGGGTTTTGGGTTGGTTTTTTTTTAATCTAGGCAGTATTAAAATGCTCTTCATAATGCCCACTTATACTTGCTGCCAATTAGAAGTAGGTAAAATAATTTCAACAGAATACAAAATAAAATGGACAGATTTTTTTTCCAGGCATCAAAGAGGCTTGCCTGAGCATGTGACCCCTTCATGTCACATACTGATAGATTCATTTTACAAAAGCCACTGATCCTCTCCAAGTGCAGGAAGGAAGAAGGGAAACTGCTGCATCACATGAATTTGTGTATGCGTGCAGTGTGCTCCAGGGTAAATCAATATGCTGCACTGAACACGTTGCTCACATTACAGCTTATAAGCAAAGGTGGTGTTATCCACCATAAACTTTCCTGAGGTGTAGGAAATGTGCTGTGATTGTTCGTCCTCAAAAACAATTGTAGAGGAAGCCGGGAAAGGAACAGTGTTGAAAACAGCCGAAGAAGAGTTGCAGCTGCTGAGAGCAAGGTTTGGTGAGCTTGCACAGGGGGCTGGCTGTTCGACTCCATTTCCTCCTTCTGGTGAGAGGCTGTCCAGTAAAGCTATATTAGCCCTCCAGGAAGAGCCCCTCTAATTTCCTCTCCCTCCACTGTCTCCACATCAGCTGTATCTGACCTGACACCAGGCATGCCTCTTTGCTGGCCTTGCTATGGTCCTAGGCTATCTCTGTCCTCAGTGAGAAGAAAGAAGCACCTCTAAAGGGCATTTCAAGTCTCTGATGGCCTAAATCATGGTCTTTCCTTCACCACAATGAACCTGTGGAACAACTAGGTTTTCAAAAGTGAAATGCTTTTAAAATGAAATGAATGAATCTGGGCCAAAAAAGGTGGCAGCCAAGAGGTACCAGCAGCTCAGTGGGATAGTGTGAGACAGTTGATGGGGCAGACAGGCACCATCCTATACTGAATTTACATTCAATCCATTGCAAATATAATCATAGAATCATAGAATTGTTATGGTTGGAAAAGACCTTTAGGATCATCAAGTCCAACCGTTAATAATATCTGGCTTTGTGTTTCATGTGCCTTCAGATAATTATGTACTTGAAGCTCAATAGATCAAAAAGACTTATTCCAAGATACAGAGTCTGTTGCATTAAATAAATATATTTTTCTTGATTTGTTTCACTGTCAATAATATTGTACTTTTTTTTTTCATGTCAACATAGAGAGACAAGTATATGCACCTGTTTCTCTCCATGAATATAGTGTCACTCCACTATACCACTTACCCTTTACCTAACCTGACATCAATCAGGAAGCTGCTGCATATGGAGGCATTTTTCTCATCACAGAAAGCACATTTCCCTTGTTAGCACATGAATGTTAAAATCTAGTTATAGAAGGTGAAAGAAAAGTATTACAAGGCCCTTGTTTAATTTATGCTGAGTGAGCTGTAGGGGTAAGAACACATACTTTGAAATGACAGCTAAAACATATCCTACCTCTGTCAGATTAAGAAATCATTCCTCTGAGGTATGAAAAGAAATGTTAGATTTAGTCCTTAAGCACTATGAGATCTGATGAACATTATGACAGTTGTGGGCTTCTTGTCTTACTAACTCCAGTTGAAAGCATTTGTAGAGATGCTTAGGCTGCCCATTGTAGGGTGGTCAGAAGGATGTTCTGAGCTTTTTGACTGCTGACCATTATTGTTTTCTAAAGGTTGTCAAGAATCAGATGGAATTTACCTCAGGAGAACAGCCCTGTGCTGTTTAGGACCAAGGAAATACAACACATTTGACCAAGACTGCCTTTCCCTACAGCACCTAGAGCTGTGTGAGCCTGGTGTGTGCCATGCACCTCTAGGTACAGTTTTGGTACAATCACACGAGAAGGAGAAGAATGACACAATAGTGAAATAAATATGTTGAATTGTAATAACATATCTAGTCATGAGGGTTCTGAATAGTAAATACACGATAACTTACCATCGTAAATGAATACTGGTTCACTCCATTCACTCCAAAGCTTGTTTCTTATGCACATCTCCTTCTTTACCCTCACTTGTGCTGCACATTTGTTTGCTGGCTTATGAAATGGATATTCATATTTCTCTGCAGTGACATCTACAATCTATCAAGATAGTTTAGGAGATTATTTTAGGTGATTTCACATTGCAGTTCAAACAGAGATAAATCTAAGGATGTCAAATACTGTTATTTACATCTCTAATCTAGTAGAAAGAGATTTTTGGAACAAGTGTTAAGGTACACACACAGTGGCATGTGTTAAAATTCAAGACTGAAGTGAAGGAGAGACTGGAACTGATCAGGTGGGAGGAAATATCAGCTATAGTAGGACAGTGAGTATTTGGAAACACTGATTTGCCTTTAATTTTTTATCACACCAAGTACAGGATGAATATAGTAACTATGCAACTTGCAGTTTTTAGTGTGGGTAGTGTGCTACACTTGCCTGGCTGGCACAATAAAAGCTTGCATTTTTCAGCTAACTGGTGGTGAGGGATGCCCACTGTTTTTGTGACTATTTTGAAACATCTTTAATTGTGCCAATAGAAGAAAGCAAATCACTTTGAATCATCAAGCACACACAAGGAGTGTCAGAATCTAAACCAGAGGGATCTCTAAATCATTCATCCCTTTTGAAAGCTGAAGATAACTTCTGTGAATAAACAATACAAGAATTTAAGAAGGAACAAAAGAGAAAGCAGGAGATGTAACCCCTGCTAATAAAAATGAAAAATAATGTTAGGAAATTGCAAAAAAAAGTAGAAAGCATGCATCTCAGACATGAAGGGGACAAGAATCTTTGCAACTTTGGTGTTAGGAAAGCAGGATGAGGTAGTACTATAAATCCAACTTTAATTAAAGGTCATGTCAGTAGAAGGGCAAATTAGTCACAAGCAATGTCTTACACGTGACATGCCTGTCATATAGATTTGAGTAACATTTAACATTTGTGCTATAACATGGAACGATTGACTCAGTTTGTGGTTCATTGTAATCCATAGACCTTTTTCCTTCAGTATTGCTGCCTATGTGTTAATTCCTTATTTTATGTTGGCATGTTTGGCCTGTACATCCTAATTACAGGATTTTCCTTATTATTGAACTTGGCTTGTGATTTCTGACTTACTCTATATTTGAAATTATAATCCTTTCTCCTACTACTGCAGTTTTCTTCCTTAACTTTGTCACCTCCTGAACTCCCACCCTGCCGTTTTGTGCTTAGTGGCTAAGTAGCTATCACTTTAATCATGACTAGCTTTGACATGGATTCTCCTCAAATCTACCTTAAAAACCCCTGACATCACTGGTGCCTTTGTGCATCTTTTTGTTGCTGTGATCACTTCAGCTGCCTCTCTTCTGTCTTCCCAAACCATCCCATGATTTTGCACTGCTGTAGGTGCTTCTTCATTTCCAAGCCCCAGTGATTTTCCTTTGCTTTCCTCTCCCTTTGTTTATATCCTGCAGATGTGTACAAATCAGAGGAGCCACTGTGTAAGACAAGGAAAATAAAAGAGGCTTATTCCATTTAAGTACAGATGCTGGACTATTTTATGTATTTGACATTTCCTTCCAGAGGATGGAATGTGTTAGGAAGCTGGAAATGGGGTCTGCAGTGGCTGGATGAACACTGGATTGCAGGATCCCTCCGCTCACCTTTGACACATCCCAGCCCTGCAGTGGGAGAGGATCCTTTACTCTCATACCTCCCTGCTTCCATATTTTTCCCTTGTTCTCCCTGCAGGAAAACCTTATGCTCCAAAATATATTGTGTTGACAA
Organism: Chloroceryle aenea; assembly: GCA_013399075.1. Taxonomy (NCBI): domain Eukaryota; kingdom Metazoa; phylum Chordata; class Aves; order Coraciiformes; family Cerylidae; genus Chloroceryle; species Chloroceryle aenea. Next base: position 99,160 of record VWZY01000181.1, read on the forward strand.
AGGGGAGCCACAAACATGTACTTTGCAGTTGATCAGGAAGTAGAGAGGTGTGTCTGGCAGCCCTGGATTTGTTCATGGAGATCTGCCTCCTGCCCTGCCTCACCCAGAGATACCCAGCGAGTGAAGATTGTTAGTTACTGGTCCAGTTTTCCACCCCTTTCTAGCTTAAGGTCTTAGATTACATAGTCTCTGGCTTTGCACCCCTTTTCTTCAGGAAGTTGTAGTCTTGGTTTGCAGTCATTAATTTATTCACCCAAAAGCCAAAATAATCACTCTGCACATTGTTGGGTGTGCTCCCAGTATCCTGTTGCTTGTTGCTTGAAACCTGTCTCTCCATAGACCATTTAAGTTGAATTTCATTACTCCCTTGGAGAGGCTTTCCTCTTCCATACGGTGTCTGTTGGGATGGGATGTGATCTTCTCAATAAATACAACCTGCTGCTTCTGGGTCTGCGTGTGTTGGGGGTGTACCTGCCTTCACAGGAGGGACTCCTGACTTCTGTGCCAATTGTCCCAGTTCTTCCAGAATTCTGGTTTTGGCCAAAGTGAGAACAAATGGTGATATCCCTGTGGTGGTTTCTTTTTAGTGAATTCCCCTGATTCACAAGCATGACTATACTGTGGTTGAGTTCTGAGAATTTGGTAGAGCGTGTCATGTATAACAAACTATAGCTCTGTGGGTGGAAAAATTTTACAGAGTTTTGTGTTGCAGGGTGTGTGATAATAATTGCAAGCGGCAAAAGGACTTCTTTGTTCTTCCCTTGCCTTCATGCACATTTAGCCTGCTGAATTACATCTTGTTTTCTTCTTTTTTCCTTTAACATCCAGTATTTCGTTCAGCTACAAGCTGACTACTGTCTTTGGAAGTTGAGAAGCCGGATTTGGGCTGTTCTGCAGAATTTACTGTTGTAACTCTTCACCTCACTGCTGTGCAAGATTTTCCTTATGTTCCCATGTCCTTGGTGCTTACAGATGGGCATGTTCTGCTGCTAGCATCCCCCCCTTCTCAGAAAAAGTTGGATAAGTGTAAAGATGAGATGCTGTAAGGCATGCTGGGAACAAATAAAACCTAGTTAAATGCTGCTGTTGGAAATACAGACTTGTGGAAGCAGATTTTGTTAGTTGAAGCTGAATTGGGACAGTACGGGAGTAAGGAATGGGAGCAGTAATGAGTTAAGAGCTTGATTAACTGGGAAGGAATGTCAAGAACAAATTGTAAAGTCAGATCCCCCAGAGAAGGCAGGAGTGGAACCAGTTGATGTGCAGTGTGCTACAAATGTGTACATATTAAAAACAGGTGCCAGTTCAGTACACTTAGATGCCACTAATGGCTCAGAAACCTTAGGTCATTAAAAAGCTATTTGATTTCACAGGAAGGTTGAGTCATTCTTCTGCTTTCTGAAGTTTTGTAAAGAGCAGCTCTGCTGTATCTGGTGGCCGTACTGTGTGTGGTGGTTGTAGCATGCTTGTGGTGTGTCAGACTAATGATGCATGCTGCATGTCTGCTGAACTGTTGTACAGCACCCAGCTGGTGGCTTTCTGTGAAAAAGGTTGATGCTGCCGTGATATCTTTGTAGAGAAAACAGAGTATTGTTAAAAACAGGATTTTGAGGTGGGATTCTGTGGAGTCAGGTCAACCTCTAAACACAGAGTAGCTCCAGTTTATATACTCAGGTGGCACTTCTCAAGCTTTTCTCTTCTTTAATAGACCACCAAGTATTAATATGGTTTCCTATTCAACTTTTAGGATCCTTCTAGATGGTTATAGTGAATAGTTTGAAAACAAATATTGTTTGTGAAACAAACAATGGATGGATTTGAATGGATTTGTGGTTTAGATCCAAATAAGCTGTGAGTTTGTCTTATCACTCATCCTTTTCACCTTTTTTCTCCTTCCACTAGCAAAGATGAACACTCTCTGAAACCATCAGAGCTGAGGTGAGATCCCCTGAGTCATACCTGTCACCTGGCAAGAGCATCCATAACTCCCAAGTGAAGTTGGCAGTCAGGTGATTACCTCCTACCAGTGTATTCTTCAATTATGTGAGATTTGTGTCCTGACAGAAACTAGAAGAGCAGCCTGGGTAAAAGGGATGTCTTCTGGGAACTGTGATTGTGTTAGCATTCATACTTAAAGACGTCATATGAAGTCAACCCTTTAGTCAAAGAACTTCAAGCAGCCTTTTCAAACACACTGGCTTTAGTTACAAAGCAAGTCAAGCTTCTTTCAGGTTATCCCTAAGCCTCATAAATGTGTGGCAAAGTGGGAAGCAGACAATAGAAGCAGTAGCAGCAGATCCAAAGCAGCTTGTGTCTCTGTTCCATGTGAAGAGCTTTGGGACATGGTCTACTGCTCATAATGATGTTAGGTAGAAGGTTGGACTTGATGATCTTGGAGGTCTTTTCCAACCTTAATGATTATATGATTCTAAGCAAATACAGCTTGTGAAAATGGAAGGAGGCAGTGGGCAAGTGTAGCTTGAATCTTTCTAAGTTTTCCACAGCAACATCCTAGCTTTTATTTTGTAGTCCCTATTATCACTTTACAGGGTGATTTTTCAGTAGTAAGTGCTGCCATTTTCTTCTGCTTAAAGCTTAATTTGGAGACCTGGTGATGGTTTAAATGCTCTGTTTGGTAAGGAATAAAATATATCTGTAATGCAGCATATCTAGCCAGTTCTGGCACTCTTCTTTGCCAAGGAGCTTGCTGCTGAATTACCAAAATGGCTCACTTTTATTATGTGTGTCAGTGCAGCTGAGCTGGTGGCCCTAAGGCTGGATCAGGGCTGTGAACCAGTCCTGTGTTGCTGGGACTGCTCCTGATACCTGCTGTGGGGGTGGCCAAGGACATCATTGTGGCAGGAGGCAGCAGAAGCTTTTTGCTTTTGCAAAAACCCTCTGCCTGGCTGTCATCATGCTAGAGACACTTAAATTGTGTTTGGACTGCTGCCAAATGGTCCCAAAACTGGTGAGCTCTGGGGATGTCTTCCCATACCAGGAGATGGAGAAGATGAAAGTGAAGATGAGCACTCTGCCTGGGCTGTGGCAGGCATGAAGAGCTTGTGCATGTCAAGGAGGTGACCTCTGCTTGATGAAAGGCTTTTGAGAAGAAGAGGGGGCTGGAGTGAATTGTCCCTCCCCCTGGCAGTGCCTGCTCTCCCACACTGTCTGCTGATGTGAAGCATTAGAGTTAGACTGCTGTGGTGCTGTAGTCTGTCAGCTTTCTGTATATCTCCTTACAGTACACGGCTTAAAAATAAAAGTAAACCCTTTTTAAAACCATTCTGACTCACTCTGCTGAGCAAAGAAATGAGAGAATAGGAACTTTGAAGGTCTAACCTCAGCTGTGACATCTGGCTTCCTTTTTTTTGACCTTCAAGTCACGTCATAACTGTCCACTTCCCTTTATTAAATCACGAAATGGGAGCCCTGACTTACTGTTGGTGAACCATGCCTCACGTTGACTAGTTCTGAAGAAAGCAGGAGTGCAGCACAGTGTGGTGCACAGCCGGGGGCCACCTCTGCCTGCTGTGACACCCTCATTAGCACCAGCTGCTGGAAGTGGCCCCAGGTGAAGGCTGAACCTCCTCTGGCTCAGTTCTAGCAGAGTTTAGAAGAAAGGAGAATCATAACTGAGCTCATAGCAGGAAAGCTGGACTTGAGTGTGGCTGTTAAGAATGCTTCCCCCAGAAAGATTTTTTTTTTTCTTGAAGAGAATAGCTAATTTAGCAGAGTGGTTGTACATAAAATTTTTAAGGATCTATAATAACTACAATCCATATACATATTTCAAAGACCTGGGTAGCTAAATGTAGGCTGCAATGTCTCCAGATGGACCAAAAGGTATTAAAAGGCAAAATTACTGAGTCTCAAGGTCTACTAAGCTAGTTTGAAAAAGTTTTTCCTCTTAGCTGATGATTGTGGCAATCTGCTGATAGATAAGTGGTGGTTGTTTGGACTATTTTAGAAGAAAAGTACTAAAACCTGGTATGTATTACTAAGCTCGTCTAGTGGGGTTTGGTGCTGCAAAGAGATCGCTCTGGATTGAGATACATAAAAGCTCTACACAATTCAACTTCAAGATGAAAAGAAAAAAACCCAAGCACTTTCAATGCAAACATCACTGACAGATTTCATTAAATACATTAATTTCTTACCAGAAAGATAAGAAAAGTTGGATTATTCATGAAAGACCTTGACTTTTCTTTAAAGTTTGAGTTTTAATTCTGTTAAATGCAAGTGTTGCCTAGATTTTATGGAAGTTACATCATACAGATTACATGTATCATCAAAAAAAAAAAAAGGATTACCTTACGATTTGTAATTTTCACTTGATAGAAAAAGCACTTTTTACTCGCAGAACCAATAGTAGGCGGGGGTTTCCAGTGAATTTTAACACTTCTCTTTTCAAGGGAAACTGAGACGTTGATCGGTGGGTTCAGCTTCTCTGAAAAAAGAACATAGAAAGGCCTATACCTCATGCTCTTTCTCATATTTATGCTGATACAAAACAACGTGGTGCATTAGTCCTTAAAATACACAGCTGACTACTTTGGAGTTTATCACACCCAAAGAATGCATTCAGTGAGTGACATATTTTCCTTAAAAGTGCTACTCACTATGTGTCATCCATTTCTGTCTCAAAATAGAGAGAGGGAGTATTGTTTTCACATGTCTTTCCAGGCAAGGTAGTGACGATGGACAGGAGGAGTGGGCCCTTTGAGTTCACTCTCCAGAGGCTATGTGGATGTCAAGGAGACTTCTGAGCTGTTACAGGCTTCCTGTCATGTAGGATGTGTCTTGTAAGATACCCCAAAGTCTGCCCATAAGCCTGGTGGTGTAACTAAAAACCAAGAATTTTGTCCCTCACTGAGGAATTACTGCAGGTGTTCCTGGCAGGTCTTGAAGTATATGAAGTTAGTGTATGGAGTTTGCTACAAAAGCTTAATAAATCTCTCTTTCTCCTGTAAATGAGCAAGGAAGTACTTGCTACAGAAGAAGAAAGATATGCTTAGGAAATGTAAACAAACAAAACATCCCCCTCCTGCCACTGTTCTCCAGTTATGAAGTGTAAGGAGTGTGATGGCAAGGGGTTCTTTTTCGGAAGGTATGAGGTACAGGGCTGGAAGCAAGGGACTCCTGGTTTTTCACAAGATTTTAGCCTTTAATTTAAATAAGCAAGTTTACAGCTGCTTTCTAGCATGGTGAGTATTAGGGCATGTGCTGGAGTACTCAAGTAGCTGGAGTCCTGTCTGACTGCCCTTGCATGGTTATGAAAGTTCTTTTTCCTTCCCCTCCTTGAGAAGTCTTGAGCAAGGACCCCTAAAGTCAGGGCTATCTCAGGGCTATCTCAGGCTTGTAAAATTGTTCACTTCTGCCTGTCCCCAAAGTGGTTGGCAGTGACCAACATCTGCTTTTGCAGATGGCACACCATGAGCCACAAAAGGCGAGGAGATAAGCAGCAACCTTTTTGGTGGTGGTGTTGTTTAGTCTTGATCTACTATTCCCAGAGCATCTCTCCCTTCTGTGAATATACCAAGAGTAGGAAACAATTTAATTTTTACCCTTTTGTCACCTGTCATCTGCAAATTCCTTCAGCCCACATGCAGATAGAATTATTTTGGGGCATGCGTGACTCCTGTTTTGTCAGATTGTACGACATGTTACTTTCCCTCCAGTCTGCAGGGGCTGGTAACTTGCAGCAGGACAGTGGACCTCCAAGACTTTGCAAGGACTAAGCCCAGCTGGTGGCTTTCCTGTTTAAGAAGGGGAACCCAGATGCAAATAACCCTTTTTGATGTATGTAATCTAAAGTGTATCTTCTCAGGAGAGAGAAGATAGCCCTGGCTTGCAGTGTTGGAGCTTTGCAAGAGTAAGTCCACGACTTCCACCATGAAAAAAACCCTCAGATTTTTTTGTGCCCTTTAGAGCTTGGTCGTAGGTTTTAGAGTCAAGGTGAGCTAACAGAGTTTGTGCCTGGCACTGATAGGACGGGAAGTTGTTGGCTGAACCAGCTGTGGCTGGTCTGCACATGATGGCTAAAGATGGCTAAGATGGAAAGGGAAGGACGGCAGCCAGGCAACACCAGCAGCCTGGCCTCTGCAAAGAGGAGGTGGTGACTATTCTGAAGAGAGGGAAGGAAGTGGAGCGGATGGAGAGAGAAGTAGAGAAGGGAGAGCCTGTTTCCTCCTAATTATCCTTCCAGTCACTCTTGTCTATCCCAGCCCTGTGCTCCCTGGGGATGCCCTGGGTGGGAAGGTTGCCTGAGGAGTAGCAGAGAAGTGGGAGAAGGGGTGAAACTGCCAAGGCAGGGTTGGGTGAGCCCAGAAGTTGTTGTCAGGCAAATTAGAGTAGCTCAGGTATCACCTATGAACATTACTTGAAATCTTTTGTTTCTGTGTGAAGCATTTGATCCTAAGACGGAATGTACTAATGCAGCTCCCAGCTCTGGAGTCAGCAGGTGGCATCACATCCAGGCAGTCTGGATGTGAGCATCCTTCCAGCCTGCTATAAAAACACCTAAAGCAGTCTCCCTCAGAGAAAAAATAAAAACCTTTGAGCCATAATCCATTATTACATCTTTGTTTAAAGTTCCCAGAGAAATGAAGGCACAGTAAGTTAGAATTAATATTATGACTTTGTCACACTCCCCCCTTTCCTTTCCATGTTTTCCATATGAATTAAATAACCAATAAGTAATAGACAATACATACCTATTGTCTGAGGTGTAAAAGCTTTGTAATAAGACAGTCTTGAATTATTTTTCACATCTTTTACAGTTATGTTTAAATTGATTTTTCTTGATGGTTGAAAATACATTCCTTTCATATGGCATCCAATATTTTTCTTCCTTGCATTTTTTATATATTGCTGGCATTCAAAATCTTTTCCAACATGTCTGTGAGGAGGAAACATGCATCTTACAAATCAATGACTTAGGTACAAAAGCATGGTTTCACAGGTTTTTGCACAAGAACCTTACCTGTATGCAAACAAGATCTGAATATCTTCAGGAGCCTCTGCGTTAATATGCCAGGTGCAATTGAAAAAAGAAATGTTGTGTATGATGCATGAAAGATTCTGGATATATACTGCAACAGAAAAAAAAAAAGGGGGGGGGGGAGAAATTTCTGGGAAAA